>CM053030.1:467214271-467519271 GCA_028564925.1 Lithobates sylvaticus
CATGATGCGAAAATCTCGTTCCACCACATCCCAAAGGTGTTCTATTGGATGGAGATCTGGTGACTGTGGAGGCCATTGAAGTACAGTGACCTCATTGTCCAGTAGTGAGATGATTGGAGCTTTGTGACATGGTGCATTATCCTGCTGGAAAGAGCCATCAGAAGATGGGTACACTGTAGCCATAAAGGGATGGGCATGGTCAGCAACAATACTCAGGTAGGCCGTGGCATGTAAAAGATGTTCAATTTGTACTAAGGGGCTGACAGTGTGCCAAGAAAATATCCCCCCACACCATTACACCACCAGCCTGAACCGCTGATACAGGATCGATCCATGGCTTTTATGTTGTTTACGCCAAATTCTGACCCGACCATCTGAATGTCACAGCTGAAATTGAGACTTATCAGACCAGGCAACATTTTTCCAATCTTCTTTTGCCCAATTTTGCTGAACCTGTGCGAATTGTAGCCTCAGTTTCCAGTTCTTAGCTGACAGGAGTGGCACCCGGTGTGGTCTTCTGCTGCTGTATCCCATCTGCTTCAAGGATCAATGTGTTGTGCTTTCAGAGATAGTATTTTATATATCTTGGTTGTAATGAGTGGTTATTTGAGTTTCTGTTACATAGTTACATAGTAGGTGAGGTTGAAAAAAGACACAAGTCCATCAAGTCCAACCTATGTGTGTGATTATATGTCAGTATTACATTGTATATCCCTGTATGTTGCGGTCGTTCAGGTGCTTATCTAATAGTTTCTTGAAACGATCAATGCCCCCCGCTGAGACCACCGCCTGTGGAAGGGAATTCCACATCCTTGCCGCTCTAATGCCCCGTACACACGGTCGGATTTTCCGACGGAAAATGTCCTATCGGACAATGTTGTCGGAAATTCCGACCGTGTGTAGGCTCCATCTGACTTTTTCCGTCTGGTTTTCCGACGGACAAAGTTTTATCTACTGCTCTCAAATTTTCCGACAACAAAGTCCGATCGGACTTTTTCCGATCGTGTGTAGCGAATTCCGACGGACAAAGTGCCAGGCATGCTCAGATCAAATTACAAGACCAAAGCTATTGGCTACTAGCCTCTACGTAGTCCCGTCGTACGCAATGAACGTCACCACGTTCAGAATGATCGGATTTTCCGACAACTTTAGTAACCAGTCGGCTCATTATCCTCTGACCCCTGACATCAACAAGGCATTTTCGTACACACAACTTCGGCGCACTGGATATTTTCTCTTTCTCGGACCATTCTCTGTAAACCCTAGAGATGTTTTTGAAATACTCAGACCAGCCCGTCTGGCACCAACAACCATGCCACGTTCAAAGTTACTTAATTCCCCCTTCTTCCCTATTCTGGTACTCTACCGAGTCCTTGGAATCAGTATCATGTGACTTAACGACCCACAGTAAATACAGAATACAGTATCTGAATTCTTAAGCCGGCCATACACAGTAAGATTTCTTGTTTAGCCCCCTGTGCTAAATAAGATAAATCAGTCAAATCACTGAAATGTCTGCAAAACAGTGTGGATGATTGCATCTCTCCTGCTGGCTAATGGATTCAGACAGCCAGTGCCCCGAGCTGTCAGAATACCCAAACAGTGGCTGCATCTGTTTTGACAATTTTCCTCCGGCTTCTTTGAGATTCAGGTTGAAGGATGTCGGGTAGGAGGATCACCCATGGCTTGAATTTCAGCCAGTTCATCGGGAAGCAGATAAACATTAGATCTGTGTATGGCCAGCTTTAATCTGCATATCTGTTCTAGGTTATTAAAATAAGAAGATAAACCCTGAAATTCAGTAAGACGGCTGGCAATATTTATTTAGAAGAAAGAGCGAAATTGGAAGCCCACATTTTAGTCTCACAACAGCTCTGCTTTATAATTAAAAAATAATTTAATGTTTTAAAATAACATAATACTGTAAGCTTCTTCCCTTCCAGCAGGGGGCAGCTTACAGTCCCTGCCATCCTTACAAATGTAGCTGTTCTAGGTTTATCCCCTCTATTACATAGTCAATATACTCTACTGTACATGTGACAAAATAGGAGAACCCGTTATTATATAATGGGAATGTAGCTTTGTTTTCCTGGTTTAGCTTCTACTCAGCTGCAACTTCCCAAGAAGGTTTTATTGTCACACCCAGGAGTACAAATTCAAACCCTGTAATGGTGAAGATGAAAAGGACAGTAAAAAATAATTTACACAGAAGCAGCTGTGGGCTCTTTTAACACTGCAGTGCTATATTATCTGGCCAAATTGTTGTTAGGGAAGTATATAAAAAAGAAGAATATTTTTTTTTTTTTTTTTTAACATCAGCAGATACAATACTGTATGACAATGGTATTGTATTGCCAGAAATTTAAATGTATTTTTTTTTCTTTATAAATGTCAATTTTGCTGCAGCAGATGCGCCACTTTACAGGCAGATTAAGGGGACCCCCCCCCCCCCCAGGCACTATATTTAAAATAATTTTTCATTTTTATTATTTCACATTTTAAGCATCATTTAAATCACTGCTCCTGTAAAAAATTATATATATAAAAAAAAAAAAAAATGTTGCATTGATACATGTCCCCCAGGGCAGTACCTGGGCCCCCATATCCTTTTTATGGCCAATAACTTGCATATAAGCCTTCAAAATGGGGACTTTAGATTTTTCAAATCCGGGTCCCATAGACTTTAACCGCTTCCCGACCGCCTCCTGCACATATACGTCGGCAGAATGGCACGGCTAGGCAAAAGCACGTATATATACGTCCCCTTTAATTGCCTAGCCGTGGGGTCGCGCGCACGCCACGCTCGCGACCCGGTCGGGAGCTCCGTAACCGCGGGCGCGGGACCAGCGGACCCGATCGCCGCTGGTGTCCCGCGATCAGGTCACAGAGCTGAAGAACGGGGAGAGGTCTGTGCAAACAAACCTCTCCCCGCGCTTCCTACACTGCCTGTCACTGATCGGCTGTTCCCTGTCATCGGGAACGCCGATCAGTGACGTCAGACGTCAGCCACGCACCCCTACTGTAAAAAAAAACACAACACGTCACACTAACTCCTCCCCGCCCCCTAGTGGTTAACTCCTTCACTGCCACTGTCGTTTACATAGGAATCATCAATAGCACTGATTTCTGTATAAATGACAATGGTCCCAAAAATGTGTCAAAAATGTCCGATGTGTCTGCCATAATGTCGCAGTCACAATAAAAATCGATGATCGCCGCCATTACTAGTAAAAAAAAAATATTAATAAAAATGCTATAAGAACTATCCCCTATTTTGTAAACGCTATAACTTTTGTGCAAACCAATCAATAATCGCTAATTGCGATTTTTTTACCAAAAATATGTAGAAGAATACGTATCGGCCTAAACTGAGGGAAAAAAATTGTTTTTTAATATATTTTTTACGGATATTTATTATAGCAAAAAGTAAAAAATATTGCTTTTTTTTCAAAATTGTCGCTCTATTTTTGTTTATAGCGCAAAAAATAAAAACCGCAGGGGCGATCAAATACCACCTAAAGAAAACTCTATTTGTGGGAAAAAAAGGACGCCAATTTTGTTTGGGAGCCACATCGCACGACCGCGCAATTGTCAGTTAAAGCGACGCAGTGCCGAATCGCAAAAAGGGGCCTGGTCCTTTGGCTGCAAATTGGTCCGGGGCTGAAGTGGTTAATAGAGTTTGCGGCTCGGGTCCGGACTTTTTACATGGTTGGTAGATCTGGTGTGAACCAAACAGAGGGGTGTTCAGCCCAACTCTAGTCATCAGCAGCCACCATCACCCAAACTGTGATAAGGTATCTGCTTACCAGAACTCCATGACTCTCTTTCTCAAGAGAAGTAATTTAACATATATAAGATCACTCCAAAAGCCGTCACTTTATTTCCTCAATGATAAATAGATACACTCACATTGGTTAAAATGAACATGTAAAATCGAATCACCAAGCCGGCTGAGACCCCTGGGTCTGGGTTTTCGCGTATGCAGTGACGTCAGCACACCGCATTCCCAGAACCAGAGGTCTCAGCCGGCTTGGTGATTAGTGTATCTACTTTGTTTATGACATTTTTAAAAGTCTTTTACTGCACTATGGAGAGGCACTTTTCTTTTTTTGCATGAATACCCATGTGCGGAACTTTGGTTGTTTTGTTCAGTGGTGGACTTCAAGGTGATCAAAGATCGTTGGAGAGGCCCCCCCCGCACCTCTGGCCAAATACGGTACTGCACACCACATTAGCTTGAATTCTGCTCGTTTTGTGAGACAACACTTGCAAACCGAGTCTGGATTTTAAAAAAAAGTTCCTCGTCTTTCAAAACACTCGTTAACTGCGTTACTGGTTAACCAAGGTTCCACTGTATGTCATAAGCTGGGGTGGTTTCAGGACAACCTGGGCTTAGAGGACTGCAGATATCTATCAGCAGAAACTGTGGGAAAAATCTCTGGATTGAAGGTGGCTATTGCAGCAAAAGTTGATTTTAGTGTTTTATCTTTTAATGAACTATTTAGTTTAACCAGTGGCCGCCTGCCCACCATTAAATGATGGAGGGAGTGAGCGTCTCTCGTTCTGGGTGGACGTCATATGGCGGTGCACCCGAACGGCTGCTCCCGCAGGGGCACGTAGCACGGCAATCGCGATAGCAACACGGCGCGACCCCGATCTCTGTAAAGAGCTACTGACATGGCTCTTTAACCGTGTGATTGGCTGTGTCCAATCACAGCCGATCACATGTAAATACAGGAAGTGCCGGTAATCGTCTCTCATCGCCTCACACTGACTGTGAGTGTGTGGCAAAAAGAGCCTATCAGTAGCATCTCTTCGCAGGGGACATCAGCACAGTGATGATCATCAGTGCCCTGAGTACAAAAAAAGCACAATCAGTGCCCACTAGTGCCAGCAATTAGTGCTGGCTTTCAGTGCCCATCAGTGCCGCCCATCAGTGTTGACCACCAATGCCCATCAGTGCTGCCAATCAAAGCCCATCAGTGCCACCCATCACTGCCACTCATCAATGCCCATCAGTGCTGCCCATCAGTGTCACCTATCAGTGCCCACCAGTGCCACATTTTAGTGCCCACCAGTGCCACCCATCAGTGCCACCTATAATTGCTCATCAGTGCCACATATCAGTGCCACCTATCAGTGCCCATAAGTGCGGCATATTAGTGCCTCCTCATCACTGCCACCTAATTAGTGCCCATAAGTGCAGCCTCATCAGTGCCCATAAGTGCCACCTCATCAGTGCCCATCAGTGCAGCCTCATCAGTGTACATCAGTGAAGGAGAAAAATTACTTATTCACTAAATTTACTGACAGAAACTAAGAAAAACACTTTTTTACAAATAATTTTTTTTTTTAATAAGTAAAAAATAAAAAACCCAGCGGTGATCTAATACCACCAAAAGAAAGCTCTATTTGTGGTAACAAAATGATACAAATTTAGTTTGAGTACAGTGTTGCATGACCGCACAATTGTCATTCAAATTGTAACACCGCTGAAAGCTGAAAAATGGCTTGTGCAGGAAGGGGTTGGAAGCGCCCGGTATTGAGGTGGTTAATCTTGTTTTTTTTGGCCAGAGTTCTGCTTAGAAAAAAGTCATGACTGCTTCTGTAAATATCAGAATATTTACTTTTATATAATTATTTACTTGTGATGGCTGCATTAGTATTCTTTTTTCCCTCTGTTCTCACCTGGTGATCCGGCCAGTAACACACCTCCTGCATTAGAGTGCCCCCACTCTGGATGAAGGAGCACAGAGGCAGTTTTGGACAGCAAAATTGTCAGTTACGAGGGAGGGTATTGCAAGCAGATTTAGATAACGCTCTATAATGAGTTACAGCAAACTGGTTTTAATTATTTTATAATAAATGGTTTACATAAACAAATAAGCACTGATCATTGTAAGCACCCCGTCAGTGTTAAATGGTTCGTCTCATTCCTGTAAAGTGTTACATCTGGAGGAGAGCTTGTTCTTTTGAAATACAACAGTCCTACTTGCTGGATCACCAGATGAAAATAAAGAAAGAAAGCCTAAAAAAGAAAACAAATGCAGCCATCGCATCTAAGAATTGGTAAGCTGCGATGGAATAAATATTTGCTTTTTGGGTTTAATACCGCTTTAAGTAGTGGATGTGTATTGATAGTTTTTGGAAATAAAAGATATTGTTTAGTCTCTTTTATATAAAGAAAACAAAACCTTTAGTTCCCACAATGCAATGCAAGGTATCCTTGCTTTGATCTTACATTAGCCGAACTTCTGGTGGAATCGTCTGGGGGATCCAACCTGAAGTAGGAGCGGGTACCTACCAAAACTAGGTACCCGCTCTCCTCCAAAAAAAAAAAAATGCACAAAAGTGTCATGGGGGGGGGGGGGGGTGGATGTACATAAGGAGGAGCTTCCTTTTTAGAGGAACCATGTGTAATAGGATCCCGTAGAAGAATCATTAATCTCTTTAGGACCACCTGCCCACATTGTACTGCAGACAGGCGTTTTCTACAGGCACAGCGACGTACCTCTGCGACAATGGCCTCCCCCGAGTACAGGGCTTGCGCAAGCCCCCCCCAACACCCTACCCCCCGCCAATTGCCACTGTGATTAGACACAGTGGGATGTTGTCAGCAAGTTACAATCCAATGATTCATGGCAGGGACCTGCTGATCAGCTGTATCCAACCACAGCCCAGAGCTCTGTGTTGACAAACAACACATGGCTCTGTACAGAAGGAACAACCTCTTTGTTTTTTCTACTTGGGAAAGGGAACAAAGAGATTTTGGTAAAAATCAGCACATAATACACACATTACACTTGTTAGGCGAACACTTAACCCCTTGATCCCCTTGAGATGTTAACTCCTTCCCAGCCAGTGTCATTAGTACAGTGACAGTGTATAGTATTTACACTGATCACTGTATTAGGCCCCTTTCACACTGGGGCGGTTTTCAGGCGGTACAGCGTTAAAAATAGCGCCTGTACACCGCCTGAAAAAAACGGCCCCATTCACTCCAATGTGAAAGCCGGCGGGCTTTCACACTGGAGCGGTGCGCTAGCAGGACGGTAAAAAAATGTCCTGCTAGCAGCATCTTTGGAGTGGTATAGGAGCGGTGTATTCACCGCTCCTATACCGCTCCTACCCATTGAAATCAATGGGACACCGCGGTAATACCGCGGCAATACCGCCGCAAAGCGCCGCTATGGCGGCGCTTTGTGAGGGATTTTAACCCTTTTTCGGCGGCTCTCTGGGGGTAAAATCGCACCGCGAGCGGCCAAATCCCGCGGCTAAAACAACGGTAAAGCAGCGCTAAAAATAGTGCTGCTTTACCGTCACCGCGGCTCCCGTCCCAGTGTGAAAGGGGCCTAAGTGTCACTGGTGATGTCAGTGGCATTTAGTCAGTTCTCACCCAGTGTCAGTTAGTGTCAGATTGCCAGCCGTACTATCACAGTCCCACTATAAGTCGCTGATCGCCACCATTACTATTATAAAAAATGAAAAATTCCAGTATATATACCATAGTTTGTAGACGCCATAACTTTCATGCAAACCAATCAATATACACAATTAATGGGATTTTATTTAATTTTTTACCAGAGACATTATGTCCTAAATTTTTGAAGAAATTCGATTTTTTGAATTTTTTTCATGGATGTGATATATAGCAGAAAGTAAAGAATATTGTTTTTTTTACAACATTTTCTGTCTTTTTTCATTTATAACATAAAAAATAAAAAACCCAGTGGGGATTAAATACCACCAACAGAAAGATACATTTGTGTGAAAAAATGATATAAATTGAGTTTCGGTACAGCATTGCATGACTGAGCAATTACCAGTTAAAGTAGCTCAGTGCTGAATAGAAAATGGCCTGATCACGAAGGTGGTAAAACCTTCCAGAGCTGAAGTTTTTTAAATAACCAACATGTTATACTTACCTCCACTCTGCAGCTCATTTTGCACAGAGTGGCCCCGAACCTGGTCTTCTGGGGTCCCTCGGCAGTTGTCTCGGCTCCCCCCCCCCCAGCAGGTACTTATCACCTTCATGCGAGCTCCCTCATATGGTGTGGAGTAATTGCGGGCACGCTCCAGTGATACAGCCGGCGGCTATAGCCACTGGCTGTATCACTCGGCCCCGCCCCCGGTGCGTCACATCATTGGATGTGATTAACAGCAGTGTGAGCCAATGGCTGCACTGCTTTCAATCCATCCAGTGTAACCAATCAGCGGCCAGGCTGAGCGGCGAAGAGAATGTCGGGGCGAGTGCGGGACATTCGAGGGGTCAGGTAAGTCAAAAGGGGGGGGCTGGGGGTGTCCGGCATTGTCAGATGTTTTTTCACCTTAATGCATAGAATGCATTAAGGTGAAAAAACGTTTACCTTTACAACCCCTTTAAGGACCCCCCTTACTTCTCTAAGTTACTCTTGGTGGGCGCAGGAATGGGCCCTGCTGTGAGTTATTAGATCAAGATTTGTAATTGCAAGCACCTGATGAACAGGGCAGAAAAATTGGGCCTTTGGCGGTGGTGGTGGAGGTGTTGCCACAAGACTGAAGCTCTCACAGTTACTCTTGGTGGGCGCAGGAATGCACCTGATGAACAGGGCAGAAAAATTGGG
Source organism: Lithobates sylvaticus (assembly GCA_028564925.1). Taxonomy (NCBI): domain Eukaryota; kingdom Metazoa; phylum Chordata; class Amphibia; order Anura; family Ranidae; genus Lithobates; species Lithobates sylvaticus. The sequence continues at coordinate 467,222,875 of CM053030.1, forward strand.
CCTTTGGCGGTGGTGGTGGACGGTGTTGCCACAAGACTGTAAGCTCTCATAGTTACTCTTGGTGGGCGCAGGAATGGGCCCTGCTGTGAACTATTAGATCAAGATTTGTAATTACCCGCCCTGTTAAACAGGGGCTGAAAAAATTGTGCCTTAGGCACTGGTGCTGGTGCCACAACACTGCAACCCCTCACAGATACTGTACTTGGAGCACAGCAGTCACACGTGTTGCGAAGCATTTTTTTAAAAAATTGTAAGTACACGACCCTGTTAAACAGGGGCTGAAAAATTGTGCCTTAGGCACTGGTGCCACAACACTGCAACCCCTCACAGATACTGTACTTGGAGCACAGCAGTCACACGTGTTGCGAAGCATTTTTTTAAAAAATTGTAAGTACACGCCCCTGTTAAACAGGGGCTGAAAAATTGTGCCTTAGGCACTGGTGCCACAACACTGCAACCCCTCACAGATACTGTACTTGGAGCACAGCAGTCACACGTGTTGCGAAGCATTTTTTTAAAAAATTGTAAGTACACGCCCCTGTTAAACAGGGGCTGAAAAATTGTGCCTTAGGCACTGGTGCCACAACACTGCAACCCTCACAGATACTGTACTTGGAGCACAGCAGTCACACGTGTTGCGAAGCATTTTTTTAAAAAATTGTAAGTACACGCCCCTGTTAAACAGGGGCTGAAAAATTGTGCCTTAGGCACTGGTGCTGGTGCCACAACACTGCAACCCCTCACAGATACTGTACTTGGAGCACAGCAGTCACACGTGTTGCGAAGCATTTTTTTATAAAAATTGTATGTACACGCCCCTGTTAAACAGGGGCTGAAAAATTGTGCCTTAGGCACTGGTGTGGTGGCATGGATCATTGAGGAGGAGGAAGAGGATAGTCAGTGAACATAAGAGGACAGTCACTCAGCATCAGCATAGGCAGTCTTGAAGGGATGTGACATTATAAATTATTCCGTTATATCCGCCTCAGGTGCCTGGTAGCTGGTGGTGATCCAAGACTGATTCATTTTGATGAAGGTCAGTCGATCAACCGAGGCGGTGGACAGGCGCACCCTATGATCGGTGACAAATCCTCCAGCAGCACTGAATGTGCGTTCGGAAAGAACGCTGGAGGCAGGACAGGCCAGTAGCTCAATTGCATACTGTGCAAGCTCTGGCCAGTGATCCATCCTCAGGACCCAGTAAGCCAGAGGATTTTCGGTGGGAAAGGTGTCCAAGTCTGACCTTGCCCCAAGGTATTCCTGCACCATCTATATCAGACGCTGGCGATGGTTGCTGGAACCGATCATACCTTGGGGCTGCGGACTAAAAAAATTGTCTGAACGCATCGGTCAGACGTCCACCTTCCCCACCGCTCCTTCTGCTACTGACCGAAGCCTCAGCAACTCGTCGCCCAGGACCAGGAGTTTGTAACCTCCCAGTTTCTGGGAACGCGTTGCACAGACCTTTCTGCAAGGCCTCCCTGAGATGTCTCATCCTCTGCTCCCTCTGCGACGGCAAGATAAGGTCCGCAACCTTACCCTTGTACCGTGGATCAAGGAGAGTGGCCAGCCAGTAATGGTCCCTCTCCTTGATCCGAAGAACACGAGGATCCTTCCGCAGGCTTTGCAGGATCAGGGAGGCCATGCAGCGTAGGTTAGCTGAGGCATTCGGTCCGGAGTCTTCTGGGTCACTGAGGATGACATGATCGCCAGCCACCTCCTCCCAGCCACGTACAGTCCACTGGTTTGTTGGGACTGTACATCATCCCTAAAAGACTGCTGCTGCTGATGCTGAGTGCCAGGCTCCACCTCCATGCTCACACAATCCTCCTCCTCCTCCTCCTCCTCCTCATCCTCTTCCTGTGTGATGGGTGGGACAGAAGGAACACTGTCCGGATAAAGGGGGCCTTGAGAGGCAAGGAAGTCCTCCTCTTCCTGCCTCTGTTCTGCCTCAAGTGCCCTGTCCATTATCCCACGCAGCGTATGCTCCAACAGGTGGACAAGAGGGACAGTGTCACTGATGCATGCACTGTCACTGCTCACCATCCTTGTGGCCTCCTCAAATGGTGAGAGGACAGTGCATGCATCCCTGATCATGCTCCACTGACGTGGGGAAAAAAAACCAAGCTCCCCTGACCCTGTCCTGGTGCCGTAGTCGCAAAGGTACTCATTGATGGCCCTCTGCTGCGTGTGCAGTCGCTGCAGCATGGCCAACGTTGAGTTCCACCTGGTGGGCATGTCACATATTAGGCGGTTCTTGGGCAGGTTCAGCTCCTTTTGCAGCTCAGTCAGCCGAGCACTGGCATTATAAGATCGGCGGAAATGCACACAGACTTTCCTGGCCTGCCTCAGGACATCCTGTAAGCCTGGGAACCTGCCCAAGAACCGCTGCACCACCAGGTTGAGGACGTGAGCCATGCAGGGCACATGGGTGAGCTGCCCCTGTCGCAGGGCGGAGAGGAGGTTGGTGCCATTGTCAGAAACGACCATTCCTGTCTTAAGCTGACGTGGCGTCAACCACCTCTCGGCCTGCCCCTGCAGAGCTGCCAGAACCTCTGGCCCAGTGTGGCTCCTGTCCCCCAAACACACCAGCGCAAGCACGGCATGGCATCTTTTTGCCTGCGTACTTGCGTAGCCCCTTGTACGCCTACGGAGCACCGCTGGTTCCAAGGACAGAGCACTGGAGGAAGAAGAAGAGAGGGGGTGGAGGAGAGAGGTGTGTCACAACCAGTAGCAGTAGTAGCGTTTTGGAGGCGTGGTGGCGGAACAACCTCCAACACTACTGCACCTTGTCCTGCATCCCTCCCAGCTGCCAATAGAGTGACCCAATGGGCCGTGAAAGAAAGGTACCGTCCCTGTCCATGCCTGCTGGACCATGAGTCAGCGGTAATATGCACCTTACCGCTGACCGCCCTGTCCAGCGAGGCATGGACATTGCCTTCCACATGCCGGTAGAGAGACGGAATCGCCTTCCGTGAGAAAAAGTGGCGTTTGGGAACCTGCCACTGAGGAACCGCACATTGAACAAACTCACGGAAGGGGGCCGAGTCTACCAACTGAAAAGGCAGCAGTTGAAGTGCTAGCAATTTAGCCAAGCTAGCATTCAACCGCTGGGCATGTGGATGGCTGGGAGTGTACTTCTTTCTACGGTCCAGCAGCTGGGGCAGGGAAATTTGCCTGCTGCAATCGGACGTCGGTGTACTGCAAGTACTTGGTTGTGACACACCTAATTCTACACCTTCAGTCCTCTCAGAGCAGCTTTCAGAGAGGACTAAAGGTGTAGTGGGGATGGAGATCCCAGCTGATGAGGAGCAAGGAGAGGTCCGCTTAGTTCTTTGGTGTGGGTCTTTTATGTGTGCCTGCCAACGAGCTGCATGGCAGGTCGACATATGTCTGGTCATGCTTGTGGTGCCCAAGCGGCTGATGTTTTGGCCACGCGAGATACGCTTGAGACAAATATTGCAAATAGCAGTGGTGCGATCTGATGCACTCGTCTCAAAAAAGGCCCACACCAAAGAACTTTTTCTGATAACGTGCAGAGGCAGCGCCCTGCACAGGCGGAGCTCTGCGGTGTTGTACAGTTGCTGTGCTGGCCTCTACCTGGCCTCCAGGGGGCATCCTGCCTCGTTGGACATGTGACGCCGCATCCTCCTCCTCCTCGTCCTCCTCCTCATCCTCTCTCCCTTCAGGCACCCACGTGGAGTCAGTGACCTCATCATCCCCTCCCTCTTCACCACTAGAGCAAACCTGGCAGTAAGCTGCAGCTGGTGGAACAGTACTTCCAGATTCCTCAAGCTGGGTATCATCATCCGAGCCTTCGAATCGTTGGGCATCCTCCTGGAGCATGTACCCAACACTGTGCTCAAAGAGTTCGGGGGACTCCTCAGGAGGACATGGTGGGTGTAAGGAAGTGGTGGCTGATGATGCCATTGAGTACGCGTTGGCAGCTGCTCTGCCAGTACCCTGAGCCTGGGTGAGAGAGGATGAGGAGGATGAGGAGGGCTTGGTCATCCATTCTACCAAGCCTTCAGCATGATGCGGCTCCACATGTCCAGCTGCCGAAAACAAAGACGCGCGTGTCCCATGGCCACGTGCTGATGACGATGCACGACCACGTCCACGGCCACGGCCACGTCCACTAGAAATAGAGCCTGCCTGCCCTGTGTTCTTGGCTCTGCACGCTCTGCCTCCCCTTGGCGGTCTTCCAGCCATTGTAGTCGGTAGTCCTGTGGTGCTGCTGAGAAGAATATATAGGAGCTCTGTGTGATGCCACTAACACACTAGAAGTCCTATGGGTGCTTCTGCAAAGAAAATATAGGAGCTCTGTGTGATGCCACTAACACACTAGAAGTCCTGTGGGTGCTGCTGAGAAGAAAATATAGGAGCTCTGTGTGATGCCACTAACACACTAGAAGTCCTATGGGTGCTTCTGCAAAGAAAATAGAGGATCTCTGTGTGATGGGACTAACACACTTCAAGTCTTATAGGTGCTTCTGGGAACAAAATATAGGATCTCTGTGTGATGGGACTAACACACTTCAAGTCCTATAGGTGCTTCTGGAACAAAATATAGGATCTCTGTGTGATGGGACTAACACACTTCAAGTCCTATAGGTGCTTCTGGGAACAAAATATAGCTCTGTGTGATGGACTAACACACTTCAAGTCCTATAGGTGCTTCTGGGAACAAAATATAGGATCTCTGTGTGATGGGACTAACACACTTCAAGTCCTATAGGTGCTTCTGGGAAGAAAATATAGCTCTGTGTGATGGGACTAACACACTTCAAGTCCTATAGGTGCTTCTGGGAAGAAAATATAGCTCTGTGTGATGGGACTAACACACTTCAAGTCCTATAGGTGCTTCTGGGAAAAAAATATAGGATCTCTGTGTGATGGGACTAACACACTACAAGTCCTATGGGTGCTTCTGGGAAGAAAATATAGGTCTGTGTGATGGGACTAACACACTTCAAGTCCTATAGGTGCTTCTGGGAAGAAAATATAGGATCTCTGTGTGATGGGACTAACACACTTCAAGTCCTATAGGTGCTTCTGGGAAGAAAATATAGCTCTGTGTGATGGGACTAACACACTTCAAGTCCTATAGGTGCTTCTGGGAACAAAATATAGCTCTGTGTGATGGGACTAACACACTTCAAGTCCTATAGGTGCTTCTGGGAACAAAATATAGATCTCTGTGTGATGGGACTAACACACTTCAAGTCCTATAGGTGCTTCTGGGAAGAAAATATAGATCTCTGTGTGATGGGACTAACACACTTCAAGTCCTATACGTGCTTCTGGGAACAAAATATATATCTCTGTGTGATGGGACTAACACACTTCAAGTCCTATAGGTGCTTCTGGGAACAAAAATATAGCTCTGTGTGATGGGACTAACACACTTCAAGTCCTATAGGTGCTTCAGGGAACAAAATATATGATCTCTGTGTGATGGGACTAACACACTACAAGTCCTATAGGTGCTTCTGGGAACAAAATATAGCTCTGTGTGATGGGACTAACACACTTCAAGTCCTATAGGTGCTTCTGGGAAGAAAATATAGATCTCTGTGTGATGGGACTAACACACTACAAGTCAAGGTGCTTCTGGGAAGAAAATATAGCTCTGATGGGACTAACACACTTCAAGGTGCCTCTGGGAACAAAATATATGATCTCTGTGTGATGGGACTAACACACTACAAGTCCTATAGGTGCTTCTGGGAAGAAAATGTAGGTCTGTGTGATGGGACTAACACACTTCAAGTCCTATAGGTGCTTCTGGGAACAAAATATAGGATCTCTGTGTGATGGGACTAACACACTTCAAGTCCTATAGGTGCTTCTGGGAAGAAAATATAGCTCTGTGTGATGGGACTAACACACTTCAAGTCCTATAGGTGCTTCTGGGAACAAAATATAGGAGCTCTGTTTGCTGCCACTGCCTGCCAGTGCCTGCCTGCCACGAACACACTACAAGCCCCTCTTTCTAAATAAATCTTTCTAAATGAATCTATCTAACTAAATCTCTCTAACTAAATCTTTCTAACTGAATCTAGCAGAGTGACACAGAATGATCCTGCTCTCTCTAACGCCGGAACGCATGTGACCGGCGCCGACGGCGTGGCGGCCTTTTATAAGTGGGGGCGTGTACTAAAGCCCCTGAGCTGTAATTGGCTACAGGCGTCCTGCCTGTAGCCAATTATGGCTCTTCGAGTTTCCGGCGCTGTGATTGGCCAAGCATGCGGGGTCACAGTGCATGCTTGGCCAATCATCAGCCAGCAATGCACTGCGCCGGCCGCGCCGGCCGCAATGCATTGCGGGGCCTCTCGCATCACACGAACGTGATGCGAGCGGCCAAAATAGTTCTGGGCTCGCCGAGCGAGCGAACACCCGGTGCTCGATGCGAACATGGGTTCGCCTCGGGCACCGGGCCCATCCCTACTCAAAAGCTTCTAGTAAAAAATAACTAATTACGCTCACTGCAATTGTACAGAAGCTTCCAACCTTTATATACAGTAACTTTCAGCCAAAGTGCTGTCTGCAACGGAGTAAAAAGCGGTGAGGGGGTGTTGGCAAGGTGAGTATCAAATGGTCAAGGGGTAGGGCTGCCACCTTTTCTTCAAGTCAAACCTGAACACTTTAGCAGAGCAGGGCAATTATTTTTTATAGTATAAACTATAAATATATTTTGCTATTAAATAACATTTCTAATCATATGAAGTTAATAACAAGAGTCCCCTTTACATCAGAGTCCACAGAGTTCCCCTTTTACATCTGAACCTGCAGAGTTCCCTTTCACTGTAAGGGGGGACTCTGCAGACTTTGATGTAAGGGAGAACTCTGGGGCCTCTAACATAAGGGATGCTCTGGGAACCCTAATTTAAGGGGGGACACTAAGAACTCTGATGTACGGAGAAGACTCTGATGTAAGGGAAAACACTGTGGACTGGTGTAAAGGGGAACTCTGATGTAAGGGGTGCTCTGAGAACCCTGATTTGCCTTATTGTACTTACTCAGAGGCAGGAGGGAGAAGGGGGTAGACTTCAGTCACAGACAGGAATGGATGGTGAGCTCACTCACCCTTTGGCAGTCAGCACCTCTCATCCAGATGTATCTGAGGCTGCTGGACTTCAAATTTCCGGCCCCAACTTTCCTTTTCTGAGGCCCAGCGCCGGGGATTGGAGTGTGGGCAGACAAAAAGGAGTAGGGATGGGGGGAAGAGGTGCAGATTGAGCTCTCTTTCTTCTCCCGTCTGTGTGTGTTTAGGGGGGGGGGGGGGGGGTAGTGTTGGCTTTGGGCAGTGTGAAGGAGTGTAATGCCGCGTACACACGAAGGGACTTTTCCCGGCGGACCTAAGTCCAGCAGACAATCCGCTGGACTTTCCAGCTGGGTCCGCTGGACTAAAAAGCGAACGGACTTGACCACACACGATCACGCAAAAAGTCCGACGGTTCACGCGATGACGTACAGCACGTACGACAGGACTAGAAAACGAAAAATACTAGAAAAATACTGCTACTGAGCATGCGTCCTTTTTGGTCCGCCGGACCATACTACACACGGCCGGATTGTCCGCTGGACTGCCAAGTCCAGCGGATAATTTTAAAACAAAACTTAAAACTTTAGTCCGCCGTACTTTGGCCAAAAAAAGTCCGCCGGCGCCCACACACGAGGGGATTATCCGCTCGACTTCGGTCCAGCGGATAATCCCGCGGGATAGTCCCTTCGTGTGTACGCGGCATAATAGACACTCTCAGCTTAGACAATTGCAGCCAGCAACCCTGCTGGGAAGCCATAGTCCAGTCTAAATAATGTGCCTGGGTCTCAGACAGTCTGAAACCCGGACACATGATTCCAAACCCGAACTGTCCAGGTGAATCCTGGACAGGTGGCAACCCTATCAGGAGGGCAACTTTGCAAAGACACTGTCACTTTGCCCTGAATGGGCAATTCAATTAATTCTTGATTGACCTCCTACCTCTACTGGAAGTCTGTTCCAGGCATCTACTACTATTCCTGTAAAATAACATTTTGGAAAGATTTCCCCAGGTTACTGACCTTTGTTTTCATATTAAAAAAAAAACTGCCCTCCTAAACCTTATTCTAGGCTAAGTTCACACTGGCATTTAGACTGTTTCCACTATTGCGTCCCCAAAGTCGCACAATTTTGCCACAATTTTTTGCTGCGACTTGAAGCAATGCCTGTGTATTCTTGAGGTCTATAGACCTCAAGTCGCATCACAGTGGGACCAAAGTAGTGCAGGGACTACTTTAAAGTCGCTGCATCTTGAAGTCGCACAGATATGAACGCTACTCATTAGAAATCATGGGGTACGACTTGTCATGCGACTTTTCAGTCCCAAATCGCAGGTGTTAAAATCTTCCCTCAAACACCTATTCAAATAATACAATGGACAGGACATGGTGCTGTTCATACCAGCAAAACATGAAGCGTTAGCGTTGGAGTCTCATGTCGAGTCAGGAGGCATTCAAGTCAATGGTAAGGCTTCGCAAGCGCTCTGGCAGGCAGTTGCCGGGCGTCAAGATTAGTTTATTAACTGTAATGGAATAGGCATTTGTGGATCAGTTTTAACGCACCTTAACGCTCATCAAACGCTTCAAAACTGCCCCATAGGGCGTTTGTGGAGCATTTTTACCTTAAAATGCCATTCTAACGCCCATACTAAAGCTCATTAACGCGAGTCTAACGTCCATACTAACGCTATGATAGAGTTTGTTAAGCGTTAGAAATTTAGTCAAGTGTGAGCAGGGTTCATTCACACCCAGATCATTGTACTAATGCATGCTATGTGCATCGGTGTGCTATGGTACCTTTCATTGTGAATTGCACCCTAACCAGGGGCGGACTTACCATTCGGCCACTCGGGCACTTCCCGAGGGCCCCGGGCCACTAGGGGGCCCCATCAGGGTTGCCAGCCTCATTAAAACCAGGGACAGTATGTAAAAATCTGTGTTTTTTTTTACATCTGTTTCTGAAATGTCCCTTACTGACATCCTTTTGGTCTTAAAAAAACAAGATTATAGCTGCCCCACCTATCCAGTACCTTCTCAGCCAATAGAAACATGTCTGTGTATACTGTGTGTACATGTATGTGTATACTGTGTGATTGTATACTGTGTGTGTGTGTGTATACTGTGTGGCCCCATAATCTCTGATTGCCTGGGGGCCCCATAATCTCCTATTGCCCGGGGGCCCCATGAGTTGTCAGTCCGCCCCTGACCCTAACCCATCTTCAAACATCATGTACACTGCAACGCACCACAACAACTGCATCGCTCTGCACTGAGATAAAATGCAAACAGCATCTATTTCCTTTATTCCTTTATGTGGTGAGATGTGTTGCAGTTTATTAATTTTAAATGTGCTGCCTAACTTAGCATCCTGCAATGTGCCTCAACGCAAGAAAACACGTGCCCTGCAGCACACTGCATTATGGTGTGAATGGGTCCTAAAGTATATGTGAACAAACATATTACAGCGCACACATGCAAAACTGACATTTACCTCCAGCAAGGCTATTTAAAAGCACCTAGACAGATATTTTCAAAAAACATTATCAAAAAATATGGGGATTTGGTCACACCATATTGCTATATGGTGCTTAAGCCCACTTACTGCGACAAAGTACCCCCTTATGGCAGCACCATCTTTATGCATTTTTTAGGGTGTGCCCCCCAAATATCTCTTTTGTCTAAAGTATATGTGAACACAAAGGCTACTTTCACACTGGGACGGTGGGGCGTCAGCGGTAAAGCTCCGCTATTTTTTTACCCCCAGAAGGGTTTTAAAAAGGAATTAAAAGTGCACGAAAACTTTTCGGCAGCGCTGCCCATTGATTTCAATGGGCAGAGTGGTGTATCCACCACTCCCGCACTGCCCCAAAGATGCTGCTTACAGGACTTTTTTTCCCCATCCTGCAAGCGCACCGCCCCAGTGTGAAAGCACTCGGGGGGCTCTCACACTTGGGCTGCAGGGGAGGCAGTTTTCAGGCGCTTTACAGATGCTATTTTTAGCGCTAAAGCGCCTGAAAACCGCCCCTGTGTGAAAGGGATCAAAGATATGAACTCACATAATATTTAGCTACCATATTGGCATTTAGGGCTTGAGACAGCATTCAATGGTCGGGGGGCATGGTGACTGAGCAGACTATGGAAGATCAGGGCTGGTGCTACCACTAGGCAAACTAGGCAGCCGCCTAGGGCGCACTGCTGCCTAGGGGCGCCCAGCTGCTGGTTTCCCTCCAATTCTGCATGCTCTGCAGGCTACAGCTTGTAACTAACTCAGTCTCAGGCAGCTGCTTCGTCTGACCGGTAGTGTAATTAGAGGCACAGCGCAGCACTGGAGCCAGCGCTAGAGGAAGCAGAGCCGATGCTTCCGGTATAGCACCGCCTCCTGTCACATGGGCAGGGCAAAGGGGGTGGAGTCAGAGGTGGAGTCAATGGGGGCGTCAAAATTAGGTTTCGCCTAGGGTGTCAAAAATCCATGCACCAGCCCTGTGGAGATACAGTGCCTCTGGATGACCAGCACTAGGACGCAGACTGACCACACAAACACGAATCAGCTTCTGAACATTGCATAGTTAGTTTAGAGCAAGAAAAAATGGGACTGGCAGGATCAACCAGAAACTTTGGATGGAATAAGTACATGAAAATGTTGGAGGCTATGATATGTAACGCAGCAGCCTCCTAGATAGGTTGCTAGGTAGGTTAGGTAAATTTAGTTCTGTAATCAGGAAAGCAGCATGTGATTGCTTTGGGCTGCACTGGGCTCTGCAGGGTGCAGGTTTGATTGCTTTCCCTGTTTTTCTGGAGGATTTCAGAATATAGTGTGTAGGAGAGTCAAATAGGCAGCCTGAATATTTATGTGGTTCCAGCCAATCCCTGGGGGAGGGTGCCCAGAAGGAGGCTGGGGCAGTGCATAAATAGTTTGAAGCCTGAGAAAGCAAGGGTTTGCTGCTGATCTATCACATAAAATGCCAATAAAATACATTTATGTTTTTCATTGTAACATCACAAAAGGGGTATAAATACTTTTCAAGGCACTGTATATATACACTCACCGTCCACTTTATTAGGTTGGTAACACAAATTGCTAATCAGCCAATCACATGGCAGCAACTCAATGCATTTACAGACATCTCTTGGGTTTACAGAGAATGGTCAGAAAAAGAGAAAATACCCAGTGAGCAGCAGTTGTGTGGAGGAATATGCCTTGTTGATGTCAGAGGAGAATGGATTCAGGATGATAGAAAGGCAACAATAACTCATATAACCACTCGTTACAACCAAGGCATGCAGAATACCCTCTCTGAACGCACAACACATCAAACCTTGAAGCAGATGGGCTACAGCAACAGAAGACCACACCGGGTGCCACTCCTGTCAGCTAAGCACAGGAAACTGAGACTACAAATCACACAGGATCGCCAAAATTGGACAATAGAAGATTGGAAAAAACGTTGTCTGGACTGATGAGTCTCGATTTCAGCTGTGACATTCAGATGGAAGAGTCAGAATTTGGCATAAACAACATGAAAGCATGGACCCATCCTGCCTTGTATCAACAGTTCAGGCTGGTGGTGATGTAATGGTGTGGGGGATATTTTCTTTGGGGCCCTTAGTACCAACTGATCATCATTTAAACATCTACCTGAGTATTGTTGCTGCCCAGGTCCATCCCTTTATGACTACAGTGTACTCATCTTCTGATGGCTCCTTCCAGCAGGATAATGCATCATGTCACAATGCTCCAATCATATCACCACTGGTTTCTTGAACATGACAATGAGGTCACTGTACTCCAATGGCCTCCACAGTCACCAGATCTCCATCCAATAGAACACCTTTGGGATGTGGTGGAACGGGAGATTCACATCATGGATGTGCAGCTGACATATCTGCAGCAACTGCGTGATGCTATCATGTCTATATGGAGCAAAATATATGAGGAATGTTTCCAACACCTTGTTGAATCTATGCCATGAAGAATTAAGGCAGTTCTGAAGGCAATCCGGTACTAGCAAGGTGTACCTAATAAAGTGTCCGGTGAGTGTATATTTACGGTAACCTACAAATACTGCAGCTGCTGGCTTTTAAAATATGGACACTTACCCGTCCAGCGTGCCTACGATGTCGGCACCTGAAAGCCGATCTGTCGATTGTCTCTCGGGTGCTGCCGCCGCCATCTTCGGTATTGGGAATCAGGAAGTGAATCCTTGCGGCTTCACTTCCCAGTTCTCTACTGCGCATGCGCGAGTCTCGCTGCGCAATAAGGACGCTCCCTGCTGTCTCTGGGATCCGTGTGTTTCCCAGCAGACAGCGGGGGGGGGATGACAGGAAGTGGCGTAAATACCCACAGATTCTGCGGCTATCTATGCCCGGAAGTGGGTGCAGATACCTGTATTATAAAGGTATCTGCACCCCCTTCCCCCCTGAAAGGTGCCAATTGTGGCACCGGAGGGTTCCGATGAGCAGAAGTTCCACTTTAGGGTGGAGCTCCGCTTTAAAGACGGCCCTGCCTGTATCGGTTTGATTACGTCAGAATCTTAGACCATAGAGCACGGGGGACCCGTGACCGGTCTAGTAGTGCGGAGCTAAGTAAACCTCCCTTTCTATGCCCCCTAGACCTAAGGAAGCTGTTTAAAGCGGAGCTCCACCCTAAAGTGGAACTTCCGCTTATCGGATTCCTCCCCCCCTCTGGTGCCACAATTGGCACCTTTCAGGGGGGAGGGGGGTGCAGATACCTGTATAATACAGGTATCTGCACCCACTTCCCTGACGAATTATCCGGACTGCCCCGCCCCTATCCGGAGATGCCCCATTGTTTCTTGGGAAACACAGTTCCCAGGACACGGCGGGGACCAATAGAGACGCGCAGCGCGACTCGCGCATGCGCAGTAGGGAACCGGGCAGTGAAGACGTTGCGTCTTCTCTTCCTGATTCCCTGACAGAGGATGGCGGCGGGGCAGCGAGACACCGCTGGACCCTGGAACAGGTAAGTTTCCATTTATTAAAAGTCAGCAGCTGCAGTATTTGTAGCTGCTGACTTTTAATATTTTTGGTGCGGGTGGAGCTCCGCTTTAACCTTGCAGTGCGGGCGCATCCCCACTGCAAGGGAGAACTTTCAGGTTTCCCGGAGTTGGGCTTTAATCCATTGATAACAGCTAATTCCTGGGTTTGGACAGACTTATGCCCCGTACACACGGTCGGAAATTCCGACGGAAAATGTCCGATCGGACCATGTTGTCGGAAAATCCGCCCGTGTGTGGGCTCCATCTGACTTTTTCCTGTCGGAAAAAATTTGAGATCCTGCTCTCAAATTTTCCGACAACAAATTCCGATCGGACTTTTTCCGATCGTGTGTAGAGAATTCCAACGGACAAAGTGCCACGCATGCTCAGATCAAATTAGGAGACCAAACCTATTGGCTACTAGCCTCTACGTAGTTCCGTCGTACGCAACGAACGTCACCGCGTTCAGAATGATCGGATTTTCCGACAACTTTGTCCGGCTGTGTGTATGCAACACCAGTGTCGGACAAAATCCATCGGAAAAAATCGTGGTGGTCGGAATTTTGGACCGTGTGTAAGGGGCATTAGATTCAGACTGATCCCAAACCCAAGCTCATCACTACTCAGAAGCACCGTGAAAAGCCTGCTTGTTCTGGCTGCCATTGATTGATTGCAGTCAGATAGGTGTAAACTGAGTGGACTTGCTGACTTGTATTCAGGATAGCGTTAGCCGAGAGCGGCTCCTTAAAGAGGAGTGCCCACAAAAAAAAAAAAATTAAAAAAGTCAGCAGCTACAAGTACTGCAGCTGCGGACTTTTAATAATCGGACACTTACCTGTCCCGGGGTCCAGCGATGCGGGGGAACTGAGCCCCCCCTCGTTCCCCGCTCCGCTCGCGGCGCCGGCATTCTTAATGTGGGAACCCGGCTGTGGCTTCACAGCCGGGCACCCTCTGCGCATGCGCGAGCGGCGCCGTGCGCCGTGATTCGACGCTCACTCATCTGGGACACATAACAGGTCCCAGATGACTGTGCGGCGCCTACAGGAAGTGACGTTTAGCCCGGGCAATGAAGGTGGCAGACTACAAGGGACCCCCTAGCAACAGGCATTTAGAGGTGAGTAAAAAAAATTTTTTTTTCCAATTATTTTTTTTTAGGATTTTTAAGCCACATTTTTTTTTTTTTGGTGGGCACTCCACTTTAACGGCATATATTTCATTTTCACCAGACAGATCTCATTCACTTCAGTTTAAATTAAAACCGGGTGCAAACATACAGCCAAACGGAATGGAAATGACGGGTATTTTATTCCAGGAAGAATAGAACGATTGCTTATTTTGGGGGTAACGATCGATTTATGTACTGCTCAAGCCTCAACTCCTGAATGCTGATGATGCAGAAAAAGAACGTAGCTTTGATAAGATCGCTATATAAAAAAAATGTCTAAAAAGGCCAGTCCGTATCAGAAGGAGAAGAAATGTGTCTCTTTAAAAGGCAGCCGTGAATTAGCCTGGGAAACTCCTGCCTGTTTGGATTGGAGAATGGCTTCCAGATACACTCAGTGATTGGCCAGGGGAGTCTTGGTTGTGTGACAACCTGTATAGATACACAGGACATCATATATAGGATCTCAGCACACATCCATTGCAATCCAGCAATGGGGATAGTCCTATCTATAGGACTGACAGTCCATGGGAAGGTCCCTCCTCCCCCCCTTACTCCCATGTTATGTTCAGCAGCTCAATCTTTTGCTTTTACGTTTGCTTCATGTGGATTTTTATACAGGGTGTGTATTATTAACCCTTTCCTAAACTGTAGATCCATAGAAACCATACAACCCAGCATCTGGAAGAGAGTATAGAAGGGTGCAAGACAACAAAAATTGACCTTACAAGTCAAAATGTACCTCCTCCTCTGGCCTGGTTCTGGGTCATGCAACCAGAAGCAGCGGTGCTCGACACTGCCAGTAAACAAGCTGCATATAAGCAACATAGCCAAATCCTGGATTTACTTACACAATGTCCTTCAATTGAGCAATACAGCTAAGTAAAGGGCCTGCCCTAGTCTGTGATTGGACAACAAAGGAGCAGCAGCATACAGATGAGGTTATCACTCTGCTCTCTCCTCCAGTCAGCATCAGGGCCTAATAAACTGAGAGTGCTCCTCTGCCTCTCTTGCTGCTTGCTGCTGCATTGCTATCAAGAGAGCGCATATGTGCGAAAGGAAAGAACCCCCCTCAACATACCTTTAAGCCGGCCATAGATGGAACGAAATGTGGCCAGGGCAGCAGGGACCAGACGATTTTTGATCCACCAACGGGCAGGCTGCTTATACTGAAGACTATCCCATCAATCAACTTCAGTACAACCAGCCTGTCAGCTTTTTCCGTTTGATCATTGCTAGCTTCTGACAGCTGGGAAACCTAGGAGGGACCCCCCCCCCCCCCCCATTGATGGGGGAATTAAGCAATCTTCTTTCCTGCAACCCGTGGTTGCAGGAAAGAAAATTGCTTGATACGTGACCTACTTTACTCTGTATTTCATATAATCAGCTGCAGCCTCATTCAGCAGGATTTCCACAGTGCCCCTGAACGGATCTGCAGCCTCTTGTCACATGATTCTGCACTGTGAGTTTTACCTTTTTAAGACACATAGGGTGATGCTCAGATAACATACTGGTCTGCATTTTTCCATGCTCTTAGGGCTATCCTATTAGAAAGTACATAAGCAATCACAAGGAGTGAGCGGGGGAACAATATACAGTAGATGAATGCCAGAAAAAACATTTGAGACATTTAGCAGGTAGGTTGCTCCTGTGAGTGACTTTTAACACCCTTACACTAGACCGATGAGCAGCTTTTCATTTCCTGTAGTGATGGATCTGATAGACCTGATGGATGATGGATCTGATGGACCTGATAGACCTGATGGATCTAATGGATGATGGATCTGATGGATCTGATGGATGATGGATCTGATGGATCTGATGGATCTGATGGATGATGGATCTTATGGATGATGGATCTGATGGATCTGATGGATGATGGATCTGATGGATCTGATGGATCTGATGGATGATGGATCTGATGGATCTGATGGATCTGTAGATCTGATGGCTCTGATGGATCTGATGGATCTGATGGATGATGGATCTGATGGATCTGATTTATGATGGATCTGATAGATCTGATGGATCTGATGGATGATGGATCTGATGGATCTGATGGCTCTGATGGATCTGATGGATCTGATTCTAACACTCGGCTCCCCCAAATGTAAATCCGGAATACAGTCACTATAATGTATTTCCCTGACCTGAAACCGAGGACTACAGTCTGAGCAGCAGTACGGGAAGCAGAAGACAAACGATCAATCTCAGAGGAACCGCCATGCACAAATACCTCCATGGACAGTTCCTTATAGGAAACCTTTCCAGAGAGAAACTCAGAGGCTTCCATTGCAGACCTTCTACTGGAAATGCTGGACGCCTGGCTGTATATGCTGAATTACTGACCTCAATACTAACTTACCAATCTTAAACAAGAATGCAAAAAAGGATTTCTGAAGTGTCTGAATGGAAAACTGTCCCAAGAGAGAAATAAAGCATGCCATTGCTGAACTATTACTGGAAATGCTAGATGCCTGGCTGTTATGCTGCATTACTGACTGCAGCACTAACCACAAACAAGGATGCGGAAAAGACTTGACTTTTCTTCTTAAATGTCTCAAAGTAAGCCCATACCGGGAGGTATACAGGGGCTGCCATTCTTCTGAGAATCCCATCTGCCTGGCTGTTTATGGATTCAGTACACTCCAATCAATGACCCAGAATGAGCCTTAGAAAGTCAGCGAGATGTCAAACCTCCTGCATACTTGTGACCCAGAAAACATTAAAGCCAGAGGTCCTACATAACAGCCAGGCATTTAGCTTTTCCAAAAGGATGTCAGCAATGGTAGCCCCCACATTTCTCTAGTTTATTATACAATAATAATTCTTCAATTCAAAGGCAACTCAACCATTGGAATATCACTAAACTAGGTAGCAATGTACCCTAATTAGAGTGAACTATCCATCTTGTGCCTCAGTTACAGTGCCCTACCCTTCTTGTGCCCCGGTTACAGTGCCCTATCATTTCTTGTGCTCTGGTTACAGTGCCCTATCATTACTTGTGCTCCGGTTACAGTGCCATATCCTTCCTGGTGCCCCGGTTACAGTGCCCTATCCTTTCTTGTGCCGCGGTTACAGTGCCCTATCCTTCCTGGTGCCCCGGTTACAGTGCCCTATTCTTTCTTGTGCCCCGGTTACAGTGCCCTATCCTTTCTTGTGCCCCGGTTACAGTGCCCTATCCTTTCTGGTGCCCCGGTTACAGTGCCCTATCCTTTCTTGTGCCCTGGTTACATTGCCCTATCCTTCTTGTTTCCCGGTTACAGTGCCCTTTCCTTCTTATGCCCCGCTTACAGTGCCCCGGTTACAGTGCCCAATCAGTTTTGTGCCCAGGGTACAGTGCCCTATCTGTCTTGTGCCCTGGTTACAGTGCCCCATCCATCTTTTGCTTTGGTTACAGTGTCCCATCTATCTTGTGCCCTGGTTACAGTGCCCTATCCTTCCTGGTGCCCTGGTTACAGTGCCCTATCCATTCTTGTGCCCCGGTTACAGTGCCCTATCCTTTCTTGTGCCCTGGTTACAGTGCCCTATCCTTCTTGTGCCCCGGTTACAGTTCCCTATCCTACTTGAGCCCCGGTTACAGTGCCCTATCCTTTCTTGTGCCCCCGGTTACAGTGCCCTATCCTTCTTATGCCCCGGTTACAGTGCCCCAATCAGTTTTGTGCCCAGGGTACAGTGCCCTATCCTTCTTGTTTCCCGGTTACAGTGCCCTTTCTTTCTTATGCCCTGCTTACAGTGCCCCGGTTACAGTGCCCCAATCAGTTTTGTGCCCAGGGTACAGTGCCCTATCTGTCTTGTGCCCTGGTTACAGTGCCCCATCCATCTTTTGCTTTGGTTACAGTGCCCCATCTATCTTGTGCCCTGGTTACAGTGCCCCACCTATCTTGTGCCCTGGTTACAGTGCCCCATCCATCTTGTGCCCAAGTTATAGTGACCCAGCCGTCTTGTGTCCCATTTACAGTGCCCGATCTTTCCTGTGCCCTGATTACATTGCTCCATCTGTCTTGTGCCCCACTCACAGTGCCCCATTTATCTTGTGCCCTGGTCATAGTGCCCCATTCACCTTGTGCCCTGGTTACAGTGCCCTAGCCATCTTATGTCCCGTTTACAGTGCCCCATCCATCTTGTGTGCTGGTTACAGTGCCCCAATCAGTCTTGTGCCCTGGATACAGTGTGCCATCTATCTTGTGCCCCGGTTCCAGTGTCCCATCTATCTTGTGCCCCGGTTCCAGTGCCCCATCCTCCTTGAGCCCTGGTTACAGTGCCCCATCTATGTTGTGCCCTGGTTACAGTGCCCCATCTATGTTGTGCCCTGGTTACAGTGCCCCATCTATGTTGTGCCCCTGCTACCCATCTGTCTCGTGCCCCGGTTACAGTGCCTTATCTGTCTTGTGAGTGGACAGTACTTTGCCACTAAAAATCTGTGTTATGTCTGTGATTGAACCCCACCCCCAAGTCCCTAGCCCAGAATCTGCACAAAATGCATAATCTACCACCAG
This sequence comes from Lithobates sylvaticus, assembly GCA_028564925.1. Lineage (NCBI taxonomy): Eukaryota > Metazoa > Chordata > Amphibia > Anura > Ranidae > Lithobates > Lithobates sylvaticus. The sequence goes on from CM053030.1 coordinate 467,241,576, forward strand.
AGAAGTGTCAGTGCTGCAACTGCTTCAAAACTAAACCCTGCAACCTAAAAATAAAAAAATAAAACACAACAGACGGAAAATCATTGAGAAATAATAACCGGCTACCACCCTCCCCGAAAAAAAAAAAAATACAAATTGTCAGAATTGATGAGATCCTCCCTTGTCAGTGTCTGTCTCTCCCCGTCACTTCTTTCTGTAGAATTGAAGGTTATCCTCGGAGGCACACTTGTACATGCAGAGAGGAATCTAGGCAAGCGGGCACAGTGGGACGGGAAGGTTATGGTGCCATAGCCTCTGTGACAAGCATGCCATAGCAGACATGGAACAAATCTTCCAGCCGTACAAGAAACCTGCCTAAAATCCATAGAGAAACTTAGATCCACTTCATCACAAGCAGCTGCTGACTGGCTCTTTTTTATTCTCCCCCCTCTGTCGTAGCTTCTGCTGATTTTCATTTCGTGGGCTTCCAATTAGTTTGGCGGATTAAACGGTCGTTCCCCCCCCCCACCCACCATGCATGTATGCAGTGCAGAATGGGTGGTGTGTAGGGAGACACGGAGGAAAGGCAAGGACTTACCTTGTGCGTCCCCCATGCTTGCATCCCCGTCTAGTTGGTGTGCAGCAGCTCCAGAATTGTAATCTAGCACTGCATGAAGCTACTGGTGAGCATGCCTAGTAAATGCAGCCACTTGGAAAAGCAGCGACAAGAGGATAAGGTTCCCTCAACAGCTTAATGATTTTGCAGCCAGTCTGAAAGTTTTAAAGGTGCAAAACGCCAAAGTTTAGCGCGTTAATCGCGTCAGCAGGCGTTTATTGTGTTTATAGCTCATTTTTATGACTGTCAAAATATAGGAAAGCACGCCGCTGTATGGAGGATTTTTAAGCTACATTTGGGCTGCATTCACATTTTGCGCTTTGTAAATGCATGCAAAATCATGCCGCCTTTTTTGCGCGTTTTTTTTTTGTTTGGACTTTTTGGAGCATTGAACTGCATGTTTTCTGCATATGACGCTCGTTTTTTTTTTTTGCACGACAAACGCGCGTCTTTTGTTTACGCATTTGTGCGTGTTTTTGCGCCATTTTTAACAAAGTAGCTAATGAACCTTTTGGAGCATTGAACTGCATTTAACTGCATATTTTCTGCATATGACGCTCTTTTTTTTTTTTTTTTGCACGACAAACACGCGTCTTTTGTTTACGCATTTGTGCGTGTTTTTGCACCATTATGAGCAAAGTAGCTAATGAACCTTTTGGAGCTTTCAACCTTGTGCATTTTTTTTGTTTTTTTCTGCATTTTTTCTGCTTGTTTTTTATTTATTTTTTGCGCGACAAACATGATTTTCTTTTTTTTCTTACACATTTCTGCATTTTTTTGCACCATCATGCGTCAAAGTCGTTATTGAACCTTTTTGGATCGTTGGGCTTTGTGCAGTTTTTCTTAACCGCGTTTTTCTCTGCATATGATGCTTCTTTTTTTTTTTTTTGCAGCTGTTTTGATGCATTTGGAGTGCTATTACCAGTAAAAGGCAATGCATTTTTGCACATTTCGGAAACGCGCACAAAATCGCGCCACTTTGTGAAACGCTAAAGTGTGAATGCAGCCTTACACTAGCACTCTTGCGTTGTGAATATTTAAAAGCAAGATCAATTGTATTGGAAGTATAAATAAACGTTATGCTTACCAGATCAAGTTTGCTTGCGTTTAGATGCACCTGCCGTGATTAGCTGCGTTTACATGCGTTTTAGAGTTTCTGATCGGACCCTGGATGCACGGAATTCTGTTTTTGCGAAATGCAGCTAAACTGATTGCACCTAAATACATAATGTGAAATATACCATTAAATGAATTGTATGCAGTTATTATTATTATTATTATTATTATTATTATTATTGGTAGTACCAACTGATCGCACCTAAATACATAGTGTGAAATATACCATTAAATGAATTATATGCAGTTATTATTATTATTATTATTGATAGTACCTACTGATCGTACCTAAATACATAGTGTGAAATATACCATTAAATTAATTATATGCAATTATTATTATTGCTTTACAAATTTAAAGACAATAGAGTTACAATACAATTTAATACAGGAGGGTTAAGGAGGACCCTGCTAGAGCGAACCTATACCCCAAACCAATGAATGGACAGCCGTACTCTGAAAAAAGCCTTTTATTCAAACACGAAATCCAAAATTACATGTCACAGCAGAACAGGAAAGCTGACACGTTTCAATCTACACACAGTGCTTAATCATAGTGATTAAGCACTGTGTGTAGTGTGAAACGCGTCAGTTTCCTGTTCTGCTGTGAGATGAAATTTTGGATTTCGTATTTTTTTTAATGAAAGGCTTTTTTCTCTAACTAGGTGAAGAGCCTTGTTATCAGATGATCCTCCTGGAGCGGTGACGCTCCTTTCCTCTATTTTGATTCCTGGACTCTGCTTATACCCCAAACCAACCAGGGATCCTCCAGAAGTTGCTGCTGACCCACCAGTCATACTGATCCACTGGTTTCAAAAAGAATCCAAGCCACTGAGACAAGAAGCAAGCATGCCCAGCAGGAGTTAATTGAAGTGACTTGCTGCAGGCTTGTTCCAGAAAACACTGAAGCTGGAGACAGTCAGGCAAATAGCATTTCCTGAAGGAAGTCAGCAATGCCAAACTACATTCCTGTCCTTTCATTCTATTTCCTACAAACATGTTTATTAAGTAATACCAAATTCATTATGTACATCATTATTCTAAGGAATTATTTTCAGTGACACAGCAGTTCAGCAACTTTCCACTATGGACTCTGAATCTGTAACCTATAACTATTGATTTTACACTGCTGACTACTTGACAACACCGGCATGGATGCAGAATGTAAAAGTAGTTACTACATTGTTACAACATGGTTCTGCAACACTGTGATCACACATGGCAGAACTACCGTGAGATGTTTTTACTCCCCTTCCCATACTTTGCATTACATTGCTGCCTGCAGAACATTAGTCAGTGCTTTACAGCCAAGTTATTATATTATCAGTAAACGACAGATTGTATATTTGACATGGTAAAGCTTTGCTTTGCTAATTGCCAATAACCAATACACGTTGTTGTTAAAATAAATAGGATGTTTTTATATAGTTATTACAGGTTAGATTTACTTTTTAAATCAGTTTATTATGATTAGGGGGCTAGGATGCAAGTATGCTAATGTTTTACTAAAGGTCACAACACTAAGGGCTCATTCACACTGGAGGCAGGCTCTACCGTCCCTCTGAAAAGAAAATCGGCAGTGGATCGCTTTTCATGACGGGTTAGAGACGGTTACGGGCATGGAGGAGGCACCAGTAGGAATTTTACATTGAATTGCAGCGCTGCAACCACCATAGCTGCATTTTTTCACATTGACATCAACAGACGAGTTTGACCGTTGGTGCCACTTATCAAAACTGGATTTGCCAAGTTAAAATTGCAGCACTGCAAAGCGAAGCATCGTGGCTGCGGCGATGGAAACAGACTGGAGCAGCCGCTATGTCTGCTTGTAGGTGGGCAGTCGGGGAGGCAGTAAAGATGTGGTTCAATTACCTGTTTTTACCACTGGCTGTGCAGACTAATGCCGCGTACACACGATCGGATTTTCCGACGGGAAATGTTGGGTGTGAGCTTGTTGGAAAGTCCGATCGTGTGTATGGGGCATTAGCCTTTTTTAGGCAAAATCTGTTGTAAAAATGGGGTTAAAACAAAAGGAGGCTCCTCATCACCCGTCAGTCACCTCTGAAAAAGCGATCTGAATGTGGATCGCTCTTCAGAGGAGCTGCAGCTTTAGACACAAGTCTAAATCTAGCCTCAGAGTTGCACAACTTATATTTGCACATTTACATCTGCAAGGATTATAATCAATATGAATAACATGAAACTGCTATTTAATGCCACTGCACGGATGTGAAAGGATCTAGATTCTCTGCAAAGCACTGCATAGCATGTCGCTGCTCTATAAATACAGGAAAGAAATGATAAGCAGCAATGCAGCGAGACCAATCCAGTGCATTGACATTCAATTTGCTTGCATTTTGTGCAACAGAGCTGACTTAGTTGCTATGGGCGACAATGGAAACATGACCACAATCAGAGCTTTGTTTAAAGACCCCTTGCAATGATGTGCAGTAACCCATAGCAACCAATCTCTGATTAGTTTTATTCAGCTTGCTGCAGTCATTCTAATTGAAAGAATATCTGTTTATAGTTGCTATGGGCAACAATGGAGGCATGAAGAGAATCAGAGTTTTATTTAAAGACCCCTTGCAATGATGTGCAGTAACCCATAGCAACCAATCTCTGATCAGTTTTATTCAGCTTGCTGCAGTCATTCTTATTGAAAGAATATCTGTTTATAGTTGCTATGGGCAACAATGGAGGCATGAAGAGAATCAGAGTTTTATTTAAAGACCCCTTGCAATGATGTGCAGTAACCCATAGCAACCAATCTCTGATCAGTTTTATTCAGCTTGCTGCAGTCATTCTAATTGAAAGAAGATCTGTTTATAGTTGCTATGGGCAACAATGGAGACATGAACCGAATCAGAGCTTCATTTAATGACCCCTTGCAACAAGGTGCAGTAACCAATAGCAATGTATCCCTGACCAGTTTTAATCAGCCTGTTGCAGTGACTTGAATTAATATCTATTTATAGTTGCTATGGTTACAGCTTGTCCCTGCACTTTACATTACGGGCCTCATCCATCAATAGGACCTGCAGGTAAACTCTGCACTGCCCATAGCAACAAGGAGATCCAACGCTAACCGGGCCTGGAAACATGACATCTGCATTCGGACTGGTCGCTATAGGCAACACAGACACTTTCCTGTCCAACCTAATGTCCAATTTTAATAAAATCCCAGGATGAACATTGCAGCCCTCTGCTATTGATGGGGATTCGTTTGCATGCAGATGCTGCTTGGTGGTAGTAGAATAAATTAAATGTATTAATTAATTTGTATAGCAAGAAAAAAAAAAAGAAAAAAATACTAATAATAAATAGTATACATGTGTATGAGAATTTTTTATTTTTACAGATGTGCTTGCATTGACATGATCCTGAACACATGGTGCCAGATGTGCCGTATTGCTATGGGATTGGAGCAGACACATACAAATCGATGCATTGGTGTGTAATTGTGCTGCTGTGTAGACACATGTAGGGGGGAGCGCAGGAACAGTTGAACAATGTTATGATCTGCACTTATTTCTGTATCTCTCCTCGTCCCTTCCCACATCCCCTCCCTGAACTCCTCTCCCCTCAGCCAATCACAGCCTGTTGTTAAGCAGAAAACGTCATTCATAAAGCATAACAATGACAGCTGCAACCGAGCATGTTTCATGTCACTGGGTACCTGGAAGGTGGCAGGATTGTCACTCTGCTACAGAAATCTGCACCCAAAGAGTTAACTGAGTGAAAAGAAACGCATTTCCAATTGCGCTGTGAGAGCGATGCAGTGTACGGAATAGCAGGACGGAGATTTCACAGACCGAGTAGGAAGAACATGCTAACAACATTGGTTAGTGCAGAATGCCTTAGTGCACCAGGGAGACTCCACCGCTGCAGTATATTACAAGGAAAACCCCCTCTTTACATAAGAGGGCTGAGATAGGCAAAGATTTCAAATGCCAGGGCTTGCCCAACCATATACATCTACTGAACCGTATAATACATAGAAAGTTATACAGTATGGGATTATTCTACAAAGCAAAGAGTGATCAGTATGTGCAAAGCACATATACCTTAAGCAGTCAGTCGAATCCCGAATTTAAAAACTATCCCTAATGCCCCGTACACGCGATCGAAAAATTCTGCCAGCAAAAGTCCGATGAGAACTTTTGGTCAGAAAATGCGACCGTGTATATGCTCCATCGGACTTTTGCTGGCGGAATTTCGGCCCGCAAAAGATTGAGAGCAGGTTCTCAGTTTTTCAGACGGAAAAAGTTTCTATCGGAAATTCCGATCATCTGGCAATTCCGGCGCGCAAAATTCCGACGCATGCTCCGAAACAATTCAACGCATGCTGGGAAGCATCCTTTTCGCGGCTCGTCGTAGTGTTGTACGTCACCGCGTTCTTGACGGTCGAATTTGGTGTGACCGTGTGTAGGCAACACAAGCTTGAGCTGAATTCCGTCGGGGAAAAAACATCCAAAGCTTTTCCGACGAGAATTACGATCGTGTGTACGCGCCATTAGGAATTGAACAAAATCTTCTCTTGTCCCCCCTCTCCCGATGCAAGGGTTAAAGTGGTTGTAAACGCTTACAAACCACTTTGACCTACAGGTAAACCTAGATTAAGGCTTACCTGTAGGTCCAATAAATATCTCCTAAACCTACATGGTTTAGGAGATATTTAGAAACGAAAAGGCACCGCTGTCTATGGTGCATGCGCCGTAGACAGCGGTGCGCAGGCGCACTGAGCATGCCGAGATCACGGCGAAATGCCGATCTTGTGCGCATGCGTGGGAGTGACGTCATCGCCGCTCCAGCAAATGACAGCGATGGAGCGGCGAGACCCAGAAGTCACTCCGCGATTGATGGCGCCGGTGGAGGTCGTGGACGAGGGTCGCTGCAGGGGCTTCGTTCTCAGGTAAGTTATGCATAATGAGCTAGTATGCTATGCATACTAGCTCATTATGCCTTTGCCTTGCAGGTTCCTTTTTTTTTTTTTTTTAAAAGAGGCTTTACTTCCTCTTTAAAGTGGTTCTAAAGGCAGAAGGTTTTTCTACTGTGAGGCATTCTATGCATGAAGGTAAAAAACGTGTAGTGCAGCTCCCCAAGCCCCCCCCCTAGCCCCCCCTTATACTTCTCTAAGCCCCATCCCAATCCGGCGATGTGCATGAGAGCAGCTGCTCTCCCAGGTTTCTCTCTCCTCATTGGCTCACACCGCAGCGGGGAGCCATTGGCTCCTGCAGCAGTCAGTCACAGCCAGTGAGCCAATGAGGAGAGAGCAGGGGCGGGGGCCGAACCATGCTCTGTGTGTGAATGGAAAAGGAGAGTGGCTCAGGAGCTAGCCTGCTTGAGTGCCCCCATAGCAAGAGGCTTGCTATTGGGGGCACTCAGCAGCAGGGTGGATTTAAATCACTAATATTAGTACTAGCATTTATTGGCGTATAACACGCACCGGCCCATAACACACACCGGCGTATAACACGCAACCCAATTTAAGAGTCAATTTTTAGGAAAAAATTACTTTTTTCAAAGCAAAATAATGGTCAGTGAGCATCAATGCAGCCTGATTAGTGCCCATCTGCAGCCTCAATGCAGCCTAATCAGTGCCCATCTGCAGCTTCAGTGCAGCCTGATCTGTGCCCATTTGCATCCTTCTATTTCAGGATTTTGTTCACACAACTTCTCCCATGTCATCAATTTATTTGCTGATGATGTTATTCTTAACTGACCCCAATGAATCCCTTATGAATGCCCATAAAGTGTTGCAAGCATTTATTTTCAGGGGGAAAAAGTGTGTTATACGCCGATAAATACCGTAAATCATAATTTTTAAAGAGCAACTGTCATCTCTGTCCCGCAGTGGCTCCTCCTCTGACCCGCTGTTGGCTCACCGATAGTCCCATTCACTTTAATGGTAATGCGGCGGTGACACAACAAGGTGAGGGACGTGGCGGCAGCAGGTAAGTGGATGCCCGCTAACAGGCACTGCCATGATGCATCTGAAATGACAGGTGCTCTTTAAATGTAAGCACTTATTTTTGCTGGTAGTTAGAATCTTTACTATTTGCAAACAAAACAAAGGTTTCCTATTTAGAATAATAAGCTGTCAGGTTAGTAAAACAGCGATATCAGAACCGATTCAATCATACAGTTTGTAGTGTACAAAGATTTGCAAAACAATGGAATAAAGGAATATTCCTGAACTTTGTTTGATCTCATGGTTACTGTGCAATTGTGTGAATGTGCATGTTATCTCAGCTTGCAGGGCTTGGATTTATTGAATGAGTTTACCAAAAATATAAATGTTGCAAACTATACAGCCTCATGCTACATAACTAAGCTCCATTTCATGCTGAATAAGCTAAATTATTCATGTATCTTAACTGCCTGAGATCCGCGCCATAGCCAAATGACGGCTACAGCGCGGATCTGTTGTGCCGGGAGCACGTCATATGACGTCCTCCCCTTCTGTGCACTCCAGGGAGCGCGCGCGCGCCGCCGGGAGCGCGCGCGCGCTCTCGCCGTGTCACTGGGCACCCGATGCGCGTGCCCAGCGGCCGCGATGTCCGCTGGGCACCCACGATTGCCCGGTAACACAGCAGGACCGTGGATCTGTGTGTGTAAACACACAGATCAACGGTCCTGTCAGAGGAGAGGAGCCGATGGTGTTCTCTGTACAGAGAAACACCGATCGGTCTCCTCCCCTTGTGAGTCCCCTCCCCCCACAGTAAGAAACACTCCCAGGGAACATAATTAACCCCTCCCCGCCCCCTAGTGGTTAACCCCTTCACTGCCAGTGTCATTTATACAGGAATCAATGCATTTAAATAGCATTGATTGCTGTATAAATGACAATGGTGCCAAAAATGTGTCAAAAATGTCCGATGTGTCCGCCATAATGTCGCAGTCACAATAAAAATCGCTGATCACCGCCATTACTAGTAAAAAAATAAATATTAATAAAAATGCTATAAAACTATCCCCTATTTTGTAAACGCTATAACTTTTGCGCAAACTAATCAATAATCGCTAATTGAGATTTTTTTTTACAAAAAAAAGGTAGAAGAATACGTTTCGGCCTAAACTGAGGAAAAAAAATGTTTTTTTATATATTTTTTGGGGATATTTATTATAGCAAAAAGTAAAAAATATAGTTTTTTTTTAAATTTGTTGCTCTTCTTTTGTTTATTGCGCAAAAAATAAAGAGGTGATCAAATACCACCAAAAGAAAGCTCTATTTGTGGGGAAAAAATGATAACAATTTCATTTGGGTACAGTGTCGTATGACCGCGCAATTGTCATTCCAAATGCATCAGCGCCGAAAGCTGAAAATTGGTCTGGTCACGAGGGGGTTTAAGTGCCCAGTAATCAGGTGGTTAAATAGAAAACTATCTTTAGATAGATTTTTACTCCAAAAGCATTTTATAAAAATTAATTTGATACAAATAAAAAAAAATTGATTTTTAAATAAAAAAAAAAATCAGATTTAAATAAAAAAAATAAGATTTTTTTTAATTTTTATTTTTTTTAAATCATTGATTTATATCCACCTTGATCAGCAGGGCGAAGGAGCCAGGACCGCCCGCGGGGGACCCAAAAACAAGAGTATTGGGGCTGCTCAGTGCAAAACCATTGCACAGAGCAGGTTAGTATGACATGTTTGTTATTTTTTTAGTTTATTAAAAGTCTGCAGCTACAAAAAGCATAGCTGCTGACTTTTAATAAACCGATACTTACCTGCCCCACGGTCCAACGATGTGGCCCCCAGAGGCTAGCTCCTCTCCCTCTCCTCTGCGCTGTCATAGTAACTGTGGGCACCTGGCCGTGACAGCTTCACGGCTTCACGGCCGGGCACGCATTGTGCATGCGCAAGTCACGCTGCACAGTCCTATTGGCCAGCCGATCTTCTGAGTTGTGTCCCAGAAGATTGCTGGCAGGGAGGGGCCGCCTAAGGCGAGAGGAGGAGTCGACTAGGTGGCCGAAGATAGGAAGCAGGAAGTGGGACAGGAAGTCCCACTAAAAAAAAATATACACACTCCCCCCCCACCCAAAAAAAAATGGCATGCCAAATGTGGCATGTCAGGGGACGAGGAGTGCTTAAAGCGTAAGTTCCACTTTTGGGTGGAACTCCCCTTTAAATGTTTGTAATGCCTAGGGGTGCCAAAGTAAGGAAAATGACTTACCTTATTCCATGCTCCGGCAGGCCCTCTTCTGCAGTGTGACTGGTCCCCTGCAGCTCCTCATGGCTGCGGTCGCACTTCTGCCTCCACATTGTACAATACAGGGTTATTAGCCCTGCATTGTACATGATGATGCCGAGGACCAGATCTTTGGGGAGAAGAAGAGAGGGTCCGAGCCAGCCAGTAGAGGAGTCTAAGGTGAGTAAGAATGTCTTTAACGTTACCTCCTAGACATAATGAGCATTTAACCATTGCAGTACATGTAAACCCACTATATCTAATCACTGTGTTAAAAACCCTATGTAAGTGCCCTTGTTACTTACCTAAAGCTGTGGTTATGTGATCCCGCAGTCCGAGTCTTCTCTCTTCTTCTGTTTACTTCAGGTAGGGATCCTCATTCGATGTCCACACCAACACATGATGTGGACACTCCATAGTGACTGTCCACCATTGGGTTCCTCTCAGGATCCAGAAGAGGAGTGACATTATTTCAAGGGGACAGAAGACTGTCCAGCAAGGGACCATCTTTTGTGCTGGATTGGTAGTTCCTATCACCCAGGAACGATGGCAGCAATGGACTTAGATGGCAAATGCAGGTGAGTATAACTCTTCACAAGGTAAGAAGAGATCATAAAGTGCCCAGATTTTACCCCCAGTCATGACCAGGCAATTTTTTGCTATAAAAAGCCGGTGTTCTATCACAAAGTGTCCGGCTGTCACTAGGTGTCCGAAGTGTACTGCGCATGCGCAGCGCATGCGCAGTACGGAGCATGAAGATTTTCGGAAATTGTCGGAAGATGAACGGCGCCTGCGCCGTAAGTCGAGGTGAAGCCCCCACCATCCAAGCGGACATAGGGTTAGTCAAACTTAGAGGGCCCCTCGCGGGCTCGCTTCGCTCGCCACGCTTCGGGCACGGCCTCGCTGCGCTCGGCTCTTTTATATTCTAGCTCTATGTCCACTTGGATGGTGGGGCTTGAAAGTGGATTCATCCTCGGCAATTTTCGGAATATGGGTGTCCTGTGTACTGCGCATGCGCAGTACACAGCGGACACTTTGTGATGGGGGACGGCTAATGATACAACACCGGCACCGCTCACATGATGGAGGATGTTTATTTGTTGCCTGGGAGACTAAAGAGGTGGTGGTCACTGACCATTGCGCAGGCCAAATGACAAGACCTGGCGGACCGGATTCGGCCCGCGGGCCTTGTGTTTGCCACCTGTGCCCTATAGTGTTGCAACAGCCACTAATATTAAAATATATAGAATGGTTTATCCAAAAGAAGTATATATTAAAAAATATAAAAATACCAAGTTTCAAAAGTTAATACTCTTTTAGAATCTCTATTGACTTGATAGAGATTAAAAATTATTAACTGTAAATGTGGAAAAATTAAAGATTAATTTAAAGTTTTAGTTGCATTCAATTGTAGCGCACCCCGCGTAGGAGCCGCTGGTGAATAGGGATCCCCCACCCTGCACAGCCAGGCACACTGAATTTTCACAGTCTCCCTGAGTCAGAAAACAGTCCAGTACATTGTTATGTTATTTTAGGGGGGGATACAACTTGGATAAGGATTGGGAAGATTATGGGATGCCCACTTGACTTCAATCAGCTCCTCAGGGACAATTCTCCTATATACAGCTATATACACTCCTCACTGCCTCCAGCACACTTGCTTGTAGAACTTCAGACTCAGCTGGGACACTTTAGTGAATCTGAAAAAAAAGCAACAGCCAGATCTTCTAGCAAAAAGCCCTTTACAGGTAGGGACCCCGGGCCCCTTGGGTTTTATAGCAAATACAATGTCCAGAGCCCATCCCTGTGGCTACTGATCCCAGCACCACCGCTTCAGGCACTGCCAGCCCACCTGGCTGCCGCTGCCCCTTTCACTAGCCCTCCTGGCTACTTCTCCACAGTCCTCCCAGACTGAATCTACAACCATCTTAGACTGCACACTCACCAGTCACCCGACTGTCTTGTCCCTGGAGATCTCCTGAACATGCTGACTCCCTCCCGTAGTCCTCACACCTGCTCCCATGCATCTAGGACAGGACTCCTCTGTGTGTTGTAAGAGGATCCCTGCAGCACCCGAGCCCCAAGGTCACCCCATCCCCAGACTACGGGGCGCCCTCAAGGGCCAACGACAGCCTCCGCAGCACGCCATCTTTAGCTTCCACCTGATTCCCTCTGCTGACATGACTCAGAGTATTTAAGAGATGCTATTCCCCTGCTTTCCCGCTTGCTGGGGATCGGCTGGGGCCCTCTCCAGTACTCCAGTCAGTTTCTCCTAACCTGGTGGTTATGACTAAGGCCTTATAGGCTGAAACGCGCCAACTGACTTAATCTGCGTTTGTTCACTGTGGCTATTCAATCTGAATGAAGAAATTTTAAGAGCAGCAACCGGAGTGTGGATCATTTTTTCCAGTTTCTCATATCCTCCCTTCCATTCTTCTGGAAGCTTCTCCAAGGTTCCAGCAAGTAGGGGGAGGTACCAGAGGTGCTGTTTGATGAGTCAACCCAGAGGGTGCTACACAATCATTGTATGCAAAAACGTTCTTAAATCAGGTGCAATGTTTCACAATCATTTTAATTTATCTTTTATAGCCTGCCTGATTTTACATTTCTCTGCCCTTTGTCCAACAACTTCTGTGGTTTATAGACAGGGCTGGTGCAAGGATTTTTGACACCCTGGGCGAAACCTAATTTTGCCGCCCCCATTGGCTCCACCCCTGACCTCACCCCCTTTGCTCTGCCCATGTGACAGAAGGCACCACTATACAGGAAGCATCGGCTCTGCTTCCTCTAGCGCTGGCTCTAGTGCTGCTCTGCACCTCTAATTACACTACCGGTCAGACTGAGGTAGTTACATGCTGCAGCCTGCAGAGCATGCAGACGCAGAGGAAAACCAGTGGCCGGGCGCCCCTAGGCAGCAGTGCGCCCTAGGCGGCTGCCTAGTTTGCCTAGTGGTAGCACCGGCCCTGTTTATAGACACTGGGATGGATTTACTAAAGGAAAACAAACTGTGTACTTTGCAAGTGCAGTTGCACTCTTTTTCTCCAGAACTTATCATCCAATCATGTGCAAGCAAACATTTTTAGTTTTTTTAAATTTTCCTTGCACCTGATTGGATATTCTTTACACAGTGAAGTCTATCGCCTTTAGTAAACCCACTCCACTGCATTTTACACTTTAATTTAAAGAAAAAGGTGAACAAAGACTACACAGGAAAGTACAGTTATAATACTTGGCAACCCCTCGAAGAGCTAAAAAATGGCAGCAGCATCATTAAAGTGATTGTAAAGGTAAAAACGTTTAAAAAAATTAACAAACATACATACATATACATATACTTACCTCCACTGTGCAGCTTGTTTTGCACAGAGTGGCCCCGAACCTGCTCTTCTGTGGCCCCCCGGCAGCTCTCCCCCTATCTGATAACCCCCTCAGAGAAGCGCTTCCCGAGGGGGTTACCTTTGCAGGCATGCACCCAAGTCCAGCATTTGCGTCCATAGAGGCCGAATGCAGGACTCGGCCCCGCCCCCCAGCTCTTGCGTCATTTGGATTTGATTGACAGCAGCGGGAGCCAATGGCTGCGCTGCTATCAATCTATCCAATCAAGAGCCGGGAGCCCCGGGCAGAGAGACAGCGCGTCCCGGTGGGTCAACATCGAGGGTTCAGGTAAGTAAAACGGGGGGGGGGGGGCTGGGGGGCCGGTCACTGACAGGTGTTTTTTCACCTTAATGCAAAGGATGCATTAAGGTGAAAAAACGCGAACCTTTACAACCCCTTTAACATTCGACACTTCCTTGTACGTCTGATACCTGCATCTGCCTACTGTAGATACCAACTGATACATAACTAGTGTGTCCCTAAAGAAGACAATATCTTACATAAGGGTAAATGTTCTGTATCAAATGGTGCTTTATGCATTGACATACCTCCTTAGATCCAGTCTGTCCACACGGTATGGTCACCTGCTGACTTGGCATTATCCACAGACTGCTTAACTCATCAATAAGACACATATTTTGAATCCAATGCAATTTTACTTTAGCTAATTTCAGTACAGAGGATGTTTTTTCCAGTCTTTTAAAGTATAAGAAAACAAACTTTCATGTGCCCTCTCTAACACTGACTGAGGGAATATGGCAGAAGAGGGGAAGGTCAACCTATGACTAAACTAACCAGCCTAAACAGGAGAGGGGGACGGCGGAAGATACCAAAATCACACTAGTAGATAAGTTGCAGTGGCCCAAAGCTGCCACTAGATGTCAGCATACTACAGAAAAACGATAACTAGATGCAGTCCAATAAACAGAAAAACTACATGAAAGTGGAGCAGAATAGTAAGTGAAAATCAGATGTTGAGTTTATGTTAGGCATGATTGGGGCCAAGCCAAGGTCTTGGAAGTGGCACTTTACAAATGAATATAACAATGTTGGCCAAACAATTCCTGTTTCCATTAAAAGTCATCATAATTATAATTTTAATTATCATCAGCTTCGTCATATTTCTGCCAATATGCAATGGTGGCTTTAAAGTGGTTGTAAACCCCCGATTGTCACTTTTACCTATAGGTAAGAATAAGGCTTACCTATAGGTAGTGGAAATATCTCCTAAACGTAGCGCGCTGATGATGCCCTCCGTGCCGTTTCTTCACTAGCAAGTGCCGTGACTGACGCGGCTCCGGCAAGTCACAGAGCTGGAGTCCGCGGCCTCGGAAGGAAGAGGGGGGAAGATGGATGCGGCCACCAGCAGGGACAGCGCAGGCTTCTTTTCCAGGTAAGTGCCACATAATGGGCTAGTATGCGATGCATACTAGCCCATTATGCTTTTACTTCGCAGGGGAAAGCAGGGGGGAAAAGAGGAAGTAAAACCCATCAGGGTTTACTTCCTCTTTAAAATGGGCGAGAAAAAGGGCAATGGTTAACAAATGCAACGGTGTCCCTGCCAAGAGTCCTTACCCATGAATGTCCAGTACTGATATCAGCATCGGTTTACAATAGCCTTTCTCCACAGCTGTTCCATGGAACTATATGTTTTCCTCCAGAGGATTCTAGGGGTTGCTTCAGCAATGAGCAAATTCTGCCACTCAGATAAGTACCACTGCACCAATTATCCTTTTATCAGTCTGTAAGTCAGGGTTCTTCACACCACAAAAGTAAGGAGCATTCTTCCCACTGACCATCATGCTAATGTACCATTAGCCATAGAGTAATTATAAGCAGGGGTTCCCTGAAACCAGAAAGTTATTTCAAGGGTTATTTCAAGGGTTAAATGTTAAAGATATTAAAGCGGTGTTTCAGCACAGTCAGCAGCTAAAAAAAAAGTAGCTGCTGACATTTAATAAGGACACTTACCTTTCCAGGGTGCCCGCAAATTCGGCCACCGAGGCAGACCTGTCCCTCGGCTCTCGGATCCCAGCACCGCCATCCTCACTAAGGGAAACAGGCAGTGGAGCCTTGCGGCTTCACTGCCCGTTTCCTACTGCGCAATGCGCGAGTCGCGGGGGGCTTTGTGAATGGGACGCGCTGTGTTAGGAAACACTCAGTTCCCAGAACACAGCGCGCCCCATTACCCAGAAGACAACGCGAGGAGGAGAGAAGACCGAAGATCACCGCGGAGTAGGAAGGAGGCAGATTAGAAAGACTGCCTAGCAACAGGGATTTCTGGTAAGGTAAAAAAAATTTTTTTTTCAAATGTTTTATTTTATTTTTTTTTAAGAATATTAATGCTGTTTTTTTTTTTTTTTTTTAGGGTGGCCCTCCACTTTAAAGTGGTTGTAAAACTCAGACATTAAATATCCTTCTATACTGTACACTTGTCTCCATTGTCAAAGCTTGTTTGGCTATATTTCTCCTGAGGATCACAGGAGTGCAGTTCGTTTTGCCCTCCTGTGACCCGTTTTCAGCAGAAGGCTGAAGTCCGCTCTCTGCTGACGTCACAGAAGTTGGTCCAGGGCTCGCATCATCACGACAATAGAAGTCGGGATCCGCCAGCGCCTGGACCGACACCCGGTTCAGCCTCTCAGCAAGCCGCTGAGAGCCTGAGCCGGCTGCTCCCACTCTCTCCACAGCCCAGCGCTCTAGTGAGCGAGGAGGGGGCAGAGCTCGATGAGCTGTGAGAACCGAGGGATCGGCAATGTTCAATAGCTCGGTTCTCAGTGTAGAGACATCGGGGGACAGATGCAGCATCCACCTAGGTATAGTGCCTTGTAAAATGAATGATACCTCTGGGAATTTTGTCATGTTACAACCAAAAACAAAAATCTTATTTTATTGGGATTTTATATGATAGATCAACACAAAGTGGCACATAATTGTGAAGTGGAAGGAAATGATAAATGGTTTTCCAATTTTTTTTACAAATAAATATGTGAAAAGTGTGGTGTGCATTTGTATTTAGCCTAGGGTTGCCACCTTTTCTTCAAGCCAAACCCGAACACTTTAGAGGCGCACGGCATGGCACCCCAACCGCGGTGCTATTTTGCAGCGATTGTCACCCGACAAATCGCGGGAAAATCACGTAAACAGAATTGTGGGATGCCTTTGTGATTGGGGTGCCATTATCCCCATTCTCTCCTATTACAAATCTCATTTCCCTACCAGCACAAATCCTCCTCCTTCCAATACCCCCATGGCAGCCGACAGGGGGTATCACGGGTCCCCAGTACACAGGGGGATCCAGACAGCAGAGGGTTCGGAGTGGGGGACAACTACAGAGGAGGGGGGACAATTACAGAGATTGATGGGGGAAATTACAGAGGAGGGGTGCAAATACAGAGCTAGGGGGCAAATACAGAGATAGGGAACAATTACAGAGGAAGAGGAGTGCAAATACAGGAGGAGGAGGAGGGGGTGACAAATACAGGAGGAGGAGGGGGTGACAAATACAGGAGGAGGAGGGGGTGACAAATACAGGAGGAGGAGGGGGTGACAAATACAGAGGAGGGGAGACAATTACAGAGGAGGGGGGGTGCAAATACAGAGGAAGAGGATGCAAATACAGGAGGAGGGGGTGGCAAATTACAAAGAAGGGGGTGGAAAATTACAAAGAAGGGGGGGGGGGGCAAATACAGAGGAAGAGGATGCAAATACAGGAGGAGGGGGTGACAAATACAGGAGGAGGGGGTGGCATATACAGAGGAAGAGGAGACAATTACAGAGGAGGGGGTGCAAATACAGACAAGGGGGGGAAATTACAGAGAAGGGGAACAATTATAGAGGAGGGGGTGACAAATACAGGAGGAGGAGGGGGCAAATACAGGAGGAGGAGGGGTGGCAATTACAGAGAAGGGGAGACAATTACAGAGGAGGGGAACAATTACAGAGGAGGGGGGGTGCAAATACAGAGGAAGAGGATGCAAATACAGGAGGAGGAGGGGGTGACAAATACAGGAGGAGGAGGGGGGTGGCAAATACAGGAGGAGGAGGGGGGTGACAAATACAGGAGGAGGAGGGGGTGGCAATTACAGAGAAGGGGAACAATTACAGAGGAGGGGGGGTGCAAATACAGAGGAAGAGGATGCAAATACAGGAGGAGGGGGTGACAAATACAGGGGGAGGAGGGGGTGACAAATACAGGAGGAGGAGGGGGTGGCAAATACAGGAGGAGGAGGGGGTGGCAAATACAGGAGGAGGAGGGGGGGTGGCAAATACAGGAGGAGGAGGGGGTGGCAATTACAGAGGAGGGGAGACAATTACAGAGGAGGGGGGGGTGCAAATACAGAGGAAGAGGATGCAAATACAGGAGGAGGGGGTGACAAATACAGGAGGAGCGGGTGGCATATACAGAGGAAGAGGAGACAATTACAGAGGAGGGGGTGCAAATACAGACAAGGGGGGGAAATTACAGAGAAGGGGAACAATTATAGAGGAGGGGGTGACAAATACAGGAGGAGGAGGGGGCAAATACAGGAGGAGGAGGGGGTGGCAATTACAGAGAAGGGGAGACAATTACAGAGGAGGGGAGACAATTACAGAGGAGGGGGGGTGCAAATACAGAGGAAGAGGATGCAAATACAGGAGGCGGGGGTGACAAATACAGGAGGGGGGGGTGGCATATACAGGAGGAGGAGGGGGTGGCAATTACAGAGGAGGGGAGACAATTACAGAGGAGGGGGGGTGCAAATACAGAGGAAGAGGATGCAAATACAGGAGGAGGGGGTGACAAATACAGGAGGAGGAGGGGGTGGCAAATACAGGAGGAGGAGGGGGTGGCAATTACAGAGAAGGGGAGACAATTACAGAGGAGGGGAACAATTACAGAGGAGGGGGGTGCAAATACAGAGGAAGAGGATGCAAATACAGGAGGAGGAGGGGGTGGCAAATACAGGAGGAGGAGGGGGTGGCAAATACAGAGGAGGGGGGTGCAAATACAGAGGAAGAGGATGCAAATACAGGAGGAGGGGGTGACAAATACAGGAGGAGGGGGGTGGCATATACAGAGGAAGAGGAGACAATTACAGAGGAGGGGGTGCAATTACAGAGAAGGGGAACAATTATAGAGGAGGGGGTGACAAATACAGGAGGAGGAGGGGGCAAATACAGGAGGAGGAGGGGGTGGCAATTACAGAGAAGGGGAGACAATTACAGAGGAGGGGGGGGTGCAAATACAGAGGAAGAGGATGCAAATACAGGAGGAGGGGGTGGCATATACAGAGGAAGAGGAGACAATTACAGAGGAGGGGGTGCAAATACAGACAAGGGGGGGAAATTACAGAGAAGGGGAACAATTATAGAGGAGGGGGTGACAAATACAAGAGGAGGAGGGGGTGGCAATTACAGAGAAGGGGAGACAATTACAGAGGAGGGGAACAATTACAGAGGAGGGGGGGTGCAAATACAGAGGAAGAGGATGCAAATACAGGAGGAGGGGGTGACAAATACAGGAGGAGGGGGTGGCATATACAGAGGAAGAGGAGACAATTACAGAGGGGGGGTGGCAAATACAGGAGGAGGAGGGGGTGACAAATACAGGAGGAGGAGGAGGGGGTGGCAATTACAGAGAAGGGGAGACAATTACAGGAGGAGGGGAACAATTACAGAGGAGGGGGGGTGCAAATACAGAGGAAGAGGATGCAAATACAGGAGGAGGGGGGTGACAAATACAGTGGAAGAGGAGACAATTACAGAGGAGGGGTGCAAATACAGGAGGAGGAGGATGCAATTACAGACAAGGGGGGGAAATTACAGAGAAGGGGAACAATTACAGAGGAGGGGGTGACAAATACATAAGGAGGGGGTGACAAATACATAAGGAGGGGGTGACAAATACAGGAGGAGGGGGTGACAAATACAGGAGGGGGGGTGGCAAATACAGGAGGAGGAGGGGGTGGCAAATACAGGAGGAGGAGGGGGTGGCAAATACAGGAGGAGGAGGGGGTGGCAAATACAGGAGGAGGGGGGAAAACACAGAGGAGTCAAAACATAAGAGAGAGAGGCGACAGGCAGCTGCTGGTGCAGAAGTTTTTAATAAAATAAATGCTTAAAAACAATCCACTCACTGTCCATGTCAGAGCTGTATATGTCAGTCTGTGAAGTCGGCTGTCCCATCCTCCCCTCCAATCAACGCTGCTGTTATCACTGGAGGAAACAGAGAGCCACGGGAAACTCATGTGAACTGTCAGCCTCTGATGATGGAGGCGTGGTTAAGCCTCCGGAACGCTCTGATTGGTCACAGCATCCCAGGCTGACAGCTCACTGCAGTCTCCCCGCAGCTCTGTGTTATTGGCTTTCTCAAGCGATTCAGTAATAACAGCATTGTGGATTGGAGGGGAGAATGGGACAGCCGACTAAGTTCACAGACTGACAGTGAGTGGATTGTTTTTAAGCATTTACTTTATTAAAAACTTCTGCACCAGCAGCTGCCTGTCGCCTCTCTCTCTGTTTTCATTGCTCTGTATTTGCTCCCCCTGCCCGCCGCTACAATCCCCCTGCTGTCCGGGTCCCCCTGTGTGCTGGGGCTTGTAAAAGGAGGCCCCATGGTAACCCCTGTGAGCTGGAAATGGTGTCCGGGTGTGAGGCAGAGGGAAACCCGGGCACAGCCTCCTAAACCCGTACTGTCGGGTCAAAACCGGACAGGTGGCAACCCTAATTTAGCCCCCTTTACTCTGATAACCCTAACTAAAATCTAGTGGAACCAATTGCTTTCAGAAGTCAACTAATTAGTAAATAGAGTCCACCTGTGTGTAATTTAATCAGAGGTTTGTTAGAGAACCTTAGTGAACAAACAGCATCATGAAGGCCAAGGAACACACCAGACAGGTCAGGGATAAAGTTGTGGAGAAGTTTAATGCAGTGTTATGTTATAAACAAATATCCCAAGCTTTGAACATCTCACAGAGCACTGTTCAATCCATCATCTGAAAATGGAAAGAGTATGGCACAACTGCAAACCTACCAAGACATGGCCGCCCACCTAAACTGACAGATCGGGCAAGGAGAGCATTAATCAGAGAAGCAGCCAAGAGGTCCATGGTAACTCTGGAGGAGCTGCAGAGATCCACAGCTCAGGTGGGAGAATCTGACCACAGGACAACTATTAGTCGTGCACTCCACAAATCTGGACTTTATGGAAGAGTGGCAAGAAGAAATCCATTGTTGAAAGAAAGCCATAAGAAGTCTCGTTTGCAGTTTGCGAGAAGCCATGTGGGGGACACAGCAAACATGTGGAAGAAGGTGCTCTGGTCAGAGGAGACCAAAATGTAACTTTTTGGCCTAAAAGCAAAACGCTATGTGTGGCAGAAAACTAATGCTGCGTACAGACGATTGGAATTTCCAACAACAAATGTTCATTGCGAACTTGTTGTCTGAAGTTTCCGACCCTGTTTATGCTCCATCGGACATTTCGTGTCGGAATTTCCGACAACAGATGTTTGAGAACTGGATCTCAAATTTTCCGACAACAAAATTTGTTGTTGTAACTTCCGAGCGTGTGTACACAATTCCGACTCACAAAATTCCACGCATGCTCTAAATCAAGTATGAGATGGAAGCGCTCGGTCTGGTAAAACTAGCGTTCGTAATGGAGATAGCACATTCGTCATGCTGAAAATGTTTTAATCATTTAATGCAGCGCATTCTCTTCTTCTTTATAATGCTAGAATAATGAAGTTGTTTTGCTGCTCATATTCACACAGAGTTCTGACAAACTGATTTCTTTATTATTTCTCGTGATCTCCTGAATAATCTTTATATTTTTTTCACCAGATCTCCAGAATAACTTTTAGATTTTTTTTTTATAGTGATCTACTTTTTTTATTTTTTTATCAAGATCTCCCGATTTTTTGTTTTTATGTTTTTTGTGAGTTACCACAACACCATTATTATCTTATATTTTTTAACTTCAAGGAGATTGGTTGGTATTGGTGTCCCTTGGTAATTTTAATTTGGCCTTGTATTTTTGAAATGTACCTGCCTACTAACAAACAAACTGTCCTTTTTGAAGTAAAATACATAGGCAAGTATTTGTGAAAAAAAAATTGACATTTATTAGGGGTCATAACAAAATAGAGAGGAAGGCAACGCTGGATAAACTTACAACAGCCTGCGTCTTTTCCCAGACCAGAGCGAATCCAGGCCATCACTCTCAAGACTTCCTTGCATGCTTCCTTCCAGGCTGTGGCTGTGGTGTTGGAGTTGTGGCAGGAGGTGGAGGAGGAGTATGGTCCAACTCACATACGTGACTTTTTTCTGTGAGTTCGCCCATCACCCCATTATTTAGGGCCTGATAGATGACTTCCTCACAAATGAGGCGTTGGCCCACCTCCATTTCCTGCATTTTGCTGGCTGCCATGCAGGCATAGGCCTCTTGAAGATTGGGGGTGGTTCTGAGGGCCGCAGTAGCCTGCCGAATCAAAGAAAACACTGACTCCACCACGTTACTCCCCTTCCTGGGCCTTTTGTTGGAAGGCGGAGGGGAGGAACCTGCGATTCGGTCAGGCTACTGGGCACGGCCACCTCCTGGCTGCCACTTTCCCCCGCATCCTCCTGGCTGCCACTTTCCCCCGCATCCTCCTGGCTGAGACTTTCCACGGACTCCTCCTGGCTGAGACGTTCCTGTGTATGAAAATGGGACATAGTTTTTTTTTTGGTAATCAATCACACACAATTTTGAGCTCATGACTGTTGCAAATTCAATGTTAACAAATAGAAAAGACTATCATTCTGACCCCAGCATTTTTCATTCTTGTCCCAATCTTTTTTGGCTACTACTGTCTATTGATATGTAAACCACTTTGTTAACCGCTTGCCGACCGGCCACTGCATATATACGTCAGCAGAATGGCACGGGCAGGCAGAATCACGTACCTGTACGTGATCGTGCATGTGCCTGCCCGTGGGTCGCGCGCGCGCCGCTAGCGACGCGCTCGCGACCCGGTCGGGAGCTCTGTGACCCCGGCCGCGGGACCAGCGGACCCGATCGCCGCTGGTATCCCGCGATCGGGTTACGGAGCTGAAGAACGGGGAAAGGTCTATGTAAACAAACCTCTCCCCGCGCTTCCTACACTGACTGTTAGTGATCGGCGGTTCCCTGTCATCGGGAACGCCGATCAATGACGTCAGACGTACAGCCGCGCACCCCTACTGTAAAAAAAAAACACAACACGTCACACTGACTCCTCCCCGCCCCCTAGTGGTTAACCCCCTAACTACAACTGTCATTTACATAGGAATCAGTGCTATTTAAATAGCAGTGATTGCTGTATAAATGACAAATGTCCCAAAAATGTGTCAAAAATGTCCGATGTGTCCGCCAAAATGTCGCAGTCACAATAAAAATCGCTGATCGCCGCCATTAATAATAAAAAAAAAAATATTAATAAAAATGCTATAAAACTATCCCCTATTTTGTAAATGCTATAACTTTTGCGCAAACTAATCAATAATCGCTAATTGCGATTTTTTTTACCAAAAATATGTAGAAGAATACGTATCGGCCTAAACTGAGGAAAAAAAATGTTTTTTTTATATATTTTTTGGGGATATTTATTATAGCAAAAAGTAAAAAATATTGCATTTTTTTCAAAATTGTCGCTCTATTTTTGTTTATAGCACAAAAAATAAAAACCGCAGGGGCGATCAAATACCACCAAAAGAAAGCTCTATTTGTGGGAAAAAAAGGACGCCAATTTTGTTTTGGAGCCACGTCGCATGACCGCGCAATTGTTAGTTAAAGCGACGCAGTGCCGAATTGCAAAAAGGGGCCTGGTCCTTTGGCTGCCAATTGGTCCGGGGCTGAAGTGGTTAAATCAGAAATTAGTGATCAATAATAACATCTAGTTAACATCATTCATTTTGTGACAAGAAATCTGTAGAACAATGCTATACCTGACTCAAGCTGGGCTTCTCCACATCTTCCTGGGTGGAAGGCCCAGGTTGTACGTCGGAAGCCTCATCTGATGTGGAAGGAAGAGTGGCAGGAAGGGTTGAGAGTGATGGCCTGATTTCTGGTCTGACAAAAACCGCAGTCTGTCATAGTACCAGAGCCTGGGGACATAAACGTCATCTGCTGCTGCTCCTGATCTCATGGAATCCTGGACCTTCTTGCGCTCCCTATTATATGTGCTCCTTGGGCCACCAATTTTGCATTTCAAATAGGGGATGGTTGCCGTGGGAATCACCGGATTCACCAATTCCAGCAATTGATCCAGCGCTGCCTTCCTCTTTATTTTGTTATTATAAAAGATGTTTCACCTGCCACAGACAGGGCAGCTCCCTATATTTATCAATTAAGCTAGGGAGGAAGTCGTGATCGTTGAATCTATCCATTTTATCTGCAATACACAACACAAGACAAACCCTAATGTCAGGCTAAACTCTCCTAATCTTGTCCCAATATAGGCCTCAATCTATAAGCAGTATAAGCCACTGATGCCCAAAAGTTAAAATTGTACCTTCGTAAGCACGATCGGGGCTTACGCTACTCCGTCCTCCGCTCACAGATCGTACGTACGACGCACGCACGTTACACTTTATTTACACTGTGCATGCCTGAAACTCTGCTTGCCCTTGACCTTCTTTCTAGTATATTCCCCGCCTCTTCTCTTTTGACGCAGTGGGAGAGCACATGGCGGAGACAGAGCAGGTGCATGCAGAGGAGAGCAGCAACGACGAGGAAAGCCCAGAGCCACAAACGTCCGGATCCAGCAGATTTAAGGCGTCAAATATGTCCTTTGTTGAGATGGTGGAGATGGTGGACATCTTGAAGAGGGCCAACTATGACGGGAAATATGGACCGTATAGAAACCCAAATGTGAGAAAGGCCAAAATCATGAGTAAAGTTGTGAAAAGTCTGCAGAAGAATTTTGGGGTACAGCGATCCAAGGAGCAACTGAGGAAACGATGGTCAGACCTCAAATTGAGGGAACACGATCAGTTCAGAAGAATCAAGAGAGTGCTGCAAAAAAGTAAGTATTTTGTCGCGTGTCCCTATTATTATTATTACTTTCGTGCTGCTCCATGTGCTTTTTCTTTACTGTTGTACAGTTTAAAATAGCATTTAAAATGGCAAGTTTCAGGTTCGTGGGCACAGTAATCGTTCGTAATAAACATCGTTCATCCGCTCACTAAACAATGTTTTTGGCAGATGCAGGTTAACTACATTTGTTCATGCCTATTTGTATTAAAAGAAGTTTGTTGTCTAGATGGGTTTGTAACTAGAATGAAATGCAAACTTGATTCACTGTAAGGAGAGGCCACTCAGCAGCTGTTTACACATCTGGATGCAGGAGCAATAGTGTGGGACACCAGAACACCCTTTTTAGGGTGTCCCACACAGGTGCTCCAGTGGATACTAGGGGTGTCTCCATGTGGCAAATTTTACCAAAAAAGGTAAGTATTCCAGCTTGAAGAAAGCTTGGAACTCTGCCAAAACAGACAATTGCACGATACTTCCAAGCAATGTTTCATATTACTATTTCTTGCCTCAAATATCTGTGTGATAAGTATAACTTTTTTTTTATTCACATAGTGGAGAAAAGACCCGGGACATCAGAGGACACCAGGGACCCCCCAACCTCCTAAAGAAGGGGAAATCCCCACACCACAACCTGAAGATGTGGATTCCGAGGTACATGAATTGGGAGAAATGGTGACCACAACAGGTGAGTGTCTGAGACCACAGCTTCAGGTAATAGATGTATGCCTGCATATGTATAATACATGGTGTGTTTTATTCTGTTTAGGTGATGTGGATGTTGTGGAAGAAGAAATTAATTTCACCAGTGAAAGTGCACACCTTCTCATCAGGGAGATCATGGTGTGCAATTGTGATTTAGAAAAGATAAAGAAAAACATCAATAATGTTCAAAAAAAAATAAAGAACATCATTGATGTTTTAGGTAGAATCTAAAACACACAAAAATAGTACTGTTTTGTTGAGGACTTTTTTTATTTTAAATCAAGTTTTAAAGTATTTTAAAAGTCAAATTTTTAAGATGCACACAGTGTGTCAACATGTGCTATCTGCCGTCACGGGATATCAATGTACGCGTTTTGGGGGTGCAACCCCTTCCTCCCAACTCAAGTAGTTGAGAGGAAGGGGTTTCACCCCCAAAACACGTCCATTGATCCCCCATGATGGCAGCTGGCACATGTTGACATTAGGCATGGGATCAGGAGGGAAATCCACATTTTGAGTCCCAATTTGTGTGCATCTTCAAAATGTGGCTTTTACAGGGGTGACATCACCCCATCTGATGAAGGCAAGATCAACACAGTTTGGACACTAGAATGTCTGATATTGCCTTCATTTTTTCAAAGTTGAACTTTGTAAGTTCCTGAGTTGTGTATGTTATGGTTTTGAAGAACAGATATGAACTGAAAAGCACAAGGCTGAAAAGCGTGAATCGTCTCTCACCAAACTTCTACTAACACGAGATTAGCAGAAGGCGCCCAAAGGGTGGCGCACTTGGTGTTGAACTTCCTTTTTCCAGTCCCGTCGTACATGTTGAACGTCAGCGCGTTCTTGGCGATCGGAAATTTTCGACAACATTTGTGAGACAGTGTGTATGCAAGAAGAGTTTGAGGCAACATCCATCGGAAATAAATCCACGGTTTGGTTGTCGGAAATTCCAATCGGCTGTACGCAGCCTAACACTGCACAGCGCCCTGAACACACTATCCCCAATATGAAACATGGTGGGGGCAGCATCCTTTCTTTAGTGGGGACAGGTCAGAGTGATGGGAAGATGGATGGAGCCAAATACAGGGCAATATTAGAAGAAAATCTGTTAGAGTCTGCAAAATTACACAATGACCCTAAACATACAGCCAGAGCTACAATAGAAATGTTTTGATTAAAGCATATTCATGTGTTAGAATGACCCAGTCAAAGTCCAGACCTAAATCCAATAGAGAATCTACAGACAGAGCTTGAGCTATTTTGCAAAGAATAATGGGGAAAAATGTCTCTAGATGTGCAAAGCTAGTAGAGACATCCCCAAAAAGACTTGCAGCTGTAATTGCGAAAAGGCGAAAGGTGGTTCTACAAAATATTGACTCAGGGGGGCTGAATACAAATGCACGCCACGCTTATCACATATTTATTTGTAAAAAATTTGGAAAACCATTTATAATTTTTCCTCCACTTCACAAGTATGTGCCACTTTGTGTGGGTCTATCACATAAAATCCCAATAAAATACATTTACGTTTTTGGTTGTACCATCACAAAATGTGGAAAATTTTAAGGGGTATGAATACTTTTTCAAGGCACTGTAAATATAAATCTAAAACAAGCTCAAATACCATACTTCTCTTTTAAGAGCACTAAGTGTAATTTCACTCTGCTGCTTCGTTCCTCTGCTATCAGCATGAGTCACTTCTGAAAAGTTTTCCTGACACCAAGAGCAAAATGGTGATAGGGGAGGGATCTCCAGCATTTCGATAGCCTCAGCTCCTTTCCTGTGTGCTGTGCGGAGGTCCCTTCCCTCCAATCAGCTCTCAGAGCTCTCAAAGCTAAGCTCTGCAGAGTGTAACTTCAGCTCTCCGCCCCCTTTTTTCTGAACTCTCAGACAAGGTTTATACATTCTGAACAGATGTACAGAAGAGAAGACTGTGGATAGACAGATACAGCTTATGTAGGAGGATTTGTTTATGGGCACTTTTAAGCTAAACTCCAGCTTTTGTTGCACTTTACATATTTTGCTACACTTTACATAGTCCCTACATGTGAGGCCACTGGACGTGCTGTATAAACTATATGTAGCTGAAGCTACATACAGTACAGCATACTGCACTGTGTTCTGGGTTTGAGCCAAGACCTTCTGCCTCATACCCAGAACACAGTAGAGTCTATCTGATCAGCCCTCAGCCATTCAGAGAAAGCAATGTATTCAAGCAATGATATCAAAGCTTCCTCTGCCTGGCTGAGTCAGAGAGGCGGACTGATGATGTCACAACCTCTGACTCAGCCAATCAGAGGAAGCTTTGTATCCATTGCTAGAATCTTTTCTCTGAATGGCTGATCAGATAGACTCTTCTGTGTTCCGGGTATGAGGCAGGAAGTCTCGGCTCGAACCCAGAACACGGTGCAATGTGCTATATGTAGCCTCAGCTACATACAGTTTATACAGCACATCCAGTGGCCTCCCATTTAGTGAGGGACATAGTTAATTTGGGCCAGTTTGGCCAAAACAAATTATGTAAAGTGTATGAAAATCTGGAGTTCAGCTTTAATGTTGAGAATGGCTGGTGTACAAAACAATCAATGGCAGTTGTGTTGTCAACCTTTTATAGTAAATAACACAATTGTGCATTAGAAACATTCCAAACTACAGAGTATTAATCGTATAGGAGCTTTGATTCTGACTCTAAGCATCTTAAAAACTGCTCTGCCAGTTTGTCTTGTGGAAATTATGTAGTAAATGAGCCACAATGCTCTGGGAATGTAGCCTTTATCTCAACATGTTTTGAGAGTGTCTGCTTCTTTGATCATGGAAATAGAAATTACTCACCAAGATAATTATGGAGGGCTGCCAATGCTGCTTACAAGATCCTCTAAGCCAATAATAATACTGATAATTATAATAGCCAGGTCAACACAGTGATCCATGTTGTGGAGTATGTTCTGCCAGAACTTCTTTACTTGGATGTCCAGCAAGAATTCAGTATGCGTCCTCATTCCAGCAGCAGACAACAAAGCTCTGTTCATTGCCAATATAGACGCCCATTACAAAGACTGTACCTTCTGTTCAAATCATTTTGTTTATTTTATCACATATGGGTAGATGGACACGCCTGTTCTCAATTGTAGGAACATGTTGGAACATGTTAACGCCAACTTTCTACTGACTGGTCGAGCATTGGGATGGTCAATAAGCACAATGAAGGGTGAGACTTAAGCCAGCCATACAGTACATGTATTGAAATTCAGCCAGTTCAGTAGAGAGATTAGTGAATTATGATTCATAGTCCATAAATGGTTTACCCCATGGTTCAGTGTTGGGACCCTTAAGCCTCGTACACATGATCAGATTTTCCGCCAGGAATTGTGTGATGACAGACTGTTGGCGGAAAAGCCGACCGTTACACTCCATTGGACAATTGTTGTCGGATTTTCCGCAAACAAATGTTGGATGGCAGGCTTATAAATGTTCCGCGAACAAATGTCTGTTGTTAGATTTTCTGATCATGTGTACACAAGTCTGTCAGACAAGAGTCCAAAGTACAAACACGCATGCTCGGAAGCAAGGACGAGCCAGAAGCAGTCGGTCTTGTAAACTACCGTTCGTAATGGAGAATTAACATTCGTGACGCGGCAAATTATGAAATCTCGAAATGCAGCGCACAATTTTCTTCTTCTTTAATGGCATAATAATGAAGCTGTTTTGCTGGTGATACTGCCAAAACTTCTTTTAAAAGGCTTTTATTTTATAGTGTTATCAAGAATAATATTATTATGCTTGTTATTTTTTTTTTTGGTTTTGGGCAAGTTACCACAACACCATTATCCCATTGTTTTTAAGATCAAAGATACAACTATGTTGGTGTCCCTTGTTAATTTTACATTGTATTTTTTTAAATTGAACTACCTACTCCCAAACTCATTTGATAGCCAAGTATTATTCTCCACATTTTTTTTATTGTTCATTAAAAAAGAAAACCAATAAAATTAGACATGCTATCTGCCAATAGAACTTAACCAAAAAGTGCATTCTATGCATCCAAAAATATAACAAATCAAATCATTATCCAACCAAAAAATAAAATAAAAGTCTCATGCATGTGTCCTGCTTCTTAATATAGGGGGTCAACAATGCCAAGAGTTGGTAAAAGCAGAGGTCCCTCATCCGGAGATAATTCCGAAAATCATCCAGATTATTCTCCTGGAGCTCCCGTAGCAAAGGCATATGACATAATTGGTCAATTATTTACAAAGTTTTGTAACTGAAACAAAAAAAACATTTTTTTTTTTTCAAAATTTTCTGTCGTTTCTTTATTTGTTTAGCAGAAAATAAAAATCCCAGAGGTGATCAAATACCACCAAAAGAAAGCTCTATTTGTGGGAACAAAATGCATTAAGGTGAAAAATGTTTACCTTTACAACCCCTTTAAAATAAAAGGACCAACTTCCCAATGGGGAACTATCCAGTCCCAACGTGAGTAAGTCACCATAGCATGGTAGTGAAAGTAGTCAAGGCCCGGGCCTTGACTACTTTCACTACCATGCTATGGTTTATATTAAAAACAAGGGGCTCTTGACAAGTATTTTAGAAACAAACTCAGTTCACATGACTCCAACCTAAATCTGAATGTCTGTGTGCTGCTGAACTTGTCTATATGGGGTGTTATCGTAAACACATGTATAGCTTACAGGTGTATGCAAAAAAATAAAAGGCTTTCTATAATTTTCAAACGCCTGTACACTATATACTTGTGTTTATGCTAGCACCCCATATACAAAAGTACAGCAGCACACAGACATTCACGTCTAAGGGAGCTTGTAAGCTTCACCTTGGTTTCCCTGTCTGGCGAAAGATGCTGGCATTTACATTAAATGATAGAGAGCTTAGCGACCCATGTGCAAGGACAATGAGAGCTGTGAAAATGTGGAATAGGTTCCCTCAGAAACTAGCTCTGGTCAATAAATTGTTTTAAAAAATGCTGGATGCATTCCTGAATGTACAGAATATTACTGGATATTAAAGCGGAGCTCCACCCGATTTTTTAGACAATAGCTCCCGGTGATTATATAGCTGTTGTAAATACAAAATGGACCTTTTTTTTATATATTATTTTCAATGTACCTTTTTTTTCCTGCACATCTTGCCTATTTCCTGGTTCTGGGGATTGCGGATATGGGCGGGGTTGCTGCGGCTATTTCGTCACTTCCTTTTGTTCCACACTGTCTCCTGGGATCTTTTTTGCTTGTTCCCAGGAGTTTGTGCGGCGGCCTGGCACGAGTTATCGCCCGATTTACAACCCGTTGTGATGGCAACCGAAGCTGTTGATGGCGCTCCGATATTGCCTTACTGCGCATGCGCGAGATCTGAGCTAGAACGGCCGTTTCATGCTGGGAGATGGACGTCACAGAATCCTGGAAGAGAATGCCTGTGGGCTTCACATGCCCACAGGCAAGATGACAATGTTCTATATCTTTTTTTATAAAGCACTCTTTTATTGAGAAAAAGCAATGGGCAAAGAACCAAAAACGGAACATGTGAGTAACATATTTAAACCCTAATTCGTTTTTAAATGTTCCAAAAAAATAAAAATTGTCGGAGGCAGTGGAACCCCGCTTTAACATTTACAAGTAATAACACCAGAGATTGTTGATCCAGGGAATATCCAATTGCCTTAATGATCGGGAAGGTTTTTTTTTTGCCTTCCTCTTGGTGGACTGTGGGTATAGGTTTTGTACTTGGAGGTTTTTAGTTTATGTATTTTGTTTTTATTTTATTGGTTGACCTAGATGGACTTGTGTCTTTTTTAAACCTTTCTAACTATTTAACTATGAGTAACTTTTTGGGATGGTACTGATATAATAGTGGATGGAATGTATCAATATAATGTCCAAAAGAAGGAGAGTTATCCATAAGAAAACCTTTTTACTTTTTATTGCAGCAACATCTGTATGTCCAGAAAAAAAAATACAACCCAACAGTAAGATTCAGCACAACTATTACATGTGATTAGACTTTGACACGAACAAGCATCTAGCATGTGAACAAGCTTATGCGAGGGATTAAAAATTCTTGTTAGTGTTCGGCTTTCCTGACAAAAAAAAAAAGTGACCTTCACAGTCTAATCTTTTTAAAAACAAGGTCATAGGAACTGCTAAGAGCCCCTGCTAAAGTCTTCCTAGTTTAAACTATTATCACACTTTGTTCTTCTATTTCATTTGTGGTTGTGAATCCCAGATGGAAACTCAGGCAGTCAATGACTGTACCTCTAAAGCTAGCCATACACAGCTCAGTTTTTTCTTTCTCAGCCAAGCAAGCAGGATAAAAATTTATTTGAACAGCGTAGATGGAGGAATCTCCATGACTGAGGGACCTGCAGAGTGTAGAGGCTCCAATTATCTATAAAACATTAAACACTTGACCAATCCCCCCTTCCAAAATGACCAGACGACACATTTAATTTGGAGTCGAATGGCCACAGCAGCCTTTTATTAAAAACCATTAAATACAACTGTAGCACTTACCCCCGAAGGAGCTGCTGGTTGTTGATTGGGATTACCGTTACCTCCCCGTTCCACCGCGTCCGTCATAGAGGTCCCATTAAAGAGTTGCTCACAGATTTTAGCTCCGACACTTATGCCGCGTACACACGAGCGGACTTTTTGACAGCAAAGGTCCGATGGAACGAATCCGTCGGACAATTCGATCGTGTGTGGGCTCCATCGGACTTTTGCAGTCGAAAAATCCGACAGACTTTAGAAATAGGACATGTCTTAAATTTTCCCGTCGGAACTCCGCTGGACCCAGTTCCTATCGAAAAATCTGCTCGTCTGTGTGCTAGTCCGACGGACAAACAACGACGCTTGGGCAGCTATTGGCTACTGGCTACGAACTTCCTTATTCTAGTCCAGTCATACGTCATCACGTTCGAATCCGTCAGAATTTAGTGTGATTGTGTGTGGCCAAGTCTGTTCATTCGAAAAGTTTGTCGGAACTCCGTCGAAAGTCCGTCGGACCTAGTCCGTCGGAAAGTCCGCTCGTGTGTACGTGGCATTAGTTCTTTTTCAAAGCTTTATTGACAGAAAAGACATTCCGATAGAGGGAAATGGCTCCTGGGACCCCATTAGCCGGGAGTCCTAAGAGCCCATTGGCTGGGAGTCCGAAGACCCGTTTGACCGGGAGGAGAAGACAGAGGGGGGACACGGAGGCTGGGACATAGAGGAGACCGACGGGGATGACGCCGCTGATGGATTCAAACACGGGGGAGAGACGCTCTCCTCCTCCCTGCTCTGCCCAAGTCCGTTCATTCTCCGCCAGCAGCAGGTATTCCCATGTGCTGAGCAGATAAGCTAATTTCTCTGTCACTTTGCTTTCTCCTCCTGTGGGCACATTCCTTGTTAGCAAATGAGCACTGAAGTACAACTGATTGGCTTCTTGTGCTGTTTCTCACACTCCCAGTCTAAGCACTGCAGTATATGAGTTCTGACATTTGTTGTGTGAAGGCATTTTACCTGTATACAGTATGTTTAAACTGCTGCTCTCCAAACATGCTACCTGTTCTGGCCCCCATAACTGATGTGTCTGGCTCTCTGAAGAACAGATGTGTAGTAAACCAGCACTTCTATATACATGTAAACACATACATACACATATATAAATACACACATATATACTGTATATATATACACACACATATATATATATATATAAATAAACACACACACATATATATAAATGCACATATGCACACACATATAAACACATGCACACATGCCTACATACATACATGCACACACATGCATACATACATACATACATGCACATGAACACACACACATACATACGCACATGCACATACATACATACATACATACATACATGCGCACACACATACATGCACACACATACATGCATGCACATACATGAACATACACACATACATACACTCACACACAGATAGCCTTTTAAAAAACGGCAGTGCTTTACCTTACCTCTTCCTGCCGGGTACTGCACTGTAGAGGGAGACAAAGAGCACAGCACACACTGTGCTTTCACTTTAGGTCTAATCAGTGT
This sequence comes from Lithobates sylvaticus, assembly GCA_028564925.1. NCBI lineage: Eukaryota > Metazoa > Chordata > Amphibia > Anura > Ranidae > Lithobates > Lithobates sylvaticus. The sequence continues at coordinate 467,274,667 of CM053030.1, forward strand.
GACGAGCTCCCCGTAGTGCCGATTACAGTTCGGCTTAGGATCGGGGAGCTTGGTCTCAGCCGCCTTTGCTGCTCCACCTAACGAGGTATACAGGGGGCCGCTCCAGCATGGGGGCCAGTCGCCATGGCGACTTCAGCGACCCCTATACTTCCATCACTGTCCTATACATGTAAACAACCATGACAGGTCCTCTTTATACTCCTATACATGTAGACTGCCTCGACTGGTCCCCTTTAGTTATCATGATATAAAATAATGAATGTGGGGGCCTTTTGGTGGGCGTGATTTTTTTTGGGGGGGGCAGAATTTCATTCCTGGTCCCAGGCAGCACAATGTCTTGGGCCGGCCCAGGATCAGGGGGGTTATTGTTTGCCCTGAAACTTTCTGGGGGTTATCATTACAGGCCCCGACATGCTGGGAATTATCATGCTGACACCAACATTTTCTGGGAGTCATCATTGCTTGCCCTGACACATGCTGGGGGTTATTGCTGGGTTTTATCATTGCTGGCACTGACACCAATGCTGTGGGTTATTATTGCTGCCATTGACATCACACCAACAATGGGGCTTTTTTTATACTTCCACAATCCCTTCAGTGTACCCCCAGGCCTTATTTTGTTGAAACCATAGCAAATAAAAGGAGGAAAGGTGATACCCTACAATCAAGGCACCAGTGAAGCGATGCTTAATTTACTGATCATGCCCACATTTTGGCCATGCCCAAAAGCACACATTGCATTTTTTTTCTCAATCTCATAAGGGAGTGTGGTAGGTAGCCCACGTAGAGTAACACCCCACAATTTTTCTTCTCAATCTCTTTAAGGTGTCAGTCTTAATTGTATAAGAATTTTGGAAACGATCTTGTATTTTTACATTGATTTTTGCTTTTGCTGACCAGCAGTGTAAGGGACATTGGGGTTGATTTACTAAAGGCAAATCCACTTTGCACTACAAAGGAAGTAAAGTCGCTGTAGATCTGAGGGGAAGATCTGAAATGAGGGGAAGCTCTGCTGATTTCTATCATCCAATCATGTACAAGCAAAAAAAAATGTTTTTTATTTTCCTTGCATGCCCCCCCCCCCCCCCTCAGATCTACAACGACTGCACTTCCAAGTGCACTTGTAGTGCAAAGTGGATTTGCCTTTAGTAAATAAACCCCATTGCCTTCTGTGTGCTTCAGTGTGCTTATAAGAGGGTATAGTCTGTGTTAATATTACACTCTGAGTGGTTTCCATATAACGTTGCATCTTTGAATTTGGTTTGACAACTGCATTTACAAGTGACTGATAAAAGAGCAGGAGGTAGGGAGGTTTAGGCTAGAACTGCCCTATTATATTTCTAGCTCTGGCAAAGAATGCAAATAGTCCCTGAAGTGAACTTCCTGTAAAGAAATAGTTATATTACTTACCTCAAATGACAGCACTGCCTTCATCACTTCCCACTAATTTGGTGGAGATTTGAAAGTGAATGGAAGCACAGATGTGCAAAAATTAAGAATAGAGCTTTTTTTTTTCAGGAAGAATTTTTGTGTTTTGGTGTTACATACGAGTATATCTTTAGAACTGGAACAAGGCCACCAAATTTAGAAAAAAGAAAGAGATATATTTATTAAGTGAAATTTTAAGTGAACTTTTTTCATCTATTCAAGGCAAATCAATAGGTCATCTGTAATGCAGCGAATATTTACTTTTTGACCAAGCCCCAAATAATATTCTTATTTTAAAAGGACTTCCTTGAGTATAGATGCAACCGGAAAATTTAATCTTAAGCCAAGAGTAAAATAATGACTGTAGTGGTGCCAGTCATTAGATCTTCAAACTGGAGTTTCTATGGGTTCTCAAGCTGCTGGTATATGATGTATGCTAACACACCTTGAGTTATAACTTGAGGTACAGGCCAATCACCTAGTTTCACGTAGTAGTTTCATGTACAGGTAGCATGTTCACAGAGTGCCGGACCCACAAATAGCTGTTGGTTTCTGAAGGGCCTCTAAAGATGGCTTGATTCTAGAATAAGGCCCTTCGGAACTGCAAATAAGTGTCAATCTTAAGTGGTGTGGCAGGCCAGTGTGCAATAAATATGCCACATTTCTTTGCCAAGTGGACCGTGCTTACAGCTGACCATGATCATTCGTTATCATTTGCAGTCTTCTGCAGATTATTCAAAAGGGTAACCAGCGACCTGAATTATATCTTGACCAAGTGACTGTCATTAAAAGTCATGTGTTTTGTTTATGTTTTCTATGTCCTGACTCCACTAATGATTATCTTACTACACTTTACAAATTGTGCAACCTGCATCAATCCAGAGTAGGAACATTGAGTTTAAAAGGTGTTGGCTACAATGGATTTAACTGTATGCTTCAGATCTCCTCAGAAAGGTTTGTTTTAGTAGGCCACAGCCCTACATATAAACATTATTATAGTTTATATAAATTCTGTGGTGTTGGCTGTTTTTCAGCATGTGTTTCAGAGTAGAACTTGCAGTAACAGCTTATTTGGCTGGTCCTTTGTGGCTCCTCAGATCTATTCTGGCTTCTTATGCAAAGTAACTGCACATTAACTGAGACTAGGCCGGAGGCAACACCATCTGGATGAGATCCCGTGTTAACCTCCTTCTGCAAATCATATGTTGTTCTTTCTTGGTTCTCTTTTTATGAATGAATATAATTATTTCATCTCAGACTGCTATTATTTTTCAGAGTGACCCTAATGAAAGAGGTCAGTTCAAGCATAGCTCCCGAAAAACAACAAACTTTCACAAGAAAATATGTAAAGTGAAAAATTATTTGTTTCTTGACCTTTTTCTTTTTGGATGCATCACATGAAAGAAACACCATCACTACACAAACTGTGCTCCACAAACCTTCCTGGAGTTCATCATATCAGCCTACCTTTGGGTTGTCTTTGCCCCCACGACACCCCACAGGACAACCTGTGGACATAAATTAGGAGGTTTTCCTCTCCATAATGGTCGTCTTTTGTTCCTGTTCAAGGACAGCTCTGATTCACTAAAGTCTGATTTTAGCGAGTGACGGAAGTTGGGTTTCCAACTTACCTGGTGTTTGATTGGGCCTTTTACAGGTGAAGATGAGTGAACCTGAAATTGAGATACAAAGGTCAAATGATTCCAGGTAGGGAGCACTGAGAAGGAAGATTAGTCTTCGTAAGGGTCGTCAAAAGAGAGCCAATTAGGATTTGTGCTGTCTACTGGGGAAAAGACCTTAAAGGCAGAGACCCCAATTCAAGTCTCACCAGACTTCACCTGTGTCTCCAGATCATCACTTTGCCTAGGTCAGCCCTATCCAGGAATGATTGTTTTATTCTCGTCGGTTTCATAGGCTCCCTCGACACTCCTCTATGAGAAGTGCAGTGGGCACTTGCTGGGCTTGTGAATCTCCTGCCATGCTCTCTGTTTGTCTGTGAAAGTTGCGTGTGGATCTCCTGCCATGCTCTCTGTTTGTCTGTGAAAAATGATGTAAGAAATCACCCTTCAGAATTGCAGCAGATGAAAGAATATATACACCAAGCAGTGGCTGACAGTGTGATGGCTTCATAGCTAGATAAGGCTTGCTATAGATTTCCAAGTACAAAAGTGGGGGTGCAGCATCCCTCTTCTCCGGAGTGCCTGGGCTTTCTAAAATTGATCTGTTTCATTCTCAAGACTCAGAGCCAGCTGAGTCTCTCACAGAGGCTAGATTATCCAGGTCTTACATTCGGCAGTAGGCAGAGTCTTTCTACCAGAAAGATTTTCCAATTAATCTTGACAGACTCTGAGGATGGCACATGAGGGTCCTGGGTCTGATGAATCTTACCACCTCTACCGTGACCAGTGCTCAATTACACCGCAGATATCTTATGTTGTTATTTCTGCAGAAGTGGGACAGTCAGTCTCTGGTCCTGGAGATCATTCTTCCCATGTTCATCAAAGCAATCATTTGCATGGTGGACAAAGCCTGTCAACCTGAGTCAGGGCTTACCTCTAACAGTCACAGAGGTGACCACACTTACCATCAATGTTAGCCAGAAAGGTTAAGGAGCACATTGCTCTGGCCAGGTTTCCCAAGGCATATGTGTATAGTATATATATATATATATATATATATATATATATATATATATATATATATATATAAAAATAAACTGGTATGAAAATAGCTCGCCCTCCTACTATTCCACACCACCACTGCGCACAAAGAAAAATTAATTAAACACCTATGTGTATATCATGGAACCAAAAATAATTATGGGCCATACAGAAGTCCAAGACCTTCCCCAAAAAGCATTTTTGCACATGCGGTATGTCGTCCCTTTTACTTAATGCCCAATTTAAGGATAAAAGGGCATCATCGTGCTGGATAATAGTATAGAGGGAACAAACATCCGCAGTTACTAGATATGTTTTACACTCAGGGTTTATCTTTATCCCTTCCAAGAGACATAGGAGATGTGCTTTTTGGGGAAGGTCTTGGACTTCTGTATGGCCCATAATTATTTTTGGTTCCATGATCAGTTTTACTCCCAGCAGGTTGGCGTGGCTATGGGAGCTAAATATGCTCCCAGCCTAGCCAACCTGTTTATGGCTGAATGGGAGGACAGACATGTGTTTAATAGACACAGACCGGAACTGAAGCTATACCGAAGATTTATAGATGACCTCCTGTTTATTTGGGAGGGCACGGAGGAGTCAGTATTGGAATTTATTAAACATCTGAACTCGAATAATAATGGGATAGTATTGGACCATGCTGTAAGTGAGGAGAAGGTGAACTTCTTGGACCTGGTCATCATGAAATCTGGGACCAGGCTCAATACGAAGGTGTATTTTAAACCCACTGATAGAAACAGTTATCTTTCTATCGGGAGTGGGCATCACCCAGCCTGGATCCGGAACATCCCGAAGGGCCAGATGTTAAGGGTGCGGAGAAATTGCACTGCAATAGATGACTACTATACGCAGGCTGATGCATTAGGTGAGAAATTTCTGGAAAAGGGTTACAAAAAAGGGACCATCAATAAAATGATTGAGGAAGTCGCACTAATCCCCAGAGAACAATGTTTGAAAAAGAAGGAAAGAAATAGTGCTGACACTTCACATCAGGTGGGCTTTATCTCAGATTTTCATCACCAATATAAAGAGGTAGAGGGGATTTTTAAGAAATATTGGCATATTCTATGTAGAGACCGACATCTGGGTGAGATTTTACCGGAGAGGCCGAAGTTTATTTATAGAAGGGCTCCAAGTTTTGGCGATAAAGTGGTGCAAAAAATTCTAGACCCACCAGATAGACGTACTCAGAGTTTTGATTTCAAAGGTTTTTTCTCATGCCGCAAGTGCATTTGCTGCAGAACGGTGAATGTGATCAATAGAGGCATGACTAGCGTCACTAATCGTGATGGTGAAGAATTCAAAGTTGAGCAGTTCATCACATGTAATTCGTCTTACGTGGTGTACCTATTATGGTGCCCATGTGGGCTGAGGTATGTGGGACGGACAAAGCGGCTACTTAGGGTACGTATTGCCGAACACTTGGCCAATATTAGAAAGGGCTTTAAAGATCATAGTGTTTCCCTACACTTCAAGGAAAAACACAATCAAGATCCCACTGTGTTACAGTTTTGTGGGATTGACTGCACCTTTCCTGCGTGGAGGGGCTCTAATCGGGTTCGAGATTTGTCCCAACGGGAGACTAAGTGGATTTTTCTGCTTAAGAGTCTCCATCCGAAAGGGATGAATATCGAGCTCGATTTGAATTGCTTTATCAGTAACTTATGAATAATAAGTGTGGTCTGATACTTGGAAAGATATTTGGGGTATTCTCTATCGGTTATTTTCAATACATATGTATTGATTTAGGTTGCACGCTAAGATAATGATATTTTAAAATTTTTTTTTAGTTAATTTAATATAATGCGTTTTTAAATTAATATTTTAGTTTGTTGAATTTGGGTAGAGTACAAAGGACTCTATCAGATTCACACTATTAGCCTTCATACGCTTCTTAAAATTAGCATATTGTATCGATATGCAGTTTTTATGCGTTTTTAAGAATGCAGTTTTTATGCGTTTTTTTTTAAGAATGCAGTTTTTGTGCGTTTTTTTTTTTTTTAAGAAATGCAGTTCTTTATGCGTTTTTTTAAGAAATGCAGTTCTTTATGCGTTTTTTTTAAGAAATGCAGTTCTTTATGCGTTTTAAAGAAATTTCCATATATTAGAGTAATTGTATTAAAAAACAGGCTACCCTCATACATTGTAGGTACTGATGTATTAGATGTATTTACCTTTTCATGTTTATATATAATATATATTCTTCTTGTGCTGATTGTGAGCGGGGTCACCACCGATATATTGTGGTCATGGGGACCCGGTGTGCGCGCACGTAATTGCGGGATGACGCACGCGAATGGGATACTCAGCATAGGAATGCGCGAGGCTGTACGTTGGATAACGTGCGGGGCACATGTGCGTATGCAACCGCATTTGTTGCAGGATGTTATACGCAATGATAGGCCATAGGATCCCATTAAACCACAAAGGCATATTTGCGCGCATTATGCGCTATGGTATGGTGGGTGGTGGTGGTGCGCACGCATGTGCGCGATGCATGAATGATAGTGGTGCGCATGCATATGCGCTATTTGTACCACTTGTGCGCATGTGCACACTTAAGATCCAATCAGCTTGAAAGAGTGAATGATCCAATCAGCCTGAAAGAGTTAATGATCCAATCAGCCTGAAAGAGATAATGAGCAGGAGAGTTTAAATGGGATTGAGGAGTTCATGTAACCAACCCCAATGATTAAGCCACTTCGGTGAAACATGTCTGGGTATGGTTACATGGCAACTGTGAGGAGCATTTAACATTCAACGTTCCAGTTACTGGGTGTGCTGTGCCGTGTGAAGTGAAAGAGAAAGGAGACAGCGTGGAGGGTGAGACATATTGGTATTAACGCCGGGTCCGCCGAGACCATAATATATCGGGTCACCACTGCTGGGTCCTTGTTTCCTGTTGAAAAGTTATGCTGAAGTGCCTTATTTTTATATGAAGGATGTGAGTACAATGGTTGAGGAATTTTGTGTGCTGTTGAAATAAATGGTTTACTCTACTTCACTATTGGAAGCATCTCTTTTTTCCTTATATGTGGAGTGCAATTATCTAACATTCTGTCTGGATCCATCTGTGACCCATGTGGAGCTATTAAGCGAGTTGGCCGAGCATGAGAGTGCAAGGCATATACTGCTGGTGAGTGCGATTCCTTAGGGTGCGGTAGCACTGAACACAGGTGGTGTGGTGGAAGATATTTTTTTCAAGTCACTTCAAGAATTTTGTTTAAAGACACTTCAAAACTTTATTTGCTTCAGGATTTTTCATTCACTTTTCTGTCACTTTTTCAAACATTATCACTACAAGTAACAGTTTATGGACTTTTGTTTGGATTTGTTTCCCTTTTTTGGACACCTGCAAAAATATATAATCACACTTCACTTTAATTTTTCACTTTATGTATATAGGTGATTAATTGTGTTGTTGTTTTTTTTTAGCACTGTTTATACATATTTTTCAGTATTGTTTACACAGGTTAAATATTTAGTTTATTCACAGACACTGTGATTATTAGCGCTACTGTTTTTATTCATTTAAAATCACTTATATATATATATATATATATATATATATATATATATATATATATGTGTGTATAGTATAGTATAGTATAGTATAGTATAGTATGCGTGCATTCCTCAAATAACCTAGAGCTGATCGCAGCAGGAGAGACATTATTGGCCTCTCCACTCCTATTGGGTCAAATCAAGGGGGAACAAAGAACTTGTCCTTGCTCAAATTTGCAGCACAGATTTTTCATTGGGCAGAACATAATCTTTTGTCCCTGACAGCTTTGTACTTTCCAGGAGCAGAAAATGTCCGGGCACATGATCTGAGTTGTCAGTTTAAAGATCAAAATGAGTGGATGCTGAATGCTAGATATCTCTAGCAAGTCTTTGCAGAGTGGAGGAGTCTGGGATGGATTTAATGGCATCACCAGTCAATGTCCATCTCCCATGTTTTTTTGCAGGTATTTCCATCTGCAAGCCAGGGGCCAGGATGCACTAAGCCAGGGGTGCCCAACCAGTGGCCCGGGGGCCACATGTGGCCCACGGAGCCCTCTGGTGGGGCCCTCGACCTCCTGCTCTAAGATGGCAGGTTGGCAAGACCAGATCACGACCAGTTAACAATTCGCTTAAGTGGCCCTCGCTCTTCAAAAGGTTGGGCACCCCTGCACTAAGCCATCAGTGAGAGTCTCAGCTAGTGTACTATATGACTACCCTTCAACATTTCTCACCCTCAAGGCATTGTTAAATATTTAGTAGAAGAGAGTGGCAGCCATTGCAGTCATTTTTTGTCTTGCCCAATTGGCTGTGGTTCCCACTACTGAAGCAAATGGCAACGGCTCTTCCTATTGGACTCCCTATTGCTGGAGATCTCTTTCTTCAATTTGGCAGATATGACCTCAATTTGAGATGTCTTAATTTGACAGCCTGGCGGCTGAAGGTGCACCTTAACCCAGATGAATGTTGCTGAAGACATCCAGAGAACTTTTTTCAAGTCCAGGAAGTTCTCTACTAATGCTATGTACTGTATTATAGAATGTGGAAGAAGTTCCATGAGGTAGTGGAAGGCAGCCAGTTTGACCTCATATGTTCTCCGTGGAATATTTTTTTTTGTAAGTTTTGAATTCAGCCCTAGACAAGGTTTTCAGTTACAGCACAAAGGGAAGAACCCTTGATGGTGCATTTATAAAAGTCATGGAGTTGAGGCCTCCTTTAAAGCATTAATATTTCATGTGAGCATCACAAACCAAAAATGCAATTTAATTCATTTTTAATATTCAAAGTAAGCTCACCCATTCATGTCTCCATGCTTTATTTTATTGAGAAATAACTTTGATAAGCACCCCCTAGCATTTCTGGCTGCAGCCATATTGAGTAAGTGCAGAAAATGTATGTAGTATTTAAGTTTTGGAATCCATTGCTCTTAGTTCAGGCATGCAGGCAGGAGGATGTGCTTAGCTGAGAAAAAACCTCCTCCCCCTCCTGATTTCTGAGATGTATGACATCATTTGTCTAGGGCTGGAAACCAGGAAGTAACGAGATAAATGTAAAAAAAAATGTAAAAAAAAAAGTTTAAATTAAGTAAATAGAATATATTTTCCGATCTATTTACTAATGCTAGAAGCATATTGCCCCGACCGCGTACGGGGCATAAGGATTAAAAATTGTCAATGTTGAGAGTGAAGTTCCGCTTTAAGGTCAGTCTTTCCTAAACAATCTTTCCTCCTCTGGTTCTCCACGCATTAATGAGTGAGACTTTTTGTGAGGATGATACCACCTCATCAGGTTTATTAACTCTGAAGTCAGTCTTTCCTGACGGTGGTGACATCAGCCAGACGAGTGTCAGAAATTTAGAACTATTCCCCAAAGCTTCTTTATTGCCAGATCTTTCTTGACAAAGTTATTCTGCATCCAGTTCCATCTTTTCTTTTGAAGGTCACTACCTCTGTTCCTTAAGGCTGGGTTTACACTAGTACCAGTTTGATGTGTATTTCCCTGCATCCAATTCGCATGACAGGAGATTGTGACCGGCTCTCTATGGAGCTGATTCACATATCACCTTGGCGGCTGCGGAGCGGCTTGCACAGGGGTCCTGTGCGTCTTTGGCTCTGTTTCAGGACCGATTTTAGCCAAAGATTTGATCCCTGATTTGTCCTTGAAATGGAGAACAGGGATGCACCGGACCCCTGCTGCGAGCCACATCTGGCAGCGCGGTGTGAACACAACCTTAAACTGGAAAGCCATTTCCACATACCTGAGTAGAACAAAGGAATTCAGATGGGTGGAGTATCTATTAAACCCTCTTGGAAACCCTTAGGAAAGGTTAAGTGTCTTTACAAAGGATCATCTTGTTGTGGATAGTAATAAATGGACAGACTTTTACAACTTTGGGTCTTCTCTCCCTCCAGAAGAGATTTCAGCAGGTTTCTGCAAGGGTACCAGCGGCTTCGTTGGCAAGCTATGCCAAAATCATAGTGGAAGTGGTCTAATTATTTTTAGAACAATATACAACAGCTTTTTTTGCTCACTTGAAGAAAATTTCAGGGAGCTAGGGGTAAGGGCTGAGGACACCCAGAACAAACAGAGAGGTACTAGCAGACTGTTACAAAATCAGTGGACAGCAGTTTTTAAGCGCTTTTAAGCTGGCCCAATGTTCTATACCTTCTTAACAGCAGTCACCAGTAGCAACCAAATCTCACAGTATATGCAGGAATAAATTAGATAAGTCCCTCTTAACACTTTCCCAGGTTCTCCACAGCTTCCCCCTATGGCAGGGTGACCTCTAATGCCGCGTACACATGACCAGACTTTTCGACAGACTAGGTCCGGCGGTCTTTTTGACGGACTTTCGGCGGAGTCCCGACGGACTTTACGAATGAACAGACTTGGCCACACACAATCACACCAAAGTCCGATGGATTCGAACGTGATGACGAACAACCGGACTAGAATAAGGAGGTTCATAGCCAGTAGCCAATAGCTGCCCTAGCGTCGTTTTTTGTCCGTCGGACTAGCATACACGCAAACAGATTTCTCGATAGGAACTGGGTCCGGCGGAGTTCCGGCCGAAAAATTTGAAACATGTTCTTTTTCTAAAGTCTGTCAGATTTTCGGACAGCAAAGGTCCGATGGAGCCCACACACGATCGAATTGTCTGACGGATTCGTTCCGTCGGACCTTTGCTGCCGAAAAGTCCAGTCGTGTGTACGTGACATAAGACTACTTTCACGCTGATCCATAGCATAGCATTTTTGTCATGCTTTACACAGGACATGTGACTCAAAAACTGCAGCAAAAATGCAACATGGGTGTGTTTTTGTCACGTTTTCAATGCATTACAATGCAAAGGTGCGTTTTTGCCGTGTTTTTTTCTTTTACCACACCAAACCTGCACCAAAAATGCAGCAAATAGGATTTTACTAAAGGCAGCGGCCCTGCAACGGATCAGTGTGAAGAGTTCCATAGGATTACATGGTAAAACATTTTTCTTCCCCTTTTTCTTTATGCAAAAGCAGAAAAAGGGATCACACGAGCGGTTTTGCTGTCGGAATAAACTCTGAAGGTTTCTCCGACGGAATTTCGACGGAATTCCGCTCAAGCGGTCTTGCCTACACACGTTCACAACAAAATGCGACCATCTACAACGCGGTGACGTACACCATGTACAACGGGACTAGAAAAAGGAAATGCAATAGCCAGTAGCCAATAGCTTCCGCCTCGTACTTGCTTCAAAGCATGCGTCGTTTTTGGTATGTCGGAAAAGTATACAGACGAGCGGTTTTCCCGATAGTAATTGGTTTCATCGGAAAAATTTAGAACATGTTCTCTTTCTAGGTCCGTCAGAATTTTCGACGTAAAAAGTCTGATGGGGCATACACACGATCGGAATATACGATGAAAAGCTCCCGTCTGACTTTTTCTGTCGGAAATTCCGCTCGTGTGTACAGGGCATAACACTTCCTCTCAGATCATCATCAGATACTTTTGTGTCCTCTGACCGACTCCAAACCACAAAGCCTTTTCATTTACCGTATATACTCGAGTATAAGCCGAGTTTTTCAGCACATTTTTTTTTGTACTGAAAGTGCCCCCCTCGGCTTATACCTGAGTCAAGCACTTTTCTGCAGCAGAGAATGACATTTTCCGAACCGAATTGGGGCCCTGTATCTCGGGGCCACTGGGTGCTAGGAACCCCATCTTTGGATATATTGTAGTGCTAGTTCCACTGGGTTTGCACACTTTGGGGTTCCTAGCACCAAGTGGCCCCAAGATACAGGGCCCCAATTTCGGTCAACTGTGTCCATCTGCAGCAATATCATTTCGGGACCCTTCGGGTCCAGAGACCCCAAATTGGGCACAGTGAGGCATGCAAATGGGCACAGTGAGGCTGCAAATGGGCATTGTTGACCCTCATTTCCAGTTACAGTAGCTGCGCATTTCTCACCCTAGGCTTATACTTGAGTCAATAAGTTTTCCCATTTTTTGTGGTAAAATTAGGTGCCTTGGCTTATATTCGGGTCGGCTTATACTCGAGTATATACGGTACTTACAATGCATCCAAGATCACCATTCCAGGTCAGTCTGTTATTCTTAGCTTACCAGGTGAACATCATGATGATAACTGTACACCGGCACAAAGAAGGATAGGTGATGTCATAAACTGCTAATTCTATACTTTAAATCCTTTATTGTAGTTAAGATATTATTGTCATGTCACCCATATGAGTACAAAAAAATGATACATGAGTTTATCATGTGTTTTAATTTTTATGGGCCGCAGATTGAGCATTAATGCAGTTAAACTGCAGCATATAGTAGGTGTGGCAAAAAAAAAGTCCCTGATGCCAACTAATGAGAATTAATTTGTTTTACAAAATACCATGCACTAACAGAAAATAGACTGCATGCACCAAATGAAACCTGTTTCACACAGAGGTATTGCCATTTGTTTGCCAAAGTCTAGGGACCAACATCATTCAAATGCCTGTCACTCAGCTGCTTCCTCTTTGCCTCAATTGTTGACTTTGGGTTATGCAACTATTGCAACAGAGGCACTTTTCCTGGAAAAGCTGAAATTCACTTGAACTTTCTGTAAAAGTGAGCAAGGTGTTAACTGAATTCCCTAATTAGCTATGTTGATAGCTTAGCCAGTTGATGTGATTATTATTAAATCTTTTGGCATTCCAATGCAGTTTTTGTTGTTTTTTTTCCTGACATGCTAGTTACTTCCCAAAGGTAGGCTGACATGATGAATACAGAAAATTGTTAACAATACTTACTATAATTTTCCCTTCCTCTGGGCTCATCATGTTAGCCTAGGATTCCCTCCCTGGTGTTCTGTTGCAAGAGCCACAAAAGCTTTTAGGACTTTTATTAAAGCGCAGTTCCACCCAGAAGTGGAAGCTCCGCTCATCTGTCTCCTGCCCCCTTCGGGGCCACATTTGTTACCTTTCGGGGTGGAGTGGGTACCTGTTTTTGACAGGTACCCATCCACACTTCCGGGAGATCTCGTTGTGGCGAGATCACTCGGAAGTTCAACCCGCCTCCTCCTTCCCCCACCGCCGGGCCATTCAGAAAGCAAAGCACCTTCGCGCATGTGCATTAGGGACCGGCTGTGAATCTGAAAGGCTTCACTGCCGGTTTCCCTTACCACAAATAGCAGCGGCAGCACCCGAGAACTGATGAAAACATCAGCTGGGGTGCCGACATTGCTGGATTCCATGACAGGAAAGTGTTTTGATATTAAAAATCAGCAGCTACACATACTTTACATTTTTTGCAAGAGGAGGGGGGGTGGAACTCTGCTTTAAGGGTCTGTAATTCATACTCTTATGATGGACAGGAATATTTCAGAAATGTACAATATAGTAGCACTCTTTGAAGAGACAGGGATTCATTAAGTTCTGCATTACTGCATTAATGATAATTTTCTGTTTCAATCATTTTTATTAAGTTTTTCTTTTCAAGATATAAAATAAATACAATATATAGCAACAACAGTAAGTTGCTAAGGTAACATACACAGCAGTATTGGTACACATAAGGTAACAAGGAACAAGTTGGACTGCTCGATAATTCGATTAAAGGTCTAGGTGGTGATTGTGGGCTGACTCACAGCAGTTCTATGATGTGAAGGACCCTGATTGGAAGGAAAATGGTTCCTTTCCAAATAAGAAACCTAATTAGTGATAATTTTAACTACCGGTATTTTGAAATATTGTTTAATAAGGGAAAAGGTAAATAAGAAAAACTTATTACAAAAGTTAAGGAACAATAATGCAACAGAAAACAATAAAGGATCAAGAATAAGAGTACTTAACCACTTTCAGACCGGACCAATTTGCAGCCAAAGGACCAGGCCCCTTTTTGCGATTTGGCACTGCGCCGCTATAACTGACAATTGCGCGGTCGTGCGACGTGGCTCCCAAACAAAATTGACGTCCTTTTTTTCCCACAAATAGAGCTTTCTTTTGGTGGTATTTGATCGCCCCTGCGGTTTTTATTTTTTGCGCTATAAACAAAAATAGAGCGACAATTTTGAAAAAAATGCATTATTTTTTACTTTTTGCTATAATATATATCCCCAAAAAATATATAAAAAAAACATTTTTTTTCCTCAGTTTAGGCCGATACGTATTCTTCTACATATTTTTGGTAAAAAAAATCGCAATAAGCGATTATTGATCGGTTTGCGCAGAAGTTATAGCGTTTACAAGATAGGGGATAGTTTTATAGCATTTTTATTAACAATTTTTTTTTATTAGTAATAGCGGCGATCTGCAATTTTTTTTGTGATTGCGACATTATGGCGGACACATCAGACATTTTTGACACATTTTTGGGACCATTGTCATTTATACAGCAATCAATGCTATTTAAATGCATTGATTCCTGTATAAATGACACTGGCAGTGAAGGCGCGCTCCAGATGGCACGGACAGGCTTAAAGGAGGGACTTATATATACGCCCTCCTGCCTGTCCGTGCCATTCTGCCGACGTATATCGTCGTGCGCCGGTCGGCAAGTGGTTAAAGTGTTACTAAACCCAGGACACTGCATTCACTATATCTGGTCTTCCACAGTACACATACTAAGACCAATTTCCTCAGAAAAGTGGGACTCTCGAATGGATCACAGACAGAAAAAATATTGTAGAAAAATAATTAAATAATTTTATTGTTACATGAATAGACAACTCATGGTGAAAAACACAATACAAAGCATTGGATAAAACCAAGACATTTACATAAAAAACACAGAATTAAAAGACCACCTATGAACCAAAGCCCAGAAGCTGTCAGGATGACAGACCATGCAACGCGTTTTGAAAAACACACATGGTTTCTATCTTCTTCAGGGACTAAACCGAGCTGAATATTTTCAAAGTTGTAAGTTGGATCGCTGCTAGGAGCGTTTCACCAACACGAATGCGATAATTCAGTTAGGAAAAAAGAGGGGGAATCAGGGGAGGATGTCCAACCTCATCTTGTTTGACTGACAATATGAGCCATGCTTAACAATTCCCAGGACTAAAATCATTACAGATCCTTCAGTGTAGGTGATACCCTTTCCTCCACTTTGTCCCATCCAACTACTAGACACAATTAGGACATGGACAGTCTGATCGTGCCTAAATCTGGCTGATTTTTCTTGGATCTGTTTTGGCATACAAAGTTTCAAACTCTTGAATTAACTTTCAGACAGTCCTGCCGATTTAAACTTTTCCCTGCTCACTGCAGCATATCCTTTGGGCAAACATTCCCCCTCTCTGGGTGTGTGGCAGTTTGATCTACAGGTGCTTGGGACGGTTGGACATCCTTCCCTGATTCCCCCTCTTTTTTTCCTAACTGAATTATCGCATTCGTGTTGGTGAAACGCTCCTAGCAGCGATCCAACTTACAACTTTGAAAATATTGACAGAAGAGAGAGAGACTACCCCAACTCAGACTAAGACCCCTTTCACAATGACAGCACTGCCACATTAGTGGTAAAGCGCCGCTAGTTTTAGGGGCGCTTTATCGTTGTTTTATCTGCGCTTTTTCGGCTGCTAGCGGGGCAGTTTTAACCCCCGCTAGCGTCCAAAGAAAGGATTAAATGAGCCAGCAAAGCGCCGCTGCATTTTTGCAGGCATTTCGGCAACGGTGCCTATTCATTTCAGTGGGCAGGGGCGGTAGAGGAGCGGTGATGCTGCTTGCAGGACTTTTTCTAACGTCCTGAAAGTGCACTGCTCCAGTGGGAAAGCCCTCAGGCAGAAGAGGCATTTTGCAGGCGCTTTACAGGCACTATTTTTAGCCCTTTAGTGCACCAAAAAACGCCTCCAGTGTGAAATGGGTCTTAGAACAGTAATTAGTGGATCAACCTACCAATTAGCCAGGCTAGCTACCACCTAGCACAACTAGATTTATTAGCAGCCCTGTTTAGGACCAGGGTGCTACACTAAGAACAGTTACTCCGGGACAACAGGACCCAGAAAACCCTTCTCCTGACCTCTATTTTGTGCCAAGTTTGGGGAAATTACACAGTTTATGTTCGATCCTCCATCACTTGCTCCTCAATACCCAGCAAACCTCCAGAGAACTCCAGATGTACCGCTTAACACTCAAGGGTAGGCAGTTGTTTAATACAGTAATGCCACATTCTGTCTACTTTTCATTCATACCCTGTAAGGGGAATTACACCTTTTGCAAAAAAAATTATAAATGTGCATTTATTATTATTATTATTTTTTTATTTTATTATTCCTTTGAGCCTGCAAAGCATTGCAACCATAATCAGTGGATTGCCAGTGCAATGCTGTGGTTCCTGCAGACTCTTCCTCCACCTCAAGTCCATACAGAGGTTCGGACCTTCTGCAATGGAGCTAGATCAAGTTTCAATGTACTGTGGTGTGTGGTGATGTGACTGCACAAGTCCCTGTGTTGCAGTGGCAGACGGAGCTTGTAGTTTTTTCATTAACAGATTCCTGGGAATGGATGACGTAATGCTGATTTTAAATCTGACAGAAGCCAGCGGGGAGAAGAACCCCTAGATTCTGTAAGTGGAGGGCCGGTTTGAGTTTTGGGCACCAGGTTTCACGATACACACTAAATATTGGTATGGTATGTAACATGAAACATGGTCAGAAAGGTGGAGTTAGCTTTGAGTTGCTCTCCCACAACCAGGGGGCAAAGTGCTACTACCCTCCACTTCCAGTTCTCAATGTTATTTTGCTTCAAAAACCTGTGCACTGATGCCACACCAGGACCCAACCCAACCAAAAACTAGAGAATTAAAGGGTTAGTTCACTTTCACCAAAAACTGCCTATGCAGATAAGGGGCATTTGTAGATGAAAACAAACTGTGCAGCTTTGACTAAACTTAAAGTGGAAGTAAACCCCCCTATCGTTTTCAGCCAAGGAAGCTGCCATCTTTGCCTCTGTTTAATCTTCAACTGCCACAGTGCTGCACATGTGATCCGTTATGACACCAGCCATTGGATGGTTTGACTGTTTGGTTGAGAGCACAGCCAATGTGCAGTTAGCATTCACGGCATGCCTTTTTTTTTAAACTGTTAAATCGATGGGTTTACTTCCGCTTTAAATATTGTCCTTGCTGTACAGTAGGTGTAGGCCATTTACTTACCTCATGAAGCCTGACTGAAAAACTCCCAGAACTTTGCTAAGGACATTGCTAAGAGAGGCCCAGCTGTTACTGTTCACCTTTAGCATCACAGAAGTGAGCTCCCAAGCGCTGAGCTCAGAGCTAATGCAACAGGAGAGATCGATCGAGTGGCTTTTTTCAAACAGAGCAGTTGAAGTCGATCAATAGACTGCTGTTCACCACAGTGGCCATATATAGATAGAAATTCAGCCTTGCTCTACCAGTCATCTGATCAGTGCTTAGCTGCATTATGGAGCAGCATAATGCAATGCTTTTCACTTTTACATTCATCTATGGAAAACATATGTTATTTGCACGCATTTCATTGCTTTAATATGTGGGATGATTATACCTCTCCCTTGAATGTTTGGACTATAAATAGCAAGAGAACTTTTATTGTGATTCTGCTTTAACATTCCAGCCATATAATTTTATTGCTCCCATGACTTATGTCATGAACCACTCTCCAGAATACAAGGCTTAGCACAGATCCTTACTAGCACATACAGTCCATTGAATTACAACAGATTTCGGTTTCCACAAAAGTTCTCAGTAATTAAAGCATGTCCTATAAGTTAAAAAAAAAAAAAATATGCAAACTTAGAAAACTAAGGTTAGCAAGTTCAATATCATTCCTAATGCCATGTACACACGAGCGGACTTTTAGACGGACTAGGTCCGGTGTACCGGAATCCGTCGGGCAATTCGATCGTGTGTGGGCTCCAGCGGACTTTTTTTTCCCAAAAGTCAGACGGACCTAGAAATAAAACATGTTTCAAATCTTTCCGACGGACTCATGTCCGGTCGAAAAATCCGCTCGTCTGTGTGCTAGTCCGACGGACAAAAACTGACGCTGGGGCAGCTATTGGCTACTGGCTATGAACTTCCTTATTCTAGTCCGGTCGTACGTCATCGCGTTCGAATCCGTCGGACTTTTGGAGTGATAGTGTGTAGGCAAGTCCGTTCGTTTGAAAGTCCGGCGGACGTCTGCTGCAAAGTCCGTCGGATAGTCCGCCGGACCTAGTCCATCGGAAAGTCCGCTCGTGTGTACGCAGCATAAGAGTTATGCCCCGTACACGCGGTCAGACATTCCGACCACAAAATTCGTCAGATTTTTTCCGACGGATTTTGTCCTAAACTTGTCTTCCATACACACGGTCGGACAAGGTTGTAGGAAAATCTGATCATTCCGAACAAGGTGACGTACAAAGCGTAAGACGGGACTACGTAGAGGCCAGTAGCCAATAACTTTGGTCCCCAAATTTATTTTGAGTATGCGTGGCACTTTGTGCATCAGAATTCTATACACACAGTCGTAAAAAGTCTGAATGGATTTTATTGTCGGAAGGTCCTGCTCTCAAATTTTTTCCGATGGAAAAAGTCCGCTAGAGCCCACACACGATCGGATTTTCCGACAACATAATCCGATTGGACTATTCCCGTCGGAATTTCCAACCGTGTGTACGGGGCATTACAATTACAGTTGTGCTCATAGGTTTACATACCTCGGCAGAATTTATTTCTTGGACATTTTTCAAAGAATATGAATGATAACACAAAAACTTTTCTTTCACTCATGATTAGTGTTTGGCTGAAGCCATTTATTATCAATCAACTGTGTTTACTCTTTTTAAATGATAATCACAACAGAAACTACCCAAATGACCCTGATCAAAAGTTTACATACCCCAGTTCTTAATACCGTGTATTGCCCCCTTTAACATCAATGACAGCTTGAAGTCTTTTGTGGAATTCGTGGATGAGGCTCTTTATCTTCTCAGATGGTAAAGCTGCCCATTCCTCTTTGCAAAAAGCTTCCAGTTCCTGTAAATTCTTGGGCTGTCTTGCATGAACTGCACGTTTGAGATCTCCCCAGCGTGGCTGAATGATATTGAGGTCAGGAGACTGAGATGGCCACTCCAGAACCTTCACTTTATTCTGCTGTAGCCAATGACAGGTCGACTTGGCCTTGTGTTTTGGATTATTGTCATGTTGGAATGTCCAAGTATGTCCCATGCACAGCTTCCTGGCTGATGAATGTAAATGTTCCTCCAGTATTTTTTGATAACCTACTGCATTCATCTTGCCATCAATTTTGACCAAATTTCCTGTGCCTTTATAGCTCACACATCCCCCAAAACATCAGCGATCCACCTCCTTGTTTCACAGTAGGAATGGTGTACCTTTCATCATAGGCCTTGTTGACTCCTCTCCAAATGTAGTGTTTATGGTTGCGGCCAAAAAGTACAATTTTGGTCTCATCAATGGAAATGACTTTGTGCCAGAAGGTTTGAGGCTTGTCTCTGTGCTGTTTGGCATATTGTAAGTGGGATACTTTGTGGCATTTGCTTAGTAATGGCTTTCTTCTGGTGACTCGACCATGCAGCCCATCTTTCTTCAAGTGCCTCCTTATTGTGCATCTTGAAACAGCCAGAACATATGTTTTCAGAGAGTCCTGTATTTCTCTGAAGTTATTTGTGGGTTTTCTTTGCATCCCGAACAATTTTCCTGGCAGTTGTGGCTGAAATTTTAGTTGGTCTACCTGACCGTGGTTTGGTTTCAACAGAACCCCTCATTTTCCACTTCTTGATTAGAGTTTGAACACTGCTGATTGGCATTCTCAATTCCTTGGATATCGTTTTATATCCCTTTCCTGTTTTATACATTTCAACTACCTTTTCCCGCAGATCCTTTGACAATTCTTTTGCTTTCCCCATGACTCAGAATCCAGAAACATCATTGCAACACTGGATGAAAGATGCAAGGGTCTGTCAGGATTTCAGAAACTCATTGACCTTTTATATAAACATAGAAACGGCGCTGGAATAGACGTGTGCAATATTGAACGAGAAAAAGAAAACACAAAAAATGTGCAGCTGCTGATAAGAAAGTGCTATAACCTTCAAAAAATGCTCAAACCAATAAAACAGCGCTGGCAAACAAAAATTGTGACAAAATAATAAATGATCCCACAAAATTGACAAACATCAATAATGTGTGTGAAGTGGTTACATGTCTGACACAAACCAATCCATAAAAAATAAACTAGCATCAAATAATATGTGTGATAAATTATTACATAAGTGACATGATTGAATAATAACCATAAAATTATTTCATAGATACCAAAATTGAATAAGTGATCAATGTGGTAAGAAAATATATAAATAAAAAAATAAAAATAAAAAATAAAAAAAGAATGTGAGTAAGTCCAGTTATTGTCCCAAAAAACCAAGAACCAAATAAATGTACATATGAGCTCCTTCTTGGAATAGACTCACCGGGCTAGCAGACAGACAGAGCAGCAAAGCAGAGGGCAGATATGCAGACAAACTGTGGTTCGGCAAGTAGGCACAAAAGCAGAGCTGAATAAACAAGCCAGTAGGATGAGAGGATCCAGGGAGCGATGCATGCACACAAGGCACAGTGATGTTCTTGGAGATATTGTACCGATAATAGAAGAGAGCAAATTTTAAAGTGTTGTAGAAGGATTTTTAAAATGCGCGCTCTGCGCTACTTAAAGGATGCATAAAGGAAGGCAAACTTCTCAGATACTTCCGCGGTTGCAGCTGATTTAGCGTGCGCTCCACGGGAACAGGAAGTGGCTTCAGTGGTTAGATCCTTGGCCGGAAATTACGTCGACGCGTTTCGCCCCTCCTCCAGGGCGTCATCAAAAGACATCCAGGATGTCTTTTGATGACGCCCTGGAGGAGGGGCGGAACATCACTGTGCCTTGTGTGCATGCATCGCTCCCTGGATCCTCTCATCCTACTGGCTTGTTTATTCAGCTCTGCTTTTGTGCCTACTTGCCGAACCACAGTTTGTCTGCATATCTGCCCTCTGCTTTGCTGCTCTGTCTGTCTGCTAGCCCGGTGAGTCTATTCCAAGAAGGAGCTCATATGTACATTCATTTTGGTTCTTGGTTTTTTGGGACAATAACTGGACTTACTCACATTCTTTTTTTATTTTTATTTTTATTTTTTTATTTATATATTTTCTTACCACATTGATCACTTATTCAATTTTGGTATCTATGAAATAATTTTATGGTTATTATTCAATCATGTCACTTATGTAATAATTTATCACACATATTATTTGATGCTAGTTTATTTTTTATGGGATTGGTTTGTGTCAGACATGTAACCACTTCACACACATTATTGATGTTTGTCATTGACCTTTTATACACACACACTAATTACAAGGAAACAGATCACAGGTGAGGATGGTTACCTTTAATAGCCATTCAAACCCCTTTGTGTCAACTTGTGTGCATGTTGTCAGGGCAAAATCACCAGGGTATGTAAACTTTTGATCGGGGTCATTTGGGAAGTTTATGTAGTGATTATGATTTAAAAAGAGTAAACACAAATCAAGTAGTAATTAGAGATGGGCGGAACACCTCAGCCCTCCCGAACAGAGAAAAAGTTCTGACCCGAGTGGGGACCCTATTAACCACTTGCCGACCAGCCGCTGCAGTTGTACTGTGGCAAAATGGCACGGCTGGGCAAAACGACATTATGTAACGTCGCTTCGCCCTGTTGCCACTAGGGGGTGTGCGCCCCCGGAGGCACGCACGTGTTCCCCCCGAGCCGATTCGAGTGCCCGGCTTTCACGATCACCGCCTGGCTCCTGCGATCACGGCTGACACACAGAGAACCAGGATCTGTGTGTGTAAACACACAGTTTCCGGTTCTCTGAGGGGAGAACATGGAGATCGTCTGTTCATACAGAGTATGAACAGCGATCTGTCATTTCGCCTGCACAGTCCCCTCCCCCTTCAGTTAGAACACGTACTAGGGAACACATTAACCCCTTGATCGCCCCCTAGTGCTAACCGCTTTACTGCCCCTTCACTGCCAGTGACATTTTACAGTAATCAGTGCATTTTATAGCATTGATCGCTGTATTAAGGCCAATGGTCCCAAAAATGTGTCATAATTGTCCGATGTGTCCGCCATAATGTCGCAGCCCCGCTAAAAATCGCAGATCGCCGCCATTACTAGTGCAAAACATTTTTTATAATAAAAATGCCATAAAATTATCCCCTATTTTGTAGACGCTATAACTTTTGCGCAAACCAATCAATATACGCTTATTGTGATTTTTTTTACCAAAAACATGTAGAAGAATATATATCGGCCTAAACT
Source organism: Lithobates sylvaticus (assembly GCA_028564925.1). Taxonomy (NCBI): domain Eukaryota; kingdom Metazoa; phylum Chordata; class Amphibia; order Anura; family Ranidae; genus Lithobates; species Lithobates sylvaticus. The sequence goes on from CM053030.1 coordinate 467,297,072, forward strand.
GAGGAAAAAAATAGTTTTTTTTTTTATATTTTTGGGGGATATTTATTAGAGCAAAAAGTAAAAAATAATGCGTTTTTTTCAAAATTGTCGCTCTTTTTTTGTTTATAGCACAAAAAATAAAAACCGCAGAGGTGATCAAATACCACCAAAAGAAAGCTCTATTTGTGGGACAAAAAGGACGTCAATTTTGTTTGATGCAAGGTCGCATGACTGCGCAATTGTCAGTCGCAAAAAGTGCTCTGGTCAGGAAGGGGGTAAATTCTTCCGGGGATAAAGTGGTTAAATTGGTGGTCAGTGGATAAGTATCTACAGTACTTTACATTGATGGTCAGTAAAATGTCCCCTTACATTGGTGGTCAATGGATAAAATCTTCTGGGGCTGAAGCGGTTAAGGTCTATGGGACCCCGAACTTGAGAAATTAAAAGTCTCCGTTTTGAAGGCTTATATGCAAGTTATTGGCCATAAAAAGGGTATGGGGGTCTGCGTACTGCCCTGGGGGACATGTATCAGATTGTTTTTTCAGCAGCAGTGATTTTAACCACTTCAATACAGGGCACTTACACCCCCTTCCTGCCCAGACCAATTTTCAACTTTCAGCACTCTTACATTTTGAATGACAATTGCTCAGTCATACAACACTGTACCCATATGAAATTTGCGTCCTTTTTTTCACACAAATAAAGCTTTCTTTTTGTGGTATTTAATCACTATTGTTTTTTTTTTTCCTTTTTGTGCTATAAATAAAAAAAGGCTGTAAATTTTGTGAAAAAATGCCTTTTTCTTTGTTTCTGTCATAAAATTTAACAAATTAGTAATTTTTCTTCATAAATTTTGGCCAAAATTTATACTGCTACATATCTTTGGTAAAAATAACCCAAATTCTTGCACCAGGACAATGGAATTGCCCACAAAATGACCCCATTTTGGAAAGAAAACACCCCAACGTATAATCTATGAGGCATAATGAGTCTTTTGAACGGTTCATTTTTTCCAGAATATTCGGAAATTGGGGGAAAAAAATTCAATTTTTCCAATTGCATTTTTTTTACACAAAGTTGTCCATTTATAAGATATTTCCAACACATAGAAAATACATATAAAAAATGACACCCCAAAATACATTCTGCTACTCCTCCTGAGTATGGCAATACCACATGTGTGAGACTTTTCCACAGCCTGGCCACATGCCCAACATCCAAGTAGCACCATCAGGCGTTCTAGGAGCATAAATTACATATATACATGGAATTGTTGCACTTCTCTCTTCTGCCACTAGATGGCCAGGTATCTGGTGGCATTAGATAAGACAAGGGCATTGCAAGGGCAGATTAGGAATGAATGGGGTGTCTCAGCCAATGGGCAGGGATTTTCTTAGGTCCCTTGGCCTGCTGGGAGAGCCTATTTATTTGGGTGAGGTCAGGTGATTGGCGTTCTGTGCCACCTGGACGGCTGTCTGGGTGGACGTGTGTTGTGCTGCCCCGGGATGCTAGGCCAAAGCCTGAGTCCTATCCCGGGGACATTTGGCTGCTAGGCTGTCTGAGGGCCAATCCAGAAGCAAGAGAGCAGCATAGGGTTGGGATTGCGGCTTGCAGTCCAACCAGAAGTGACGGTTCTGCTGGCCGGAGAACCTGTCATTGTCGGATGTAGAGGGGAAGCTGCCGCTACTAAGGGACCATCCACCTTACTACCAGGGGCCACTGTGAGTAGCAAGTACCAGAGCAGTATTCTCACCAACCGGGGACGTTGAAGAATTGGGAAACTTCAGCAGATGTTAAGCCAGGGAACCAGCAGTGGAGGTGACGCTTGCACAGCAATATTTTGTGCCAACCCAGGGACCAAGCAGGCTAATGGGGTGACGCTTGAGGAAAATACTTAATGAGAAGATTAGAAGAGCTCAGTTGAGTGAAGATCTACAATAGGAGGTTGTAGAAGAAGTGAAGAAGTTTATTACAACCTTTGTTAGAAACTGATAAAAAGGGGGGGGGGGGCTGTGTGCCTCCATCCTGGGTTCATATAATGAAGAAAAAAGGTATTTGGGACTTTAAATGAGACTAAGGACATTGTGGAGGAGATTAATAGGAAAACGTATTTAATGAAATGTAAAGATGTAAAATTCATATATCTATGAAAGATCAGGGCCGTTTTTAAGGCAGGGCAAAAGGGGCAGCTGCGGGCAACTGCCCTGGGCCCTGTCATTGTTGTGGGGCCCAAAGCAGCTGCCTCATACTTGCCAACTATCCTTGTTTAAATTCCCTCATCCCTTGAGGTTTTAGTCCTGTACTGTGTCCCAATATCTCAGTGTGAAGTGCTGCTACTAATGCTGCCCAGCTTTGCCCGATTGTTGTGTACAGATGACTCATCTGCAGACCCTGTGTTTACATGTACATTACTGGCATTCATATGTAAATAATGGAGGCATTCATATGTAAATGGTGGCGGTCGGCAGCATTGATATGTATATCATGCCCCCCTGAGGTCATATCCACAGTACAGTAATCTCTAGCAACCAATCAACAAGAAGAAATCATTTGCTGTAACCTCTAGCAACTATTGAGCTGTAATGTGTGCTGTAACCTCTAGCAACCAGTCAGTGAGCGGTAATGATACACTGTAACCTCTGGCAACCAATCGCAATAGCTGCCTGATCTGATTCAATAAACTGATTTTGAGTCCAGCTGCTATTTATTGTATGTCTCAGAGCAGGTGGAGAGCAAAACTGCATGGGGGGGGGGGGCAAGAAAAGTTTTGCCCAGGGTCCAATCAATATTAAAGACGGCCCTGTGAAAGATAAATTGATTAAACTCATGTGGTACTAAACATAACCTGAATACTTATAGGTAGTTCAATAAAATTTGATATGGTAAAGTATGGTGAGTGGGGGCCAGGGCCAGAAATGTAGTCAATCCCGTGAGCTGAGGCAATTTGAGGCCGCACGGCAGCAGGGTGCACACACAGAGCCCCCCAAGACACAGGTAGCCAGTCTCGTCAATAGATCCAAATGGTGGGTGAGTGGTGACTGTCAAAAAGTCTGAAAGTAAATAGATAAAGTATCAATATGCTGCAAAGGATGATTAAAAAGTGGGGTAACAGTGAAAAGTGACCAAGTAGAATTTTTTGGGGGGAAAACAGTGCACATAGCGATCGGTGATTTGTTAGAAACTGTTTCAAGATTGTTGCCCTTGGAGACAGCGGTCCTACTCATGCAGATGTGGTGTCTTGCTGTATGATTTCCCTGCATGGCTGTCTACCTATAGAAGTCTCAGAGTCTGCTAAATTAACATTGCAACTACAAAAGGGTGTCCTGGCCCTAAACCTCTCTCCCACAGTTCTGTTTATGAGACAATAAATCTCTTTGCATTCAAGAAGCAGTGGCGGTGCGTGCATAGAGGGCGCAGGAGCGCCGCCCCCTCTCTCCTGCACCGCTCTATCACCAATAGATAGATTCATGCATTGCATGAATTTATCTATTGTCACCGCTGCCGCCCCTATTCAGGTGTCCGGCCCCTTGTCGGGCGCCGGGCATCTGAATTACAGCGGGGGGGGGGGTGTTTTTGGAAGCGCCCTATTACAGCTGTAAGCTCTAATAGGGGACCTGATTAGAGCGGTGTGCTCTAATAGGCTTCCATAAGTGTAAACAGTGGGGGCAATGCTTTGCCTTCGCTGTTTACACAGTATTGTGTTAGCGAAGCGAATACATTGCTTCCCTAACACAGACCCGCCTCTCAGCCAATCAGGTTGCCGGTCTGTGTTACCGGTCACCTGATTGGCTGAAGTCACAGGCGCTGTGAGAAGACAGGAGGAGCGCGGGAGAAGATGTCGGGTCGATGAGGAGACACCGCTCGCTGCCTGACAAGGTAAGTGCTGGTAGATGGCGGGCAGAGGGCACATCGGCAGCATTTAATGGGCACAGTGACAGCGTTTAATGGGCACAGTGGCAGCATTTAATGGACACAGTGGCAGCGTTTAATGGGTACAGTGGCAGCGTTTAATGGGCACAGTGGCAGCATTTAATGGGCACAGTGGCAGCGTTAGATGGGCACAGTGGCAGCGTTAGATGGGCACAGTGGCAGCGTTAGATGGGCACAGTGGCAGCGTTTAATGGGCACAGTGGCAGCGTTTGGGGCACAGCGTTTGGGGCACAGTGGCAGCGTTTGATGGCACAGTGAGGCTGTTTGTTTGCGCCCCCCCCAAAAATTTTGAGCACCAGTCACCACTGTCAAGAAGTGTCTGGTGCCCATGAATCTATCTTACATTACACTCACCATGCGTCGTAACCCACTCTACACAGAAGGATGTCAGCTGTCTCTAACTCTGGAGGTCACCATTAGGTCTAGAGAGGCCCAGGACTTGACTACATGGCAGAGCTTTGTAAATCTTAGGACTGGGTGGACAGAAATGCAAATCTTTTGTCATTTAAAACAGCTCTTATATAATGTATTGTATTCTTGTGTTTGACTGGAATTTAGTCTTTATTGCAATATTTCACATATGACTCTTAATAGCAAGTGCAGAAGCACCATTAAACATTCACTATATCATGCTTGATTAAAAAAAAATCTGCCTTGCTGTAAGTTTAACCTTTTTTTTGCTGACTAATCATAATGCTGTAATGGAACACTGGAGGATTTGTGATATTGAGTCCGGATACTGAGCCGTCTCCAAGCCTGGATCCATCTTTAACTCATCACATGCCCTATGAATAGCTTAGGATAGGACTCGGCCTTTGTAGTCAGGAAGCGGATCTCTGGGCTGCTGGCTGCAGATAAGCTGATGACAAGAAAACGCTGGACTGCGGTGTGATTACATATGAATTATTGCCAGCAATCCAGAGCACAGCTTGATTACCAGTTGTCTCATGACTGACATGCATCAGGTAGCTCTGCTCTTAGTTCACCTATTCATTAGTAACATCCATATGTCTTTTTATTAGTGTAGCACTGCCCCCGTACAGGTCGCTGAGTATAGTCCTTCCTGGGCCTCCCTCTGATTATTCTGAAGCCAGACGCTTGGGTATTTTTTTACACTATCACCCGCACACTCTTCTGCTCGTTATACAATGATCAGTCCAGGGTATTTGTTTTTTTTTTGGTATTTATTGGTAGAACTTGGATAGGAGAAGGGATTAGTGGGATACTCCAACTTGAACTATGCCCAGATGAGGACAACTCTCGCTTGACCCCATTAAATTGATTCGTATAGCAGACGACTACACTATAACTGTGTGGGAGAATAGGTCCTTTGCTTGTTCCAGGAGCAGACTCAATGCACCACTTTTCTTCAGGACACTCACTAGTATCCCCTTTAGCTGGTACCCGTCCACTGACTTCACTAGCCTGAAGGGATGGCCCTCACAGAACAGGCCCCTAGACGCACGTCTGTACTTACTGTAGCCAGAAACAGATCCTTATAGACGTGTCTCCCTCCTAGTCAGCTTTACAGGACATCTGGGTTGCAGCTTCCGCAGTTCTGCCCCTCAGGTCGACCACCTGAGGTCGCATGGCAGCCTGCACAAGGGAGGGGCCCCACTCTCCAGCCGAAGACCCTGATCACATGTGCCCTAGGCATATATACAGTCACCCAGCATGCCTTGAGGAACCTGCTTCTGCCAATGGCCAGGGCTGTAACTACGCCTATGCTCCCATTTGTCAGGTTTCCTCCCACTGCCCAATATGCCTCGTCCTATTGGACCAGTGTGAAACAGGCAGACAATACAAAAGCAGCATCTGAGCACAATGAGCAAACCCTATGAATGGATGATTGCTCCCTGGTAGGGAGAGGACACCTACATTTACCTAATAGCCTCCCTGGTAGGCAGGGAAACCCAAAACTAAGCTCTCTCTTTAGCACCTACCTAAGAGGGTGTTACATCAGTGTAATCCTACCACTGTCTATTAGCGTGCTGTCAGACCCCAGTCCACATCCTTTCTCTTTTAATTGAGATTCTCTACCCAAATCTTCCCTTCTTCAACCATTACGGTTTTTGGGCCTATTCACAGCAGCCTGGATCTCTGCAGCGCATTGCAATAATTGCACCAAGGCCTGACTGGCAGCTTTTGGCCCAGGGGAAGGCAAAGAAAGGAGGATGGAGGGAGGGAGAACGAGAGAAAGGAGGATGGAGGGAGAAAGAGAGAAAGAGGAAAGGAGGGATGGAAGAAAGAAAGAAAGGAAAGAAAAACAGAAAGAAAGAAAGATGGAGGGAGAGAGAACGAGAGAAAGGAGGATGGAGGGAGAAAGAGAGAAAGAGGAAAGGAGGGATGGAAGAAAGAAAGAAAGGAAAGAAAAACAGAAAGAAAGAATAAGGCTTCCCTATAGGTAATGTAAATTTTTCCTAAACGTGCGCCGCTTAGAAGATATTTAGTGTACATGCAGGCAGTGACATCACTGGCGTATGCACTCTAAAGGAACGGCCACTCAGGCCATTTCTTCAGAGCCCCGTGCCGTGAACACAGGGCTCAGGCCAGTCACAGAGCCGGAGCCCACAAACCCGGAAGCAAGACAAGTGAAGATGGGATCACCTGCAGCACTGACATCTTGGTGCCGGAAGAGCTTTGTTTTAAGGTAAGTGTAACATAATGTGCTAGTATGTGATACATACTAGCACATCAGGCCTTTACCTTGCAGGTACAAAAAAAAATTAAATTGTCCAGCGGTTTACACCTGCTTTAAGAAAATAAAAAAACCTTTGCCTTTAGAACCACTTTAAAATAAAAAAATGTTTAGACTTTTAAACCACTTTAAGTGTACAGATTTTAGTGGATTGAATTAAATCAAAAAGTAGAACAATAGATGATGTTTTGGCCAAGTCCAAAAATAAGGAAGTTTGGGGATGATCCCCCAAAAAATGTATTTTCCCACCCTCGCCAAAAAAATTCTTTCTGTTAAAGAAGGGGGGCAGGAGGAAAAGTATTTAAAGTTGATTGAGAGGAAAAAGTTCTGCTTTTATATATTGCCTAGCTTTAATATTTGTGGCCTTTTCCATTATGTAATGTAAGTCATTCTGACGCATAGATTTCAGATGAAAATGTTACTGCATATCGGCAGTTTTGATGCTTCCAGCTGTGTTCAGAGTATTAGGTGATGTTTGTGGGGGTGAGCCAATACAAATTCACATATAAATGTAACAGCGATTGCTCTTGCCTTGGGTATTATCATCTTTCACTGGATGGGATGAAAGATCAGTAACATCAAACGTGATCCGGTCAATCATAATAATCAGCTACATACAGTGAGCTGCATTCTCTAATCATTTCTGAGGAGTCAGCAGATACATCAGCCTCCTCTTTCCTCTGCTCCCTTGTTTCTTTTTAATATTTAGTGGGGTTTACTCATGCAAATCCTGTTTAATAGAGAAACAGCTTTAATACATAATTCATGTACAGTGGCTCTTTAATAAAACCTCACTTTGATGCAACTCATATTATACACTACATAAAGTTTTCTGAATGAGAAAGGTTGGTATTAGTTGGTCCATCACACTTAGGCCACATTCACGCCGGTGATTGAGGTGGTGCGAATACTAGCAGCATAAATCTGAGCAGTGATGGCCTGTCCATTAGGACCCCCCCCCCCCCCCCCCCATCCATGCGCCTGGCCCCCTGATCTACATACAGGGTGCCAAATGCATGGATTCCAATGGGGGGGGGGGGGGGGTTAAGCACGTGATTAGAGCCAGAGGCTCTAATAGGCTTTAAAAAAGGGTGGGCTCGAGAACTGCGCTCCGAGCCTACCCAGTTGTGTGACAATAGCGAATGGATATTCGCTATTATTACACTGATTCTCCTCCCGGCCAATCAGAACCCATTTCCCAATCGGCCAAAAGGAAAAGCCTTACTATTGGTCTATGAGGAGGAAGGAGGAGGAGACGTAGGGCTGAGTACTCCCAGCGGCCAGGTGCGGCCGCAGGCCCCATTCACTGTACAGCTATTCGCGGTTCTCTGCACAGTCAGCGATTAGCTGCAGTGATCGCTGCTGGACACATTTTAGCTGCACCAAAAAATATCTTCCTTCCTTGTTATCTTCTGTAGACAACCAATCGTCTTGTTCCCTATGTAATGGACATAAAGGGATACAGGCATGTTTGGAGTCCATATCATGAGAGTAGCTTAAAGCGGTGTTCCGGCCAAAATTATACTTTTTAAATAAAAATACCCCTATAATACACAAGCTTAATGTATTCTAGTAAAGTTAGTCTGTAAACTAAGGTCTGTTTTGTTAGTTTTTAGCAGTAGTTTGTTATTTTATAAACTTGCAGAAGGCCGCGGCCATCTTAAGTGTGGGCATCTGAAGCCAGACTGTATTTCTTCCTGGATCTCATCCTTGCAGATCTCGTACATGTTCAGTGCAGCATAAGCAGTGTAATAGGTTTCAGGTCAGGTTTCCATAGCAACGGCAGTTTGAGAGGAAGTTGCTGCCCCTTCCCAGGAGGCATTGCAACCAGGAAATGATGCGATGGGCCTTGGCCAGGGAGGAGGAAGTGAAAAATGAATACAGCAGATATACAGTCTGTGCTGAAAAAAAAATAAAAAAAATATCCAATTTGTTTACAGTGCACAGTTTAGTGAGGGATGCTGAAGAGTTGTAAAAGTGGGTGGAACTCCACTTTAAAGAGGAGCTCCAGGGTCCTGCAGGAAATATTAGGACACTTACCTGTCCAGGAATCCAACGGTGTCTTCACCCAAGTCGTTTTTTTCAATCGGCTATTGGGTGCTGCCGCCACCATCTCTACTAAGGGAAACCGTCAGTGAAGCCCAGCGGCTTCACAGCTGGTTCCCTACTGCGCATGCGTGAATAGTGCTGCGCTCTGTAAATGGGCCGGCTGTAGGAGAAGGAAGAGAGGGCCCAACTTCTGGCTGCGGCAAACTCAGCCGAAAGTGGGAGCGGGTACTTGTCAAAATCAGGTACCCCCTCCCCCGCAAAAGGTGCCAAATGTGGCAGTGGAGGGGGGAGGAGGCATATAAGCGGAGCTTCCCCTTTTGGATGGAGCTCTGCTTTTTAGGTGACTGGGTATTTCTTTCTTGAAAACTTCTCCTACAAGCTTTAACCAGGCACTGATAGAAGCCACAAGACTGCTATATACTTCTGACGAGAAAGGGTATTTAGCCATTTGTATTTACTAAATTGATTGCATTTCCATGTTCTGTGTACTGTGAGAGAACAGATATAATGAATACAGGGTCCTGGGTTTATTACCACTTTAAGGTGGCAAAAGTCAGTAAAAATTGGGGTGATCTGAATCCATAGGTATTAAAAAGAGGATATGATTTGTATCGAACAGGACTGGGCCCAACGTCTACTTTTTAATTTAGATTTAGACACCTCACAGGCGGGTCAAACAGAAGGGTCTGGGGGCATGTAGGTTTTTTAATTTACTTGTGAAATTCAGGTTCTTTTCTGTGTCGTGAACCACGGAGAAGAAGAGTTATCCAAGAAAGAAAACTTATATGCTGCGATTCCCATCTCCCTCATTCCATCTGGTTATATATAGAAAGACCCAGATGACATGATAAGTGAGCTGGATAAGGATGAAGGCAACAGGGAGGGAGCTAAAGCTTCATGAAAGTATCAAGGGACAGGAAGACAATAAGTATAAGGTATGGAACAGAGCTATAACAAATTAGCATTCTGAACAGATGTATGCTAGGAAGTGACTTGAATTGGAAAAAGAGATCTTTTTTTTTTCCTGACAACAAACACAGGCTACAGTTCAAAGGAAAAGACAGAAGCACGCTCTAATCTTGTAAGACGTACACAATTATTGGTATTACAACCCTGGAGAAGGAAGAAAAGTTTCTCTCCAAAAGTACAATCCTCTAATCTTTAAAGGACTTGTTCCTTCAGTCAAAAGTAGAGTTTCTCAACCAGCAGTATGTGTACCCCTAGGGGTATTTCTGAAAGGTTCATGGGTATTTCTATTTATTAGATTAAAGAAATTGTGCAGGTGAAACAATAAAACAGTCTTAGGGCATTGCTAAGGACAGACAGATGTCTCTACAAGAGAAACCGTAGGGAAGACATCTGCTGGTGCTGTTTAGGGTCGGGCCCCATATCTGATTCTTGTACAATATACTAGAAACAATACAGATAGTTAACATTACAGAACAGTAATAGATCAGACTTGCTGCACAGTAATAAGTAATTTCAATGTCAAAAGCACTTGATATCGCTGCCTCTGGGGCCCTAAATAGCCATCACATTGGGCCGAAGAACTGGGAGCAGGCTCAACCCATTCCTGGCTGCCCCAAGAGTTAATAATATCGGCAGAGGGGTAGTAATTACAGTAAGTGGATGTAAACCCTAAGTTTGCTAAAGCACCATGTACCATAAACAATTTTTTTTAACCACTTCCCGCATGTAGGACGTTATATGACCTCCTGGACTTTCAGTGGTGATAGTGGAATGATCTTGAAAGAAGGAATTTTTTGAAATGATGGACTTTGTCGGCATAACACAACAATATTTGTAAAAAATTATCAAAATTTATTACAAGATTAAAATACAAGAACACATACAAAAACTTGCATATTTTAACAAAGAATGCCTAGGAGCATAATGATCACACTATCATCGGAATCAAGTTGGATAATGAATAAGTCAGATAACCGAATATTACACTTATATCAAAAGATAACAATTATCAAACGGACAGACAGTGTATCATATTTGACTCAGCTCAAATTGCTCTACATGTTACGCGTTAAACAACGATTCATCAGGAGCTTTGGTGTTTTCTGAAGATAAAAAAATATGCATAGGTTCATGACAATTTACATACATAATACATATATCAATACATTATTTTATACTGTTGCTATTATGACCCTGGCAATTAAGGCCGAAATCTAGTCCCTCGTTGCCATAAAATAGTAAAATAACAAGAAAAAGGTGGAGAAGGAGAAGGACGGGAAGAGGGGGGAAAAGGAAATTTAGATGAAAAAAAAAAAAAGAGAACAATATAGAATAAGGGAGGGGGGAGGGGGGGTCGTCAAGAACGCAGTGACGTACAACACTACGATGAGCCGAGAAAATTAAGTTCAATGCTTCTGAGCATGCGTCGAATTGTTTCCGAGCATGCGCAGAAATTTTGCGTGTCGGAATTGCTACAGATAATCGGAATTTCCGATCGGGAATTTTTTCCGACCGAAAAATTGAGAACATGCTCTCAATCTTTTGCTGCCTGAAATTCGGCCAGAAAAAGTCCGATGGAGCATACACACGGTCGCATTTTCCAACCAAAAGCTCTCATCAGTCTTTTGCTGGCCGAATTTCCGATCGTGTGTACGCGGCATAACTGTAACTTTGCTCAAAAATGTTCCCTCCCCCGCCTGCTACCTATCTTGCCTACTCTGTGTAAAAAAACATTTGTATTCCTACCTATTTTTAGTCCACTCCGGTCACCTGATCCACTGTGTCAGTGATTGGCAGCTGCAGTGGAGAGGAGGGAGCGCACAATAATGGCTGAAAATTCTCTGAGCCGTGCCGTCACTTATAGGTTTCCATGTCTCCATTGTCAGTGCCCCCTTCTCTCCCCTGTAGTCGTTGCTCACTGACACAAGGGAGCATGAACTGTGGATGCATGCATTTCAGACGCATGGCATTTTTCAGGTTGGATTTCTTGATGGAGACAATAGTGGATCATGTCTGAGTAGTGCATGTTGAAGTAACCAATTGTAGTCTCCATCATAAGTCTATGTGAGGTTGTCATAATGCATGAACACAATTTGAAGACAGGTATAGAGTGTCACCACCCTAATAAAGAAAGTTCCTTTATAGCTTGATCATTATTATTATTTCAGGTACTTATATAGCGATGTCAATTTACGCAGCGCTTTACATATAAATTATACATTTACATCTGTCCCTACCCTCAAGGAGCTTACAATCTAAGGTCCCTAACTCACATTCATACATACTAGGGACAATTTAGACAGGATCCAATTAACCTACCAACATGTCTTTGATCATGAGGTATTATTTGAATTAAACCTGTGAAATTACTTTTGAAAAGATAACATATTACAGATCACGTGAGAATTTAATGGTTAGGTTCACATTTACATTAAGACCTTCTCAGTGTGTAACAAGGTATGGATTTCCCAACATTTTGTACTTGCTCTTCGTTTGGGAAATTTAACCTTTCACACTGTCCCCTGATTATGTGAAGGCAACACCTTCCAGGGTTGTCCATAGGGTTTGTCTGGTTTGGCCATTGTACAGTAGTGCATGTCTGATCTAGTATATATATATATATATATATGGGGGGATCCGTAGTGGAGAAGGATCTGGGGGTTTTGGTAGATCATAAGCTCAATAATAGCATGCAATGCCAAGCTGCGGTTTCCAAAGTGAGCAAAGTCCTTTCTTGTATTAAGAGAGGTTTGGACTCCAGAGAGAGAGATATCATTTTGCCCCTGTTCAAATCATTAGTAAGACCTCATCTGGAATATGCAGTTCAGTTTTGGGCACCAGTTCTCAAAAAGGATATCGGGGAACTGGAGAAAGTGCAGAGAAGGGCAACCAAACTGATAAGAGGAATGGAGGAGCTCAGCTATGAGGAAAGATTAGAGGAACTGAATTTATTCACCCTTGATAAGAGGAGATTAAGGGGGGATATGATCAACATGTATAAATATATAAGGGGTCCATTTAGTGAACTTGGTGTTGAGTTATTCACTTTACAGTCAGCAAAGAGGACAAGGGGGCACTCTTTACGTCTAGAGGAAAAGAGATTTCATCTCCAAATACGGAAAGGTTTCTTCACAGTAAGAGCTGTGAAAATGTGGAATAGACTCCCTGCAGAGGTGGTTCTGGCCGACTCAGTAGATTGCTTTAAGAAAGGCCTGGATACTTTCCTAAATGTACATAATATAACTGGGTACTAACATTTATAGGTAAAGTTGATCCTGGGAAAATCCGATTGCCTCTCGGGGGATCAGGAAGGAATTTTTTTCCCCTGTTTTAGCAAATTCTAGCATGTGCTGCTGGGGTTTTTGTGCCTTCCTCTGGATCAATTGTGAGTATAGAATGGGATATATGGGATTGTATGATATATATATATTTTTTTATTTGTGGTTGAACTGGATGGACTTGTGTCTTTTTTCAACCTAACTAACTATGTAACTATCTTAAATTAAGGCAAGAAGGTGTAATTTTCAGTGGGGACACAAAATCTGGTAAGGGTTCAAGCCTTGCTCTGCTCTACTAACAATGTGGTTTTGTTGGTACAGTATATAGTATTTTCCTTAATTTGTCACACACACATTTCTGGAGTCCAACCACATTCTGAGTGTAAAGTATTAGATCGCAGGGGTTAATCAATCACCTATTTAACGTGGTTTTATTGTTACCCTTGTCTCTATGGAAAATTTTTCCTCACCTACTGTTTCAGTGACATATTACCACTTGGACAAGAAGTCAGAGAAAAGCTCGCCAACGGGCCACAGAAAAATGCTAACCCTTCCTAGCTCTATCCAAAATTAAAAAGGAATTATTTTGGCAGATGATACATTATAATTAAATTTACATTTTATGTAACCCGTGTCTGCCAGATTCTGCAATCCTTGATGTGTCTTTTTGGGTGGTGCTGCACATATCGTTCCATGAGAGACAGAAATTAAACAGCTCCATCTCTTTGCTCCTCTTGTTTATAAATCAGCTTTTGCGTATGAATTTTGTTCTCTAAAGCAAAATTGGAGATTTGACTGCATCTTATATACAGTATAAGTAACACTTATTTTTAATGTTTTTTTTTTTTTCTACAATTCAGCTTGGAATCACTTTAGAAAGAGTGTATGTGTTAATATTTATCCTCTATGTCAAATTCTTTAAGTTAAAGCCAACTAAATGTTGTTATTGGACGAAATTCTCTTTCATATTAAATGGGAATTCTGAAACATATAGAATGACTCTATAAATCCTGTAAGAGTTACAAGCGTTTAAAGTATTGCAAAATTTGGACCAGACTTCTTTGTTAAAAATAGTCTTTATTTTTTAATATACACTTATTATAACAAAAGGTCTTCCAAGACATTGTGAGCAATGGGGAAAACCTTGTTTTGGCATGTTTTCCCACACTTTAATTAGAACCACATTACAGTGGATATTGCTAGTATATAAAACACATGCTTTGTTTTTATGAATAAACTATTAGGCTTGCTTTAAGACTTTAGAAAGTAAATATAGAATGCAGAGAAGGGTCTGGTGTTGCTGCCCTGAATCCAATCCTTAGGTGCAAGACATGTGCTAAGGAAGTTTTACTGGTTTAAAGTGCACCTGTGCACAGACTATTGGAGGCATTCAAATATTAGACATGTGCGATTAGTTCGTACGAATCGAAAATTAGTACGAATTTCCGTAAATTCGTACATTCGGGAGGATCCGAAATACAAATTGCTATGCTTCCTAATTTTGTACGAAATACGAAATATCGTTTACGAATTTTGGATCCAAATTCCGTTACAATGGAAACGTGACTGGTGTTTTGTTGACCAATCAGAGGTTTTCTTCTGCTGCTGAGTGAGGGTTGGGAAAATTACCTTTTTTAATATGGGAGTGGGAGACTGGTACTGGTAGTCGATGGGAGAAAATGGGACAAAATAAGAATGTTCGTTAATTACGATTATTCGTTATGATGAAGTTAAAAAACCCAGGAAGTCAGCGCAGCACAGGGATGGTGGGAGCCCCTCATAAAAAATTCATCATAACGAACATTCGTAATAGTTACGAAAAGTTAACGAACCTAAAAGTTAAAACCCAGGAAGTCAGCACAGCACAGGGATGGTGGGAGCCCTCATAATGATAAATTCATCATAACGAACAATCGTAGTTGTTATGGAAAGTTAATGAACCTAATGAAAATTTGTATTTCGTACAAATCCAAATTAAATTTCGGACACGAAATTACGAAATACGAATAAATTCTAATACGAAACGGAAGGGAACAAAACAAAACAAATTTATTGACGGTGCACATGTCTATCAAATATGTTGTTAAATATGTAGCACCCTCTAGTGTGCTACTAGTGTGAGAGTGGGCAAAACATAGTTTGGCTCATGGTTATTATTATTATTATTATTATACAGGATTTATATAGCGCCAACAGTTTGCGCAGCGCTTTACAACATGAGGGCAGACAGTACAATTACAATACAAATCAATACAGGAGGGATCAGAGGGCCCTGCTCGTTGGAGCTTACAATCTAGAAGGGAGGGTCAATTGGAACAAAAGGTAATACTGTGGGGGATGAGCTGATGGAGAAAATGAAAATACAGTTGTTAGGTGTGGGTAGGATATGCTTCTCTGAAGAAAAGGGTTTTCAGGGATTGTCTAAAACAGGGGTCTCAAACTGGCGGCCCTCCAGCTGTTGCGAAACTACAAGTCCCATGAGGCATTGCAAGGCTAAGAGTTACAAGCATGAGTCCCACAGGCAGAGGCATGATGGGACTTGTAGTTTTGCAACAGCTGGAGGGCCGCCAGTTTGAGACCCCTGGTCTAAAAGCTAATAAAGTAGGAGATAGGCGGACAGATTGGGGTAAGGCATTCCATAGTATTAGAGAGGCTCTGGAAAAGTCCTGGAGGCAAGCATGGGAGGAGGTGATGAGGGAGCTAGAGAGCAGGAGGTCTTGAGAGGAACGAAGAGAACGAGTAGGTTGGTATTTAGAGACTAGGCTAGTGATGTAGCTGGGGGCGAAATTGTGGATGGCTTTGTACGTAGTTGTTAGTATTTTGAATTTAATTCTTTGGCCGAGTGGAAGCCAGTGGAGGGATTGACAGAGAGGAGTGGCAGACACAGAGTGATTGGTAAGGTGGATGAGTCTGGCAGCAGCATTCATGATGGATTGAAGAGGTGATAGACTATGTAGAGGTAAGCCAATGAGAAGGGAGTTGCAGTAGTCGAGGCGAGAGATGACGAGTGAGTGAATTAAGAGCTTTGTTGTGTCATTGGTTAGAAAGGAGATGGAGATGTTGCAGAGGTTGTGGCGGCGGGATTTGGACAGTGATTGGATGTGTTGCTTGAAGGAGAGTTCAGAGTCCATGACTACCCCTAGAACCTTGGCATGCGGGGATGGGCTGATAGTTGTGCCATCGATTTTGACAGAGAGATCAGGGGAAAGGGGCATATGGGGGAGGAAAAATTATAAGTTCGGTTTTGGATAGATTGAGTTTGAGGAAGTGGTGTGACATCCAGACAGATATATCTGATAGTAGATTAGTGATACGTGAGGAGACAGAGGGAGTGAGCTGAGGGGTAGAGAAATAGATTTGGGTGTCATCAGCAAAGAGGTGGTATTGAAAGCCATGGGAGGCTACCCAGGGAGGAGGCGTAGATTGAAAATAGAAGAGGTCCAAGAACAGAACCTTGGGGGACCCCAACAGAGAAAGAAAGAGGAGAGGAGGAAGTAGAGTTGTAAGAAACGCTAAAGGTGCGGTTGGATAAGTAGGAAGAGAACCAGCGAAGAGTACAGTCACGGAGACCAAAGGTGTGGAGTTTTTTGAGGAGGAGGGGGTGGTCAACCTTATCAAAAGCAGCAGAGAGGTCCAAGAGTAGGAGTACAGAATAATGTCGATTGGTTTTGGCCGTTAGTAGATCATTTGTTAGTTTTAGGAGAGCAGTTTCTGTGGAGTGTTGAGGACGAAATCCAGACTGAAGGGGATCAAGAAGGCTATTATCAGCGAAGTGGATGCTCAGTCGGTTGTAGACCAGATGTTCGAGGAGTTTGGATAAGAAGGGGAGCAAGGAGATGGGGCGTAGGTTGTTAAGATTGGATGGGTCCAGTGAGGGCTTTTTAAGTATGGGTCGGACAAGTGCGTGTTTTAGAGAGTTGGGGAAGATGCCAGAAGAGAAGGAGAGATTGAAGATATGGGTTAGAGAGTGTAGCATAGATCTGTGCAACGATAATTACACAGAAATATTGCTTACCTCCTCCTCTGGCAGTCCTCGGTAGCGATGTTGCTCCCTCCTTCCTTCAAGTGCCTCCGTAGCAAACTGGGTGCTAAGAAGGCACCCTAACATGCATCCATCCCACTGGATCCCAAGCCAGGCTGTGTGTGTGTCCATAGACACACACACACATTGCTGGTAATCCATGCCCCTGCTCCCTCCTCACAGGAGCCTGTCTCAGTTTGTCCTGTAAAAGCAGGAATTGAAGGGACCTAAACCTGCTAGAGTGATAAATACTGAATCTTAAACATCTACAAATGGGTGTTTTAGGATTGAAATCAAGGTATCTAGAACATATAGAGAGAGCATACATAACCAAAGCTGCTAGTAACCCCTTCTGCTTCTAATCTACAGTAAAAACCTTGGACAGAGGGGTGGCGGTGGACGTGGTATACTTGGATTTTGCAAAAGCGTTCGATACAGTTCCCCACACACAGCTCATGTGTAAGGTAAAGTCTACAGGTTTGGAAATATCAGTTTGTAAATGGATAGAAAACTGTCTAAAAGACAGAATTCAGAGAGTAGTGGTTAATGATTCTTACTCTGAATGGTCTAAGGTTATCAGTGGTGTACCCCAAGGTTCAGTGCTGGGACCCTTACTTTTTAATATCTTTATAAATGATATTGGGTCTGGGATCAAAAGTAACATTTCCGTCTTTGCAGATGACACCAAGCTATGCAGTGGAATAACGTCCTTACAGGATGTCTCCAATTTACAAGCCGACTTCAATGCTCTGTCTAATTGGGCGACTATGTGGCAGATGAGGTTTAATGTTGATAAATGTACAGTTCTGCACTTGGGGGCTAAGAATATGCATGCATCATACATACTAGGGGGAGTACAACTGGGGGGATCCATAGTGGAGAAGGATCTGGGGGTTTTGGTAGATCATAAGCTCAATAATAGCATGAAATGCCAACCTGCGGTTTCCAAAGCGAGCAAAGTCCTTTCTTGTATTGAGAGAGGTATGGACTCCAGAGAGAGAGATATCATTTTGCCCCTGCTAAAATCATTAGTAAGACCTCATCTGGAATATGTAGTTCAGTTTTGGGCACCAGTTCTCAAAAAGGATATTGGGGAACTGGAGAAGGTGCAGAGAAGGGCAACCAAACTGATAAGAGGCATGGAGGAGCTCAGCTATGAGGAAAGATTAGAGAAAATTAATTTATTCACTCTTGATAAGAGGAGATTAAGGGCAGGGGGGGGGGGGGGTATGATCAACATGTACAAATATATAAGGGGTCCATATAGTGAACTTGGTGTTGAGTTATTCACTTTACAGTCATCAAAGAGGACAAGGGGGCACTCTTTATGTCTAGAGTAAAAGAGATTTCATCTCCAAATACGGAAAGGTTTCTTCACAGTAATGCTCCGTACACACGGTCGGAAATTCCGACCACAAAATCCGTCAGATTTTTTCCGACGGATTTTGTTCGACACTGGTGTTGCATACACACGGTCGGACAAAGTTGTCGGAAAATCCGATCATTCTGAACGTGGTGACGTTAGTTGCGTATGACAGAACTACGTAGAGGCTAGTAGCCAATAGGTTTGGTCTCCTAATTTGATCTGAGCATGTGTGGCACTTTGTCCATCGGAATTCTCTACACACGATCGGAAAAAGTCCGATCAGATTTTGTTGTCGGAAAATTTGAGTGCAGGATCTCAAATTTTTTCCGACGGAAAAAGTCCGATGGAGCCCACACACGGTCGGATTTTCCGACAACATGGTCCGATCGTTTTTTTTTCGTCGGAATTTCCGACCGTACGGGGCATAAGAGTTGTGAAAATGTGGAATAGACTCCCTGCAGAGGTGGTTCTGGCCGGCTCAGTAGATTGCTTTAAGAAAGGCCTGGATACTTTCCTAAATGTACATAATATAACTGGGTACTGACATTTATAGGTAAAGTTGATCCAGGGGAAATCTGATTGCCTCTTGTGGGATCAGGAAGGAATTTTTTCCCCTGCTTAAGCAAATTGGAGCATGCTCTGCTGGGGTTTTTCGCCTTCCTCTGGATCTATTGTGGGTATAGAATTGGGTATATGGGATTGTATGATATAATTTTTTTTGATTTTGTTTATTTTATTTGTGGTTGAACTGGATGGACTTTTTTCAACCTAACTAACTATGTAACTATGTAACTATGTAAACACCAGGATTACTTAAAGGGTTAGAAAAGTTTTAGTACAGTTATGACCTGTTTAGGGCAGTAAATGATCTGCAACAACCCCCCCCCACCCCCCAAGGTCTGAAGATCTATACTTACATGTCCTGCAAGATTTCCACTGGTCGGCCCACATGAACAGAAGTCTTCAAGCCAAGCTCTTTTTCCAGCCATTGCTTATACATAAATTAGTTTATTGTATTTAGTGTACCGTATATACTTGAGTATACGCCGACCCCAATCTAAGCCGAGGCACCTAATTTTACCACAAAAAAATGGGAAAATGTTTTGACTCAAGTATAAGCCTAGAGTGGGAAATGCAGCAGCTACTGGTAAACAATGCCCATCTGCAGTGTCACTGTGTCCATCTGCAGCCTCTCCTTTGATTACACACAGTGGGTGTCTCCCGCTGTGTCATGCAACTGCAGTCTGTTGGCGGCCATCCACTGTAACAAAGCACCGCCTTCTCCACGTCCGTGATAGATGGAACACTGATTCAGTTACCCAGCATTGTATCAGTGTTCAGTGTTCCGTCTATAACGGACGAGAAGGAGGCGGGGCTTTGCTACAGCAGACGGCCGCCGAACAGTTAAGACTGCATGACACAGTGGGAGACCCTCACTCGAGTATAAGCTGAGGGGGGCTTTTTCAGCATAAAAAATGTGCTGAAAAAGTCAGCTTATTCTTGAGTATATACGGTATATTTAACTTTTATTTGCATATTGTCACTTTGAATTTTTTTTTTTTTTTTTTTACACTGTGTAACATAATGAGGATAATGAGGAGCCATTTTTAGAACAAGAGCAGGTCCAGTAGAGTTAAAAAGAGCTCTTGCAACCCTCAGTAGCCATTTAAACCCTTTGGACCTTTAAAAGCCACCAAGAACAAGCTTGATTTTGCATTCTCCATTGATTCTAAGCCACCATACACACGGTCAGAAATTCAGACGGAAAATGTCCGATCGGACCATGTTGTCGGAAAATCCGCCCGTGTGGGCTCAATCGGACTTTTTCTGTCGGGATTTTCTACGGAAAAAATTTAAGAACAGGTTTTTCAAATTTTCCAACAAGAAAATCCAATCAGACTTTTTCCGATCATGTGTAGGGAATTCCAACGGACAAAGTGCCACGCATGCTCAGATCAAATTACGAGACCAAAGCTATTGGCTACTAGCCTCTACGTAGTTCCGTAGTACACAACGAACGCCACCGCGTTCGCAACGATCGGATTTTCCGACAACTTTGTCCGAACATGTGTATGCAACACCAGTTTCGGACAAGATCCGTCGTTAAAAATGGATGGATTTTTTTCTTGTTAAAAAAAAAAAGGATGGATTTTATGGTCGGAATTTCCGACCGTGTGTATGGGGGCTTAGTGCTATTTCGCACTGGTGTGTTTTCTGATCTGACTTTATAGTGAAAATCACATTATAATAAATGTGACTTAGCAAAGGTTCCAGTGCCACTTTGGTGCGATTTAGAGTGTGACTTGGCCTCATCGAATATGCATAGATACAGCCAAGTTGCATCAAAGCTGCACAACATAATTGCACTAAAATCGCTGCAAAAATGAATCACAGTAGTGTGAGCTGAGCCTAAACCATTTTGCCAAAATTATGAAACATTGCTCAAATTACCTAATATTCCCAAAATTTCAAGGAATTCGAAACTTTGAAGTTCCTTCATCATTTGTGACAAATCCAAAGAGCCTATCGTTTGGGTGGTGCCAAACCATTTCTATGGCAGTCAGAGGTAACATGGGGCTTTTAGATACATAGAAAAGCCCACTAGCTACTTGGCAGAATGAGTTACTAAATTTGACATCAATTTGTCTGCCTCTGGCTTAAATCATGTTTTAAAAGCACAAATTGCTATAGTTTCCCCTCAGTCGCTTATACTTTTTCATTTATCACCAGAATAAGTCATGCAAATTATTTACAGTCCGTGTAATAACATTCAGAATTGCATCATTGCATAGCCAGTTTAACTTTATCTATTGTTAACTATTCCCACATGTACTATTGTTCCCATCAGAGGTGTATTCTTTATGGTGAATGTTAAATACATCACATATATACAGAGAGGAGAGAACAGATGTGTTTCACTCAATGTTTGAATTCCATTCTCTGCAGGTCAGTGGGGAGAGGAAGCACCTGATCTGCTGCAGATTAAAATAAATGTATCTTCCATCTTGTTTACTTCGGTTGTATTGCCTACACAGAAATGTGTATATATATTTGGCCGGTCTGTATGCCTGTACTATGTTGGTAAATCTGTTTTTTCTGCCCTGACATATTGAAAGACTGTAAAATAAAGAATTACAAAAAAATAAAAAATAAATGTAACTTTCTTGGAAATACCAAAAACTTGCAAGTGTTATGTTTTCAGCTCTCTTTAAAGCGGGATTCCAGCGACCTAACGTTTTTTTTTTTTTCCGTTCATCTATAAACTTAGATGAACAAAATATGATACTCACTAGTTAGGTTTAATATTGCCGTCTCTCTCCGATTTCGTCCACAAGAAGAACTTATATAATGGTATCCTGGCGGTTTTCATTTTGCTTGTGGGCAATTGAAGCCCACAAGCATTTATTTCCAGGACTCAGTAAATGCAGTGCTCCCAGCATTTTCCCCGCTCGTTCCCGCGCATGCTCATTGCTAACAGTGAGTAGCGGCGTAAAATTCCGGGATGCCATCACAACGGGTGGCCTCATCACGTGACGGGCGTCACTCGGTTCCAAAATCTCTCGAGATTTGAGCATGATGGCGGTGCGCACTGAATCTTGGGAAGCCGCACAGTAAGCTCCCAGGAGACAGTGCGGATCCGGGGAAAGTAGATAAACACGCCTACTCCCACGGGAGTCGAGACAGGAAGTGGCACTATAAATTAAAATTAAAAAGGTAATTACGGTGATATAATTTTTTTAAAGTGGCTTAATATGCAATTAACTGATTGGGGTAAGATAAAGTTAAAAATTTGGGTGAAACCCCGCTTTAAGATGTGCGCTTGTGCACACGTTTTTTTTTTGTTTATTTTTGGTTGTTTTCTTTAGGAATATACCTTTAGCTTGACTTTTTTAATAAAAATGGCTGTGGTTGCCAGGGGATGTAAATGTATATGGTTTTGCATTCTCCAACAAGGAGAGCTGTATTCTTTAATGATGAACAAAACTGAGTGTTGATTTATTTTACATTTCAGTGAAAATCTTGACAGTTCATTGAAATTTAACCATTTTGGTTAAATGCATTAGATGCATCAGAAATGTTTAAAGCAGTTTTTCCCCCAGAAGAAGCTAAGAATGTCAGTAATTTAGAACCATTGACTTGAACTAAAAAAAATTAAGATTTGTTATGGTATTAGATACATGTAGAAATGTTAATTCTGCCTAAGCAGTGCACTTCTTCGTATGTGATTGTACCAAGGTGCTCCTGTACCTACAGCCTGATAGCTGTATATATGCAATGTGAGATCTAAGGCACTGCTGCCCTGAATGCTAGTCTTAGGCATAGGCGTGTGCACAGGGTGTGCCGGTTGTGCCCAGGCACACCCTAATCACCCCATGCGCATTAGTATTATCGCTCTGTGTAGCAGTAGGAACATGTGAAAGATCTACCTCTGCCATAAGAGAAGTGTCTATGTTCTTCACTTTCACTGTGCTGGCAGGGAGATCAATTTGCCGGGGTCATATATAAGTAGCATGCATGTGTGTTTGAGCTTTAAGGTGCACACCCTAATGCAATAGGCTGCACACACCTATGGTCTTAGGAGATTTGGAGTGTGATTTAGTGATGTGGCTGCTGTGCTGCTCACTGTTCTCTTTGCTGGAGGTTCTGACATGAGGAAGCATAGCCGCAAGATGGCCACCTCTACACAGAGACACAGTGCAGAACCAGACATGGTAAATCAGTAATAGGGAAAGATCAGCAGGGAGACCACAGTCAATGCTTGTGACCAGGCTTTTAACCACATCTTCCAGAGTTCAGTTTCTCTTTAAAGCTAGTGGCACAGTATTACAACTAGACTGCTAGCTTTTTTTTTTTTTTTAGAAGGAGGTCATCTATAGGTGAGCTTTAGCCTGGTTCTTCAGCTCAAGTCTGGGCCTCTTGAATGGAAGTCTTTAAAGCTCAACTTATCTTAAAGCCCAACTCCAGGCTCAGCCCCTTACTCCCAATTGCCTACTTAATTTATTTATTTTATATATTTATTTATTTCAGATACCTATATAGCACCGTCAATTTATGCAGCGCTTTACATATACACTATAATACTAAAAGTATTGGGATGCCTGCCATTACACGCACATGAACTTTAATGTCATCCCAGTTGTTTTTTAACAGATGAATTTCATTTGCAGCTTCAACTCTTCTGGGAAGGCTATCCATAGGGTTTAGGAGTGTTTCTATGGGAATGTTTGACCATTCTTTCAGAAGCGCATTTGTGAGGTCAGGCACTGATGTGGATAAGAAGACCTGGCTCACAGTGTCCGCTCTAATTCATCCCAAAGGTGTTCTATCGGGTGGAGGTCAGGATTCTGTGCTGGCCAGTCAAGTTCCTCCACCCCCAAACTCACTCATCTATGCAGGGGCATACCTAGTGCATTTGGCACCCGGGGCGGATCCTATATCTGTTACCCCCCCCCCCCCACCTTAAAACATAAAAACATCCCACTGTGCCCGCTGCATACCTCTGCATCCTTAAATATCACTTTGTCACTACTGTGTACATTACACATCAACTCTGGACCCCTTTACATTACACAGCACCCTGCACCCCTTTACAATACACAGCACCCTGTACCTCTGGACCCCTTTACATTACAGAGCACCCTGCACCCCTTTACATTACACAGCACCCTGCACCTCTAGACCCCTTTACATTACACTGCCCCCCCCACATCTCTGGACACCTGTATGTTACACAGACACCCCCCCAACAGCTCTGGACCCCCTGCATGTTACACAGACCCGCCTACAGTGCAGACCCCCCTACAGTGCAGACCCCCCTACAATACAGACCCCCCCTGCAATACTCTGCTCGGCTGTATGAGACAGCCGAGACAGATCAGAGCCGATGAGAGAAGGGGATCGTTGTGGCGAACACCCCCTCCCCTCACCTGCCGCTGCTGCTGCCTGTCACCACGCCGATGCGCTACTTTAATCCGCGATGTCTCCGCTTCAATCGCGGAGGGGGGGCGCCGGCCTGACACCCCCCCAGTGTGTGGCACCCGGTGCGGCCCACCCCCCCGCCCCCCACTTAGTACGCCACTGCATCTATGTCTTTATGAAACTTGTTTATGCACTGGTGCGCAATCATGTTGGAACATGAAGGGGCCCCAAACTGTTCCCACAAAGTTGGGAGCATGAAATTGTCCAAAAATGCCTTGGTTTGCTGATGCCTTAAGAGTTCCCTTCACTGGAACTAAGGGGCCAAGCCCAACCCCTAAAAAACAACCCCACACCATAATCCCCCCTCCACCAAATGATTTGGACCAGTGGACAAAGCAAGGTCCATAAAGATATGAATGAGAAGAGTCCTGACCTCAAACCTGATAGAACATCTTTGGGATGAATTAGAGCAGTGACTGCGATCCAAGCCTACTCGTCCACATCAGTGCCTGACCTCACAAATGCGTTCTGGAAGAATGGTCAAACATTCCAATAGACACACTCCAAAAACTTGTGGACAGTCTTCCCAGAAGAGTTGAAGCTGTTATAGCTGCAAAGGGTGGGCCAACTCAATATTGAACCCTGCAGACTAAGACTGGGATGCCATTGAAGTTCATGTGCGTGTAAAGGCAGGTGTCCTAATACTTTTGGTAATATCGTGTATATTATACATTCACATCAGTCCCTGCCCTCTAGGAGCTTACAATCTACTGTTCCTAAAGCCTAGTACACATCGTCCAAATGTCGGGTGGCATCGGACAGATCAATAGAAATAGAAACTGGCTGATATTCGGACCGTGTGTACCGTAGCCGGTCTGACAGAAGCCTGCCATTCGCCCGGCTTCTGATGAAGAGTCATGACTGAAAAAAGGTCTGCCGACCGGCATTGTTCTGGCCGGCAGTGTTCTGGCCGACAGGGGGGGGGGGGGTCGGACGTCCCCCTGTCAGAACACAATAGCACAGCAGGGGAGATCACTGTACTAACATCAGATTGTTAGTACAGCAGCTCTGACCTGATCTTCCAGTTTTTTTTCATTCAGCCCACTGGGTTGAACGAAAATAAAACTAGTGGTGTGTACGAGGCTAAACTCACATTCATACATACTAAGGCCAATTTTAGACAGGAGCCAATTAACCTGCCAGAATGTCTTTGGAGTGTGGGAGGAAACCGGAGTACCCGGAGGAAACCCACGCAGGCATAGAGAGAACATGGAAACTCCTTGCAGGTAGTGCCTTGCCTCCAGACATTTGTTGTGTTTTATATCATACAATCCAAAAATGATAAACTAATGCAAGCGCTCAAGAGCGATGGAATCTACACGTCTATGTCTGCCAAAGTTCAAATTTTTGGCACAGAGTCACTTTCTTCAACTTAATATAGTAGAAAAATACATCCACTTCCGTGCAGCTCTCTCCAGACCAGGGAATCCTCAGAAAAACTGTAAATGAACAGAGAGCGCATTGGTGTAAGATCCTGAGATCTTTAATATGTTAAAATAAATATATTGTATTCACAATACTGATTAAAAAACACGCTTCCCTCATTTCCATTAGGAACAACTCATCAACCAACGCATGCGCTCATTCTATACTAGGGGTATGTATAGAGTCCCCTAATATTTTTTATTTGGCTCTGATGAAAAGGTGCCGCCAATCTAAATGCTTTAGCCAGTAGACTAGAGGCCAGTCTTCAAATGAAGCACTAATGGAGGTGGATGAGTGCATTTATTTATTCAATGAGATGGTACTTATATAAATTGGAGAAGCATGTCTTTTTTATTAATTTTGTTGGAACAATATATATTTAATTTAACTGTTAGAAGTTTTTGAGTTAATTAATATTTTAAGTGATAAAAGTTTCTGAAAAACTGTAAGAAGTTTTTGAGTTAATTAATATTTTAAGTGATAAAAGTTTCTGAAAAATATATGAATCACAATGTGTGATTCACATATGAATGTTATATGTAATTGGTGTTAGTTTCTGAAGGTCACAGAACACATAGGGACCGAGGGAAGAGAGAAGTCGTTCTGCTGTATAGGTACTTCTATTATGAGTTATGAAAATGGGTGGAGTTATGCTACTTATCTTTAGACTGTAGCCATATAAGAATGGGTGTTATTCTAAGATATGCTGACATTACATTATGTAAAAAGATAGGTGCATCTGCATGGGCTACTCCCTAGTGTTACCATACAACACCTGTGGAAATAATGGACTATCTCTATACCCAATAATTTGATAAGTAGATTTATAAAAATTAAATATTTATTAAAGAAAATAACAAAACACATTGAATGTATGCAAGCCAAACATAGGGTTGCTAATACAGTGTTACAAGAATTAAGACATAAGACAATAGATACAGTTTACACAGGTCCAAATCCCCATACTATGGGGATAATGAGCAGATGCCGGCAATTTTTCTCGACTAGTTTCGCAACGAAGTCGCTTCCTCAGGAGAAATTATAGCATCTGAAGCAAAAGGAGATACAATCTTATAGTTATAGAAGTCATTTCATTGTATTTTAATTTTAATATTTAATTTTTATAAATCTACTTATCAAATTATTGGGTATTGAGATAGTCCATCATTTCCACAGGTGTTGTATGGTAACACTAGGGAGTAGCCCATGCAGATGCACCTATCTTTTTACATTAATTGCCTAGGATGATGATACCCACCCCTACTCTCTCGATATACAATATAGAGGCCATACCAATTTCTTTATGACATTACATTATGAAACAGTATAAGAATGGATAAGGGTTTTATGGTGGGAGGAAGGGAGGTGAAGAGAGGGAAGGTACTCTACGCTTTGGAGAATGTAACATCAGATATCTCTTCCTCCTTCTGAGGCCTTCAGCATGCCACCAGATGTCAGTTGTCTTTGCTTATCTTTCTGAACAATAAAACAACTCTTCTTGAAGTATAGAACAAACTAAGGAGTCTTCAATTTCTACTAAGAAACGAATTCCTAAAAGTAAGTTGGAAATGCGGCTTTGGATAAAGACAGATACATATCTCCTCTACACACCCTCTAGGAGAGAGGACACTGACTGACATATTACACAAAGACTTTGCTATTCATCCAGAAACGCCCCTGAGATACAAGAATAGTACAATTTTAGAATAATAGATATTAGATATTTTTATATTTTTCATTAACCAATTAAAGATTTTTTTTTTTGAGGATCTTACACAATGCAAATGCGCTCTCTGTTTCATTTATAGTTTATTTCAGACATACCTTTTCCAGATGTATTCATATCAGTCATAATGCACTGGGTCCTCTTCTTGCACTCTGTTATTGTGCTTCACTTTTTTGTATACTGCTCCTTAAAATATCTTTATTTTTTTTAATCCAATAAAACCCTTTGTAAAACAAATAAAGTGCATTTGTTCTATGAACTACAGACAATAAACTATTTACATATTCATAAGAAGCAATATAGGAAGTTTTAAAACATACCATCCCTGACCTCTTTAGCTGCTTTAAATGTGAAGTTATTTATTCTCTGAGATTCTCAAAGATCAAATCAAAGACTCTAGAGAAGCTCCCGCTGAGGTTGGTTGAGGTACATGTATAATTTTGGGTCTAAGGCCACTTAGTAGAGACAGGGGTATAATACCATAGCTCCCAACTGTCCCTGATTTCGAGGGACTGTCCCTGATTTGGAGCAATGTCCCTCATTCCTCCTCATTTGTCCCTCATTTGGTCTGATCTATATAGCTGTATATAAAATGCACTTTTTATCTATCAAAAAGTGTTTTCCAGTGCTAAACCTTTCATCCGATTTCTAAATTGCTGCATTTGTCAATCCCAAAAGCCAATATAAAGGAAAAGTAGTGGTAAAAAAAAAAGCACTTGGATTTGACCCAGGGGTCTTCAAACTACAGCCCTCCAGTTGTTCAGGAACTACAATTCTCATCATGCCTAGTCGTGTCTGTGAGTGTCAGAGTTTTGCAATCCCTCATGGGATGTGTAGTTCCGCAACAGCTGGAGGGCCGTAGTTTGAAGATTCCTGGTTTAACCAATCTTGTTTTTTGTACAATTCTCCTTTAAGGGGGCGTGGCAATGGGGTGTGTCTTATGCCTGCATACTTTTACTGATAGGTGTCCCTCATTACCATCTCAAAAAGTTGGAAGGTATGTAATACCAATAACCTTTAAATATGGCATTTACGACCAACACTACAAGGGGGGTATTCTTCCTACTGACCCCCAATAAATTAATTTTAGCAGGGGTTCCCTGAGACCAGAAAATTATTTGAAGGGTTCTTCTGGGGTAAAAAGGTTGTGAAAGGCTGCTCTAGAGCAAGATTTCAGATGATGTCAAACACCATAGAAACACCTACTGTCAAGATTATGTTCTCATACACAAATACACTGCTTATGTTTATTTATTTATTATTTATTACAGGATTTATATAGCTCCAACAGTTTACGCAGCGCTTTACAATATAAAAAGGGAGACAATACAGTTATAATACAATAAAATACAAGACGATTAAGGGGGCCCTGCTCAGAAGAGCTTACAATCTAATAGGGTGGGGGAGGTGATACAAAAGGTTGTAACTGTGGGAAATGAGCTGATGGAAGTGGTAGAAGATTAGTTGGAGACATGATAGGCTTCCCTGAAGAGATGAGTTTTCAGGGATCGCCTGAAGGTAGCTAGAGTAGGGGATAGCCGGAGAGGTGGAGGTAGCGAGTTCCAGAGGATGGGAGAGGCTCTGGAGAAATCCTGGAGACGAGCATGGGAGGAGGAAACAAGAGAGCTTGACAGGAGGAGATCTTGAGAAGAGCGGAGAGGACGGTTTGGGATATGTGTTGTGCTAATTCCCTCGCAGTGCATATATACTGCATGGAAAGTTGAAGAGAACTTGAATGCTTTTACTGCTTACTCAGAATATGTTCTGTAAATACTTTGCATGATCTGGGGAAAGGTTCACTTTAAAGTGTAGGTCCAGCCCAAATTTTATTTTCTAGCTTTGGATAGAGTGGGGAAAACATTGAACCCCTATCGAGGTTTTACTGCTATCTTGGGCTCCCAGATGATTTTCCTACACTTTCTACAATAGTGACAGCAGTTTCATCAGAAAAGTAGTGAGGGAAAAATCTTCAACAGGGATAGAAGCACTTTTTTAGTAGAGTAAAGGAAGGCCTGAACCCATCTAAGCTTTTTATTGCTGTATGTATCCCTGTTGGAGATTTTCCAGCCCTGGATAATAGTAAAAACCGGACAGGGCTTCTAATCCTTCCCCACTCTAGCTTAAACTAACTAAAATGTTTTAGGTGGACATTGCACTTTAAAAGCTCATTCACATAGGCGGCTGAGCCTGTTCAGCATAATTGCTGGTGTATTTTCTCGCCCCAGGAAGCCTTATGCCGTGTACACACGAGTGGATGTTCCGTCAGAAAAAACTTGGATGGTTTTTCCGACGGAATTCCGCTCAAGCTTGGCTTGCATACACACGGTCACACAAAAGTTATATGACATTTTGACCGTCAAGAACGCGGTGACGTACAACACTATGACGAGCCGAGAAAATGAAGTTCAGTGCTTCCGAGCATGCGTCGAATTGTTTCCGAGCATGCATAGGAATTTTGCGCGTCGGAATCTGTACAGAAGATCGGAATTTCGGATCGGAACTTTTTCCGACCGGAAAATAGAGAACCTGCTCTCAATCTTTTGCTGGCGAGAATTCCGCCAGCAAAAGTCCGATGGAGCATACACACGGTCGGAATTTCCGACCAAAAGCTCTCATCTGACTTTTTCTGGCGGTATTTCCGATCGTGTGTACGGGGCATAAGCAGTACACAGCCCGCCATTGACATGAATGCCTGTACAGATGTATACAGCTCTATTTTTTGCATACTCCCATACCTTGTATTGCTGTTTACAATAGCAACTCCATATACACAATTACAGCGGTGCACAACCATTCATGTCAATAGTGAGCAACAGACCTACATAACCACTTAAGGACTGCCTCACGCCCATATACGTCGGCAGAATGGCATGGCTGGGCACAATCACGTACCTGTACGTGTCTCTTTAAGAGCCCAGCCGTGGGTCGCGCCGGCTTGCGACTCGGTCCTGAGCTCCATGGCCGCAGGACCAGCGGACCCGATCGCCGCTGGTGTCCCGCGATCGGGTCACAGAGCTGAAGAACGAGGAGAGGTCTGTGTAAACAAACCTCTCCCCGTGCTTCCTACAGAGCCTGTCACTGATCGTCTGTTCCCTGTCATAGGGAAAGACGATCAGTGACGTCAGACGCCAAGCCACGCCCCCCTACGGTTAAAAAAAACACACACTTAACCCCTCTCCACTCCCTAGTGGTTAACTCCTTCACTGCCAGTTTCATTTACACAGGAATCAGTGCATTTAAATAGCACTGATTGCTGTATAAATGACAATGGTCCCAAAAATGTGTAAAAAATGTCCGATGTGTCCGCCATAATGTTGCAGTTACAATAAAAATCGCTGATCGCTGCCATTCCTAGTAAAAAAAAATATTAATAAAAATGCTATAAAACTATCCCCTATTTTGTATTATTTTATCCCCTACGCTATAACTTTTGCGCAAACCAATCAATAATCGCTAATTGCGATTTTTTTTTACCAAAAATATGTAGAAGAATACGTATCGGCCTAAACTATATTTTTGGGGATATTTATTATAGCAAAAAGTAAAAAATATTGCATTTTTTTTTCAAAATTGTCGTTCTATTTTTGTATATAGCGCAAAAAATAAAAACCGCAGAGGTGATCAAATACCACCAAAAGAAAGCTCTATTTGTGGGAAAAGGACGCCAATTTTGTTTGGGAGCCACGTCGCAATTGTCAGTTAAAGCGACGCAGTGTCGCAAAAAGGGGCCTGGTTCTTTGGCTGCAAATTGGTCCGGGGCTTAAGTGGTTAAAGACTGTTTGTTGAGAGCCAAATGCTGGTAATATGCTAAGAATGGCTGTGAAATTAAAATTTTCCAGAAGAGCTGAGAAGCCTGGTCGAGAAGCCAGCGCGTTCACGACTCGGGACTATCGAGGGCTCAGGTAAGTAAACGGGGGGGCTGGGGGCGCTAATCGTCGGATGTTTTTTCACCTTAATGCATAGAATGCATTAAGGTGAAAAAACATGTACCTTTACAACCCCTTTAAGATAGGCCCATTTGCAAATAAAATTAAAATCACACAAAAAAAAAAAAAAAAAAAAAATATTATCGATTTGGGGGGTTTAGGTAAATGCTGGTAATATGCTAAGAATAGCTGTGAAATTTTAATTTTACAAAAGGACTGGAAAGCAACGAGTTCCTCCCGGCCTTTACATCAGTCCTCTACGGAATGGCTTTCCCTCTAATAGCAGAAGTAGCTCGCTGAATCCACCAACTCATAGAGAGCAACCTGCCCCAGTTTATTACAAGAAATATTCTCTTAATAACCACGTTAAACCTCTCCGCATGTGTTTCAACTTACTGTATAAATTATTGGGTAATAAGAATATCTTATGGTAACTTTTCCTGCTTTCCTAAAACTTTCTTCTCTCTTGTGAGTTTTTAGTGGCGATACAAAGCAGCTGGAAAAGTAATTAAGGAACGATCAATAATATATTCATATCAATATTTTGTGGTTTATGGAAATGAGAGCAGTTCGGCAGTACCGTATATCTCCATAGACACAAAAGATAAGGTCTCTATAGATGGCCCTTTAATGTCCACATCAAAAGTAAAGAAATAAATGTAGATCTATCAGCCCTTATTACAGTTTTCAGAATCTCATTGGCTGGTAGCCAAAATCTTTTTGCTTGCTTGACTTTTCTTAGCTGATGTCACACAGTCCCATACCTTATCCCTCCTTCCTACTCAATTGTCGTTCTTTTTGGTCTGATGTATCGATCTCTATAAAAGAAAAGAAAAATCGAATTCTTTTTTTCCCCACAAATAGAGGTTTCTTTTGGTGGTATTTCATCACCTCTGCGGTTTTTATTTTTTGCGCTATACACAAAAAAAGAACGACAATTTTGAAAAAAACACATTTTTTGCTGTAATAAATATCCCCAAAAAATCTATCAAATTTTTTTTTTCCCTCAGTTTAGGCCGATACGTATTCTTCTACATATTTTTGGTAAAAAAAAAAAAAAAGACGCAATAAGTGTTTACTGATTGGTTTGCACAAAAGTTATAGCGTCTACAAAATAGGGGATAGTTTTATGGCAGTTTTATTAATCATTTTTTTTTTTTTACTAGTAATGTCGGCAATCTGCGATTTTGATCATGACTGCAACATTGTGGCGGACACATCGGACACTTTTGGTGCTATTTTGGGACCATTGACATTTATACAGCGATCAGTGTGCGATTAAAAATGCACTGATTACTGTGTAAATGTGACTGGCAGTGAAGGGGTTAACCACTAGGGGGAGCGGCAGGGGTTAAGTGTGTCTTAGGGAGTGATTCTAACTGTGGGGGGGATGGGCTACGTGTGACATGACACTGATCACCGCTCCCGATCACAGGGAGCTGTGATCAGTGTCTGTCACTAGGAAGAATTGGGAAATGCTTGTTTACATCAGCATTTCCCACGTTCTTCCTTTCCATGAGACAATATCACGGAGCTCGTGATGGGCGACGTATATCGGCATGAGCTGGTTTTGTTTGACACCGAATGTGTTGATGGGGAAATCCCTCTAGCGGAGCCATTGTGTACTCCTGGGGGGGGGGGGGGGGGGGGCCGGGGCGGGGGGGGGGGGACACAAGCAGCCATCCCTGCCAGGAAAACACAGTGATAATTCCTAGCGGCTATAGCTGCTGGCAACAATGCAACATGCTGGTTGTACCCAAGTCAATCGATGGATCGTCTTGGGTACAACAGCCTGCCCATAGATGGTTTGAATCTCGCCCGATTCCTGCTGAACTGGCAGATATTCAAACCATCTGTGGCCGGGCTTTAGTTGTAGAGATTTATGAACTAGATCCATGGGGAGAATGCCTAATGAACCTGTTTTAGGTTCCAGGGCAGTTGTAATGAGTACAGTGCTTTTAAGGTTTGAAATAGATAGATGAACTGTATCGGAATAATTTCAGACATCTCCACAACATGTGGATTACATTTCCCTCTTCTCAAAGCATCTTGTACAATTGAGTAATTCAGGACTGCCCCGAGAAAAGGTTTTGCAGTGTGTGGTATACCTTGTGGAGTATAAGTAATTGTGTACACTTGAGCAAGGACAACGGTGAAACTTTGGAGATAATTGCTAAGTCCTGTCCCATTGATCAGTGTCAATGGGACCAAGGTCTTGCCTCCAATATGAATTAGTCATTATACTCCGGCATGTCGGCTCTCCTGCACAAACCGCCGTAGGTGTACGTCGGTCTTTGCATAGGAGATATCGGAAGCGTGCCCGTGGGTCCGGCATACTCGATGCCTGCCGGCAACCCATGATCGCAGTGTAAGAGGCAGAACGAGGAACTGCCTATGTAAACAAGGAGATTCCCCGTTCTGCCAGATGACATGTCAAAGATCTTCTGTTCCCAGTGATCGGGAGCAGTGATCTCTGTCATGTCCCTGGTAGCCCACCCCCCCTACAGTCAGAACACACCCAGGGAACACACTTAACCCCTTCCCTGCCAGTGTCATTTTTACATGGATCAGTGCATTTTTATTAGCACTGATCAATGTAATAATGTCACTGGTCCCCAAAAAGAGTAATTTTGGGTCAGATTTGTCCGCCGCAATGTCACAGTCCCGCTAAAAATCACAGAGCACCGCCATTACCAGTAAAAACAATAAAAAAAGAAAAGTCCCTAAATCTATCCCATAGATTGTAGAAGCGATAACTTTTGCGTAAACCAATCAATATACATCTATTTTGATTTTTGTTTACCAAAAATATCGAGAAGAATATATATCGGCCTAAACTGATGAATAAATTCGTTTTTTTATATATTTTTTTGCATATGTATTATAGCAGAAAGTTAAAATTTTCAAAATTGTCAGTCTTTTTTTGTTTATAGCGCAAAAAATTAAAACCGCAGAGGTGATCAAATACAACCAAAAGAAAGCTCTATTTGTGGGAAAAAATGGATGTAAATTTTGTTTGGGTACAGCGTTGCACGACCGCACAATTGTCAGTTAAAGCGACGCAGTGCCGTAGTGCAAAAAATAGCCTTGGTCATTAAGGGGGCAAATCCTTCAGGGGCTGAAGTAGTTAATGGATAAAAGGAGGGTGGAAAAATAATCAGCTATCAATCCTTTTTTTTGCTAGCTGAGGTATGTGCCACTAAAGTAAGTGTTGGAGAGGGGGTAAATATTAGTGGAGATTTGTGGGATTGTGCCTGGGGTATGGAACATGACATTATTGCAGGTATTGAAAGAAGGAATGTTTAGAAAGGCCATATTCTTCTGATAGTGACTGAAAAGATTAAAGGATGTTATTCTGGTAAATTTGATGCAGTAAAGTTATGCCAGCTTTCCTCCAATACTCAAATCCCTCCAAGTTAGAAGGGGTTCCTAGCACCAAGTGGCCTCGAGATATGGGGCCCCAAATTCGGTCAACTGTGTCCATCTGCAGCAATATCATTTCGGGACCCCAAATTTTGGCTGCAGCTAGGAACCCTTAACTACCGAGTTTGAAGTTCGGGGGACCTATGGTTGCAAATGGGCATTGTTGACCCTCTTTTCCACTTACAGTAGCTGCGCATTTCTCACCCTAGGCTTATACTCGAGTCAATAATATTTCCCAGTTTTTTGTGGTAAAATTAGGTGCCTCGGCTTATATTCGGGTCGGCTTATACTCGAGTATATACGGTAGGTACTTTAGAGCAATCAAAATGAGAAGTCCCACATGCCATGAAAGTGGTGAAAAAAATAGTAGAAGTGTCACCAGCAAATGATTTCACACCACGCTTCCCATGGGAAGTGTGACCCCTTAATAGCGGTCTAATACGCATTGTTTACAATGCACAAAGCCAGAGATCTGGATCACTGGAATATCCTCCCCTGTGGGAGTGGCACCATAGAAATAGATGGATGGATGCAGCCCTCCGTGCGTGATTACCCCACTGGGATAAACTCACATCACCGAATTTGACGGTGGCGTCAACCACGTCCCACTTTTACTCCCCAATACTTAAATCCCTCCAAGTTAGAAGGTCCTGGCAAGATCAAATTTTTCCAGAGTGGCATACAGTGTATTGTGTATATCATGTGTGCTTGGTAATTGTTTTGATTGCAAGCTATACTTTGTGCAGGAGTAAAAGTGCAGGGTGTCAATACAATACCCCCTACCCTGCAGACCAAAGAGTATAGTTTAGCATTAGAAACTCCCAGTTCTTCATCATCCTTTGGGAGTTGCACTTTTCAGCTTTAGTAAATAAACCCCATTGTGTACTTAAAGGTGGGGTATGCCTGTATGTTATAAGATAATAATTTATAATTTATCTATTTATTGTGAAATTACTGGTTGGAAGTTATAACTTCAAACGTCAGTAATTTGTCTATTAAGCCACCTGCTTGAGTACAGTTTTTGAAAATATAGTAAATTACCTTAAAAACAATATATAATAATTATTTGTATATTACTTACTTATGGTAATTAACCCCTTGCCACCAGGCCAATTCTGACACTTCTCTCCTACATGTAAAAATCATAATAATTGCTAGAAAATTACTCAGAACCCTCAAACATTATATATATATATATATATATATATATATATATATATATATATATATATATATATATATATATATATATATATATATATATATATATATACCGTATTTGCCGGCGTATAAGACGACTGGGTGTATAAGACGACCCCCTATTTTTCCAGTGAAAACTTAGGTTTGGGGTTATACTCGCCATATAAGACTACCCCCCTCCCGAGGCAACACCATTTACAAAAAAACATCAGAAAAAAAAAAAACCCATCAGACTTAACATCAGAAAAAGGAAACTGGTGAACTACAAGTCCCAGAGATCCCACAATTGGTAGGCAGCAACAATGAATCCTCTCCTCCAAAGCACCATAAATCATACCTGTATTTTAGGGGAGATCTGGAGCTGGATGTGCAGTACAGGATGCTTTGTTAATATGTAGAGCGCCAAGTACACACAGTATATGATGCTGTGTTAGTACAGTAGAACCAGTTACACTTCAGAATACAGTGTGTACCGCTGAGCCAATCACAGCAGGCATTGTATTTTACTAATCTGTTGATGGATACAAAGCCTGTGACATCAGCCCGCGCCGCTCTGACTCATGTAGCCTGCTCTGATTGGCAGAGGTTGTTACCCAATCCGAGCAGGCTTAGCAGGCTCTGTATTCATCAGAGTGCATCGCCCGCCGGGATTGGCTGAGCGGCGCATACTGTATACATATTACAATTTTACAGAGCGCCCGGTGGACTGATATCCATCTGGCGGCTTCTTCACCCGGCGTATAAGACGACCCCCGCTTTTTGGCTGTGTAATTTCGGTGTAAAAGGTAGTCTTATACGCCAGAAAATACAGTGTATGTATATATATATATATATATATATATATATATATATATATATATATATATATATATATATATATATATATATATATATATATATATATATATATATATATATATTGTTTTAGCTGACACCCTAGGTAATAACATGGCGATCGGTGCAACTTTTTATGTTACACGGTATTTGCGCTGCAAATTTTCAAACGTGTTTTTTTTTTGGAATAAATAAAAAAAAACACTAAAGTTAGGTCGATTTTTTTGTATACTATGAAAAATTATGTTATCCTGAGTAAATAGATACCTAACATGTCACACTTTACAATTTTGGACAATTGTGGAATGGTGCTAAACTTCAGTACTTAAAAATTTCCATAGGCAACGTTTACAAAAGTTTACAGGTTACATGTTTAGAGTTACAGAGGAGGTCTAGTGCTAGAATTATTGTTCTCGCTCTAACAATTGCAGCATAAATAACCTGTGTGTATCTGGCTCTGATACTAACCAGTGCCTCACCAGCCACTGACCTCACCGCACGTCCCTGATCCAAATCTTAAAAATACATTTGGACAGGGCTGTACGAATGCCGTAGCTGTGATGCTTTACTTCACAGGGGCCACTCTGAAACTGAAAGGCCAAACTCGCTCGCAGTAGCAGCATAGTCCAACAATGTAAAAATACCATTCAGCAATGTCAAAAAAAAAAAAAAAGAGATGGCAGTAGCACCTCATGAATGCCTGTCAGCTGCTGCTATACCACTTGTTGAAAATCAATCCACCACAGATCACTTTTCAGAGGGCAGCAAGCATTACCACAAATGTGACAAACTTGAAACACATCATCCATTTCACACTCACCACCAACCAGGTCACTCCCCAGCCACTTCCCATGTTAGCCACCTCCCTTCAACTTATATCACAGGCGACCATTTCCAACCTGCAGATGACAGACCCTACTGCAAAATATATCACTCCAAGTTACTCCCCCATCTGCTGATTGATATCCCCCCATGACCACCTCACACCCCCCTGCTGACAGACCTCCCTCCCCAGCCTGTCCCCACACACCCTCTCACCTGCTGACCTGTGGATGGGGGAATCACTCCTGCAGTGTTATTGTGTTTTGCCAGTGGGGAGCCTTCCCAACACAGAATACAATGATCAGTGTTGCTAACTATAGCTGGCAGCACTGATTGTTTTGGGAAAAACCTGGCAGGCTGGTTGTACTCAATGTATTCAATGCGTGCTCAATATGGTTATGCCATAATGTATGCACAGCATATGAGCACATTAGTGTATACTTACCTGTCAGACTGAACCCTCCAGTGCTGTGCTGTGATCAATCCGGCAGGTCCCAGGCGATTCCATCTTCACCCGGTCTTCCAACTGGGTTCTGTCCCTTCGGTCACTTGCCTTGGCTGGGCTGCTTTGTTGCCACTCCCACGCATGCTCATGCGCATCCTCTCTCTCTCTCTCTCATCCTCCCTCCCTTACCCCTCACCCTCTCTCATCCCCTTTCTCTCTTTCATCCTCCCTCTCTCTATTTAATTAAATTTGTTATAACAAAAAATTGTTTGCATTTTTATTTATTTATTTATTTATTTTATAAAAAGCCCCACCAAAATCCTTAGCACCAAGCCCATGATGTTCTTTATCGTGAATTGCTTTAAGTTTAATTCTGGGTCTTCTTTTTTAGCGTTCAAATAAGATCCCTGAATAGTCAACCTGTCTAAAAATCATCTGATTGGTCTAGATTGGTGCATTATGGAAAACACATAATAACTGGGGCATTTAGATAATTTTTTAATAAATGTACTCTTCCCACAACAGACAAGGGTAATTTACATCAGATCTTAAGCCACGTATACACGAGCAGATTTTCCGTCGGAAAAATCTTGGATGCTTTTTCCGACGGAATTCCGCCCAAGCTTGTCTTACATACACACGGTCACACAAAAGTTCGCTAAACTTTCGACCGTCAAGAACGCGGTGACGTACAACACTACGACGAGCCGAGAAAATGAAGTTCAATGCTTCCGAGCATGCATCAAATTGTTTCCGAGCATGCGTAGGAATTTTGCGCGTCGGAATTGGTACAGACGATCGGAATCTCCGATCAAAACTTTTTTCCGACTGAAAAATTGAGAACCTGCTCTCAAACTTTTGCTGGCTGGAATTCCGCCAGCAAACGTCCAATGGAGAATACACACGGTTGCATTTTACGACCAAAAGCTCTCATCCGAATTTTCCTGGCGGAATTTCCGATCGTGTGTTTTGCCTTTAGTTTAGTCAAAAGGGGTTCTACATTCAACAGTATATAGTCAAATAATATAGTGGAAATGTTACTTCACAAGTACTTAAAAGGTGGTCACCCTCTGTTTTGACTAGGAAGGGAGATAACCAGTGATGAT
This sequence comes from Lithobates sylvaticus, assembly GCA_028564925.1. Lineage (NCBI taxonomy): Eukaryota > Metazoa > Chordata > Amphibia > Anura > Ranidae > Lithobates > Lithobates sylvaticus. The sequence continues at coordinate 467,336,248 of CM053030.1, forward strand.
GTTGACTGGCATAAGAACCAATTTATTATAATTGACTGTAAAACCTTTTGCCAAATTGTGAAATCAATGCCATTAAAGCTGTCAGGGAATGAGCGGTATACTGCAGAAATAGTATTGCATTATTAGTGTGAAGTGTGATTTTATTCTTGCCAATAGGTCTACAAAATCCAGCTACTGTATGTCCTCTGCATTTCTAATGGCTTCATCAAGTGGTTCTGACTAGTGCAAATAAAAAGGGTGAGAGGGGACATCCCTAACATGCACCCTGAAGAGGGAAAATAGAACAGAAACAAAATTATCTATTTTTAGCTATAAAAATAACAAACATTTTATACTTACCTGCTCTGTTGCAGTGGATTTGCACAGAGCAGCCCGGATCCTCCTCTTCTCGGGTCCCTTTTCTGTGCTCCTGGCCCTTTCCTCCTGTTCAGTGCCTCCACAGCAAGCAGCTTGCTATAGGGGCACCCGAGCCGAATCACAGCTCCCTGTGTTCATTCAGCTCTGACCTGACCCCGCCCCCTCTCTGCCCTGATTGGCGAGCTGACTTTGACAGCAGTGGGAGCCAATGGCAACACTGCTGTGTCTCAGCCAATCAGCAAGGAGAATATCAGATTGCTGAGACACTCATAGACATTGCTGGACAGAGAGGGACCTCAGGTTAGTGTTAGGGGGGCTGAGGGGGGCAACTGCACAAAGAAAGCTTTTTATTCTAATGCATAGAATGCATTAAGATAAAAAAAAACATTCTGCCTCTACAACCCATTTAATCTACCTAATAAAACGTATGCCAAAGTCAAATTTAAATTGGTGTTTCCCCCAAAAAATAAAAAATTGCTTAAAATTCCTAAAAATATAAAAAAAAATGTAACTCACCTCTAAATGCCTGTTGCTAGGGGGTCCCTCGTAGTCTGCCTCCCTCAGTGCCCGGGGAAGTGACATCACTTCCCCTCGGCGCAGTCAGTCATCTGGGACACGTGACAGGTCTCAGACGACACGACACAGCCGGGTGCCTACAGTAAGGAATGCCGGCGCCACAAGCGGAGCGGGGAACGAGGGGGGGCTTCGTTCCCCCACATCGCTGGACCCTGGGACAGGTAAGTGTCCGATTATTAAAAGTCAGCAGCTGCAGTATTTGTAGCTGCTGACTTTTAAAAAAAAATTTTTAGGGGGCACCCCACTTTAAGCAAGGTCCAGAAGGCTGCCAAGAGGCCATAAACATTAAAGGAGCTGCAGGAATTTCTGGCAAGTACTGGTTGTCTACTTCATTTGACAACAATCTCCCGTAATCTTCATATGTTTGGGCTGCGGGGTAGAGTGGTGCAATGGAAGCCCTTTCTTACTAAGAAAAACAATTTCACAAAATCCTACATCAAGTCTGCCAAAAGCATACAGGAAAATGTGTTATGGTCTGATGAGACCAATATTGAAATTTTTGTCCATATTTCCAAAAAGCATGTTTGGTGCAAAAACCAACTCTAATGCATCACCAAGAAAACGCAAAGCCCACGGTGAAACGTGGTGGCAGCATTATGCTTTGGGACTATTTTTCTTCATCTGGAACTTTAGTTAAAGCGGAGCTCCACCCTAAAGTGGAACTTCTGCTCATCGGAATCCTCCCCCCCTCCGGTGCCACAATTGGCACCTTTCAAGGGGGAGGGGGGTGCAGATACCTGTATTATACACTTCTGGGCATAGATAGCCGCAGATTCTGCGGCTATTATGCCACTTCCTGCGGGGCCCCCGCTGTCTGCTGGGAAACACGCGGATCCCAGAGACAGCAGGGACCATCCTTATTGCACAGCATGACTCGCACATGCGCAATAGGGAACCGGGAAGTGAAGCCGCAAAGCTTCACTTCCTGATTCCCATACCGAAGATGGCGGCGGCAGCACCCGAGAGCCGATCGACAGATCGGGCTTCGGGTGCCGACATCGCGGGCACGCTGGACAGGTGAGTGTCCATATTTTAAAAGTCAGCAGCTGTAGTATTTGTAGCTGCTGACTTTTTAAAAAAAAAAATTTCGCCGGACTCCCTCTTTAAGGTTGAGGGTCTTATGAACAGTTTCAAAAATCAGTCAACGTTGGCACAAAACCTTCAGGCCTCTGCTAAAAAACTGAAGATGAAGAGGAATTTAACCAACACAACAACAACCCAAAGCATACCTCCAAATCAACAAAAGAATGGCTTTACCAGAAGAAGATCAATGTTTCGGAATGGCCCAGCCAGAGCCCCAACCAATCCAACTGAAAATCTGTGGGGTGACCTGAAGAAGGCTGTGCACAGGAGATGGCCTCACAATCTGACACATATGGAGCAATTTTGCAAGGAACAGTGGGTAAAGATTCCCAAGGCAAGATGTGCCATGCTGATAGACTCTTATGCCGCGTACACACGGTCGGAATTTCCGATGGAAACAGTCCGATGGGAGCTTTTCATCTGATTTTCCGACCGTGTGTATGCCCATCGGTCTTTTTCTGTCGGAATTTGGATTGAGAACCTGTTCTTAATTTTTCCGACGGAAACCCTTTCTATCGGATTTTCCGATCGTGTGTATGCAATTCCGACGTGCAAAATTCCGACGCATGCCGGAAACAATTTGAAACATGCTCAGAAGCATTAAACTTCCCTTTTATAGTGCAGTTGAACGTTTTTTTAAGGCATGGTGTTATTGACCGTCGGAATTTGGTGTGACCGTGTGTAGGAAGGACAGTTTGAGCGGAATTCCTTCGGAATTCCGACGGGAAAACCATCAGAGCTTTTTCCGACGAGAATTCCGACCGCGTGTACGCGGCATTACCCTAAAAGACTGACTGCTGTCACAAAATGAAAAGGTGCTCCAACAAAGTATTAGTTTAAGGGTGTGCAAATTTATGCAACCACATTATTGTAAGTTTTACATTTTTATTTTTTTCTCCTTTAAATATTTAAGTTTGTTTTCAATTGAATTGCATAGGTCATATTAAAGCCGGAAAAAAATTCAGAAGTGATTTATCTTGGTCTGATTTTTTTACATCTCAGAAATTTTTCATTTTTACAGGGGCGTGTAGCTACACTAAATTACCAAAAGTATTGGGACGCCAGCCTTTACACACATGAACTTTAATGGCATCCCAGTCCTAGTCTGTGGGGTTCAATATTGAGTTGGCCCACCCTTTGTAGCTCTAAAGCCCCATACACACGGTCGGAAAATCCGACCACCAAATCCATCGGATTTGGTCCGACGGATTTAGTCCGACACTGGTGTTGCATACACACGGTCGGACAAAGTTGTCGGAAAATCCGATCATTCTGAACGTGGTGACGTTTGTTGCCTACGACGGGACTACGTAGAGGCTAGTAGCCAATAGCTTTGGTCTTCTAATGTGATCTGAGAATGCGTGGCACTTTGTCCGTCGGAATTCGCTACACACGATCGGAATTGGTGTGATCGGACTTTGTTGTCGGAAAATCTTTAGAGCAGGAGATACAACTTTGTCCGTCGGACAATCCGATGGAAAATGTCCGATGGTGCCTACACACGGTCGGAATTTCCGACAACATTGTCCGATAGGACAGAATCCATCGGAAAATCCGACCGTGTGTATGGGGCTTTACAGCTTCAACTCTTCTGGGAAGGCTGTCCACAAGGTTTAAGAGTGTGTCTATGGGAATGTTTGACCTCACAAATTCTGGAAGAATGGTCAGACACATGTGGATAAGAAGGCCTGGCTCACAGTCTCCGCTCTAATTCATCCCAAACACACTCATCCATGTCTTTATGGACCTTGCTTTATGCACTGGTTCAAATCATTTAGTGGAGGGGGGATTATGGTGAGGGGTTGTTTTTCAGGGGTTGGGCTTGGCTTTTTAGTTCCAGTGAAGGGAACTTAAGGTGTCAGCATACCAAGACATTTTGGACAATTTTGTGCTCCCAACTTTGTGGGAACAGTTTGGAGATGGCACCTTCCTGTTCCAACAAGACTCCACACCAGTGTACAAGCAGGGTCCATAAAGACATGTATGAGTGAGTTTGGGGTGGAGAAACTTGACTGGCCTGCACAGAGTCCTGACCTCAATGCGATAGAACATCTGTGGGATGAATTAGAGCAGAGACTGCGAACCAGGCCTTCTCTACCAACATCAGTGCCTGACCTCACAAAATGTGCTTCTGGAAGAATGATCAAACATTCCCATAGACACACTCCTAAACCTTGTGGACAAATGTCCCAGAAAGAGTTGAAGCTGTTATAGATGCAAAGGGTGGGCCAACTCAATATTGAACCCTACGGACTAAGACTGGTATTCCATTAAAGTTCATGTGCGTGTAAAGGCAGGTGTCCCAATGCTTTTGGTAATATAGTGTGTATATAGATCAGTGATGGCGAACCTATGGCACGCAGAGTCATCTTTGTGGGCACACAAGAGGGTCCAGGACAGAGCTAGAGGTCTCTCTCGCCTCTCAGCCCCCCCCTCCCTCTCTTTCAGCCCCCCTCTTTTTCTGCCCCCCCTTTGTGTCCCCCTCTCTCAGCTCACCCCTCTCTCAGCATCTCTCTCGCACTCCACTCTCTCTGTCCCTCTTCTCTTTCTCTGTTCCCCCTCTCTCACACCCCTCTATCTCTGTCCCCCATCTCTCTATCTGTCTCTGTCCCCCCTCCCTCTCTCTGCTCCTCCTCTCTCTCAGCTCACCTCTCTCAGCATTTCTCTCACACCCCTCTCAGCCCCTCTCCCTCTATCTGTTGCCCCTCTTTCTCAGCATCTCTCTCACACCCCTCTCTCTCTGTCCCCTCTCCCTCTTTCCCCTCTCTCTCTGCCCTCTCTCTCTCTCTCTGTCCCCTCTCTCTTTGTCACCTCTCTCTCTGTGCCCTCTCCCTCTGTCCCCCCTCTCCCTCTGTCCCCTCTCCCTCTGTCCCCTCTCTCTCTCTGTCCCCCTCTCTCTCTCTCTTTCTGTCCCCTCTCCCTCTCTCTCTGTCCCCTCTCCCTCTGTCCCCTCTCCCTCTCTCTCTGTCCCCTCTCCCTCTGTCCCCTCTCCCTCTCTCTCTGTCCCCTCTCTCTCTGTCCCCTCTCCCTCTGTCCCCCCTCTCCCTCTGTCCCCTCTCTCCCTCTGTCCCCTCTCCCTCTCTCTCTGTCCCCTCTCTCTCTGTCCCCTCTCCCTCTGTCCCCCCTCTCTCCCTCTGTCCCCTCTCTCCCTCTGTCCCCTCTCCCTCTCTTTCTGTCCCCTCTCCCTCTCTCTCTGTCCCCTCTCCCTCTGTCCCCTCTCCCTCTCTCTCTGTCCCCTCTCTCTCTGTCCCCTCTCCCTCTCTCTCTGTCCCCTCTCCCTCTGCCCCCTCTCTCTCTGTCCCCTCTCCCTCTGCCCCCTCTCCCTCTCTCTCAGCCCCTCTCCCTCTCTCTGTTCTCTCTCTCTCACTCACTTACTCACTCACACACACAACCCCTCTTTTTCGCTCAGCCCCCCTCTCTCGCGAATTGCTGTGTTGGCACTTTGCAACACAAAACCAATGTATTTATTTCAGTTTGGGGACTCGGGCTCAAAAAGGTTCGCCATCACTGATATAGATATACAGTAGGGATGGGCCCGGTGCTCGATGCAAACCCATGTTCGCTCGCTCGGCGAGCCCAGAACTATTTTGGCCGCTCGCATCACGTTCGTGTGATGCGAGCGGCCCCGCAATGCATTGCGGCCGGCGCGGCCGGCGCAGTGCATTGCTGGCTGATGATTGGCCAAGCATGCACTGTGACCCCGCATGCTTGGCCAATCACAGCGCCGGAAACTCGAAGAGCCATAATTGGCTACAGGCAGGACGCCTGTAGCCAATTACAGCTCAGGGGCTTTAGTACACGCCCCCTCTTATAAAAGGCCGCCACGCCGTCGGCGCCGGTCACATGCTGTTCCGGCGTAGATAGAGCAGGATCGTTCTGTGTCACTCTGCTAGATTTAGTTAGAGTGATTTACTTAGAGAGATTGAGTTAGATAGATTCATTTAGAAAGATTGATTTAGAAAGAGGGGCTTGTAGTGTGTTCGTGGCAGGCAGGCACTGGCAGCAAACAGAGCTCCTATATTTTGTTCCCAGAAGCACCTATAGGACTTGTAGTGTGTTCGTGGCAGGCAGGCAGAGCTCCTATATTTTGTTCCCAGAAGCACCTATAGGACTTGTAGTGTGTTCGTGGCAGGCAGGCAGAGCTCCTATATTTTGTTCCCAGAAGCACCTATAGGACTTGTAGTGTGTTCGTGGCAGGCAGGCAGAGCTCCTATATTTTGTTCCCAGAAGCACCTATAGGACTTGTAGTGTGTTCGTGGCAGGCAGGCAGAGCTCCTATATTTTGTTCCCAGAAGCACCTATAGGACTTGTAGTGTGTTCGTGGCAGGCAGGCACTGGCAGCAAACAGAGCTCCTATATTTTGTTCCCAGAAGCACCTATAGGACTTGAAGTGTGTTAGTCCCATCACACAGAGCTATATTTTCTTCCCAGAAGCACCTATAGGACTTGTAGTGTGTTAGTCCCATCACACAGAGATCATATATTTTGTTCCCAGAAGCACCTATAGGACTTGAAGTGTGTTAGTCCCATCACACAGACCTATATTTTCTTCCCAGAAGCACCTATAGGACTTGTAGTGTGTTAGTCCCATCACACAGAGATCATATATTTTGTTCCCAGAGGCACCTATAGGACTTGAAGTGTGTTAGTCCCATCACACAGACCTATATTTTCTTCCCAGAAGCACCTATAGGACTTGAAGTGTGTTAGTCCCATCACACAGAGATCATATATTTTGTTCCCAGAGGCACCTATAGGACTTGAAGTGTGTTAGTCCCATCACACAGACCTATATTTTCTTCCCAGAAGCACCTATAGGACTTGAAGTGTGTTAGTCCCATCACACAGAGATCATATATTTTGTTCCCAGAGGCACCTATAGGACTTGAAGTGTGTTAGTCCCATCACACAGACCTACATTTTCTTCCCAGAAGCACCTATAGGACTTGTAGTGTGTTAGTCCCATCACACAGAGATCATATATTTTGTTCCCAGAGGCACCTATAGGACTTGAAGTGTGTTAGTCCCATCACACAGACCTATATTTTCTTCCCAGAAGCACCTATAGGACTTGAAGTGTGTTAGTCCCATCACACAGAGCTATATTTTCTTCCCAGAAGCACCTATAGGACTTGTAGTGTGTTAGTCCCATCACACAGAGATCATATATTTTGTTCCCAGAAGCACCTATAGGACTTGAAGTGTGTTAGTCCCATCACACAGACCTATATTTTCTTCCCAGAAGCACCTATAGGACTTGAAGTGTGTTAGTCCCATCACACATAGATCATATATTTTCTTCCCAGAAGCACCTATAGGACTTGAAGTGTGTTAGTCCCATCACACAGACCTATATTTTCTTCCCAGAAGCACCTATAGGACTTGAAGTGTGTTAGTCCCATCACACAGAGATCCTATATTTTCTTCCCAGAAGCACCTATAGGACTTGAAGTGTGTTAGTCCCATCACACAGACCTATATTTTCTTCCCAGAAGCACCTATAGGACTTGAAGTGTGTTAGTCCCATCACACAGAGATCATATATTTTGTTCCCAGAAGCACCTATAGGACTTGAAGTGTGTTAGTCCCATCACACAGACCTATATTTTCTTCCCAGAAGCACCTATAGGACTTGAAGTGTGTTAGTCTCATCACACAGAGATCATATATTTTGTTCCCAGAGGCACCTATAGGACTTGAAGTGTGTTAGTCCCATCACACAGACCTATATTTTCTTCCCAGAAGCACCTATAGGACTTGAAGTGTGTTAGTCCCATCACACAGAGATCATATATTTTGTTCCCAGAAGCACCTATAGGACTTGAAGTGTGTTAGTCCCATCACACAGACCTATATTTTCTTCCCAGAAGCACCTATAGGACTTGAAGTGTGTTAGTCCCATCACACAGAGATCATATATTTTGTTCCCAGAAGCACCTATAGGACTTGAAGTGTGTTAGTCCCATCACACAGACCTATATTTTCTTCCCAGAAGCACCTATAGGACTTGAAGTGTGTTAGTCCCATCACACAGAGATCATATATTTTGTTCCCAGAGGCACCTATAGGACTTGAAGTGTGTTAGTCCCATCACACAGACCTATATTTTCTTCCCAGAAGCACCTATAGGACTTGAAGTGTGTTAGTCCCATCACACAGAGATCATATATTTTGTTCCCAGAAGCACCTATAGGACTTGAAGTGTGTTAGTCCCATCACACAGACCTATATTTTCTTCCCAGAAGCACCTATAGGACTTGAAGTGTGTTAGTCCCATCACACAGAGATCCTCTATTTTCTTTGCAGAAGCACCCATAGGACTTCTAGTGTGTTAGTGGCATCACACAGAGCTCCTATATTTTCTTCTCAGCAGCACCCACAGGACTTCTAGTGTGTTAGTGGCATCACACAGAGCTCCTATATTTTCTTTGCAGAAGCACCCATAGGACTTCTAGTGTGTTAGTGGCATCACACAGAGCTCCTATATATTCTTCTCAGCAGCACCCACAGGACTACCGACTACAATGGCTGGAAGACCGCCAAGGGGAGGCAGAGCGTGCAGAGCCAAGAACACAGGGCAGGCAGGCTCTGTTTCTAGTGGACGTGGCCGTGGCCGTGGACGTGGTCGTGCATCGTCATCAGCACGTGGCCATGGGACACGCGCGTCTTTGTTTTCGGCAGCTGGACATGTGGAGCCGCATCATGCTGAAGGCTTGGTAGAATGGATGACCAAGCCCTCCTCATCCTCCTCATCCTCTCTCACCCAGGCTCAGGGTACTGGCAGAGCAGCTGCCAACGCGTACTCAATGGCATCATCAGCCACCCCTTCCCTAGACCCACCATGTCCTCCTGAGGAGTCCCCCGAACTCTTTGAGCACAGTGTTGGGTACATGCTCCAGGAGGATGCCCAACGATTCGAAGGCTCGGATGATGATACCCAGCTTGAGGAATCTGGCAGTACTGTTCCACCAGCTGCAGCTTACTGCCAGGTTTGCTCTAGTGGTGAAGAGGGAGGGGATGATGAGGTCACTGACTCCACGTGGGTGCCTGAAGGGAGAGAGGATGAGGAGGAGGACGAGGAGAAGGAGGATGCGGCGTCACATGTCCAGCGAGGCAGGATGCCCCCTGGAGGCCAGGTAGAGGCCAGCACAGCAACTGTACAACCGCAGAGCTCCGCCTGTGCAGGGCGCTGCCTCTGCACGTTATCAGAAAAGTTCTTTGGTGTGGGCCTTTTTTGAGACGAGTGCATCAGATCGCACCACTGCTATTTGCAATATTTGTCTCAAGCGTATCTCGCGTGGCCAAAACATCAGCCGCTTGGGCACCACAAGCATGACCAGACATATGTCGACCTGCCATGCAGCTCGTTGGCAGGCACACATAAAAGACCCACACCAAAGAACTAAGCGGACCTCTCCTTGCTCCTCATCAGCTGGGATCTCCATCCCCACTACACCTTCAGTCCTCTCTGAAAGCTGCTCTGAGAGGACTGAAGGTGTAGAATTAGGTGTGTCACAACCAAGTACTTGCAGTACACCGACGTCCGATTGCAGCAGGCAAATTTCCCTGCCCCAGCTGCTGGACCGTAGAAAGAAGTACACTCCCAGCCATCCACATGCCCAGCGGTTGAATGCTAGCTTGGCTAAATTGCTAGCACTTCAACTGCTGCCTTTTCAGTTGGTAGACTCGGCCCCCTTCCGTGAGTTTGTTCAATGTGCGGTTCCTCAGTGGCAGGTTCCCAAACGCCACTTTTTCTCACGGAAGGCGATTCCGTCTCTCTACCGGCATGTGGAAGGCAATGTCCATGCCTCGCTGGACAGGGCGGTCAGCGGTAAGGTGCATATTACCGCTGACTCATGGTCCAGCAGGCATGGACAGGGACGGTACCTTTCTTTCACGGCCCATTGGGTCACTCTATTGGCAGCTGGGAGGGATGCAGGACAAGGTGCAGTAGTGTTGGAGGTTGTTCCGCCACCACGCCTCCAAAACGCTACTACTGCTACTGGTTGTGACACACCTCTCTCCTCCACCCCCTCCTCTTCTTCTTCCTCCAGTGCTCTGTCCTTGGAACCAGCGGTGCTCCGTAGGCGTACAAGGGGCTACGCAAGTACGCAGGCAAAAAGATGCCATGCCGTGCTTGCGCTGGTGTGTTTTGGGGGACAGGAGCCACACTGGGCCAGAGGTTCTGGCAGCTCTGCAGGGGCAGGCCGAGAGGTGGTTGACGCCACGTCAGCTTAAGCCAGGAATGGTCGTTTCTGACAATGGCACCAACCTCCTCTCCGCCCTGCGACAGGGGCAGCTCACCCATGTGCCCTGCATGGCTCACGTCCTCAACCTGGTGGTGCAGCGGTTCTTGGGCAGGTTCCCAGGCTTACAGGATGTCCTGAGGCAGGCCAGGAAAGTCTGTGTGCATTTCCGCCGATCTTATAATGCCAGTGCTCGGCTGACTGAGCTGCAAAAGGAGCTGAACCTGCCCAAGAACCGCCTAATATGTGACATGCCCACCAGGTGGAACTCAACGTTGGCCATGCTGGCAGCGACTGCACACGCAGCAGAGGGCCATCAATGAGTACCTTTGCGACTACGGCACCAGGACAGGGTCAGGGGAGCTTGTTTTTTTTTCCCCACGTCAGTGGAGCATGATCAGGGATGCATGCACTGTCCTCTCACCATTTGAGGAGGCCACGAGGATGGTGAGCAGTGACAGTGCATGCATCAGTGACACTGTCCCTCTTGTCCACCTGTTGGAGCATACGCTGCGTGGGATAATGGACAGGGCACTTGAGGCAGAACAGAGGCAGGAAGAGGAGGACTTCCTTGCCTCTCAAGGCCCCCTTTATCCGGACAGTGTTCCTTCTGTCCCACCCATCACACAGGAAGAGGATGAGGAGGAGGAGGAGGAGGATTGTGTGAGCATGGAGGTGGAGCCTGGCACTCAGCATCAGCAGCAGCAGTCTTTTAGGGATGATGTACAGTCCCAACAAACCAGTGGACTTGTACGTGGCTGGGAGGATGTGGCTGGCGATCATGTCATCCTCAGTAACCCAGAAGACTCCGGACCGAATGCCTCAGCTAACCTACGCTGCATGGCCTCCCTGATCCTGCAAAGCCTGCGGAAGGATCCTCGTGTTCTTCGGATCAAGGAGAGGGACCATTACTGGCTGGCCACTCTCCTTGATCCGCGGTACAAGGGTAAGGTTGCGGACCTTATCTTGCCGTCGCAGAGGGAGCAGAGGATGAGACATCTCAGGGAGGCCTTGCAGAAAGGTCTGTGCAACGCGTTCCCAGAAACTGGGAGGTTACAAACTCCTGGTCCTGGGCGACGAGTTGCTGAGGCTTCGGTCAGTAGCAGAAGGAGCGGTGGGGAAGGTGGACGTCTGACCGATGCGTTCAGACAATTTTTTAGTCCGCAGCCCCAAGGTATGATCGGTTCCAGCAACCATCGCCAGCGTCTGATATACATGGTGCAGGAATACCTTGGGGCAAGGTCAGACTTGGACACCTTTCCCACCGAAAATCCTCTGGCTTACTGGGTCCTGAGGATGGATCACTGGCCAGAGCTTGCACAGTATGCAATTGAGCTACTGGCCTGTCCTGCCTCCAGCGTTCTTTCCGAACGCACATTCAGTGCTGCTGGAGGATTTGTCACCGATCATAGGGTGCGCCTGTCCACCGCCTCGGTTGATCGACTGACCTTCATCAAAATGAATCAGTCTTGGATCACCACCAGCTACCAGGCACCTGAGGCGGATATAACCGAATAATTTATAATGTCACATCCCTTCAAGACTGCCTATGCTGATGCTGAGTGACTGTCCTCTTATGTTCACTGACTATCCTCTTCCTCCTCCTCAATGATCCATGCCACCACACCAGTGCCTAAGGCACAATTTTTCAGCCCCTGTTTAACAGGGGCGTGTACATACAATTTTTATAAAAAAATGCTTCGCAACACGTGTGACTGCTGTGCTCCAAGTACAGTATCTGTGAGGGGTTGCAGTGTTGTGGCACCAGCACCAGTGCCTAAGGCACAATTTTTCAGCCCCTGTTTAACAGGGGCGTGTACTTACAATTTTTAAAAAAAATGCTTCGCAACACGTGTGACTGCTGTGCTCCAAGTACAGTATCTGTGAGGGGTTGCAGTGTTGTGGCACCAGCACCAGTGCCTAAGGCACAATTTTTCAGCCCCTGTTTAACAGGGGCGGGTAATTACAATTTTTTAAAAAAATGCTTCGCAACACGTGTGACTGCTGTGCTCCAAGTACAGTATCTGTGAGGGGTTGCAGTGTTGTGGCACCAGCACCAGTGCCTAAGGCACAATTTTTCAGCCCCTGTTTAACAGGGGCGGGTAATTACAAATCTTGATCTAATAGTTCACAGCAGGGCCCATTCCTGCGCCCACCAAGAGTAACTATGAGGGCCTACAGTCTTGTGGCAACACCGTCCACCACCACCGCCAAAGGCCCAATTTTTCTGCCCTGTTCATCAGGTGCTTGCAATTACAAATCTTGATCTAATAACTCACAGCAGGGCCCATTCCTGCGCCCACCAAGAGTAACTGTGAGAGCTTACAGTCTTGTGGCAACACCGTCCACCACCACCGCCAAAGGCCCAATTTTTCTGCCCTGTTCATCAGGTGCTTGCAATTACAAATCTTGATCTAATAACTCACAGCAGGGCCCATTCCTGCGCCCACCAAGAGTAACTATGAGGGCCTACAGTCTTGTGGCAACACCGTCCACCACCACCGCCAAAAGCCCAATTTTTCTGCCCTGTTCATCAGGTGCTTGCAATTACAAATCTTGATCTAATAACTCACAGCAGGGCCCATTCCTGCGCCCACCAAGAGTAACTGTGAGAGCTTACAGTCTTGTGGCAACACCGTCCACCACCACCGCCAAAGGCCCAATTTTTCTGCCCTGTTCATCAGGTGCTTGCAATTACAAATCTTGATCTAATAACTCACAGCAGGGCCCATTCCTGCGCCCACCAAGAGTAACTGTGAGAGCTTACAGTCTTGTGGCAACACCGTCCACCACCACTGCCAAAAGCCCAATTTTTCTGCCCTGTTCATCAGGTGCTTGCAATTACAAATCTTGATCTAATAACTCACAGCAGGGCCCATTCCTGCGCCCACCAAGAGTAACTGTGAGAGCTTACAGTCTTGTGGCAACACCGTCCACCACCACCGCCAAAGGCCCAATTTTTCTGCCCTGTTCATCAGGTGCTTGCAATTACAAATCTTGATCTAATAACTCACAGCAGGGCCCATTCCTGCGCCCACCAAGAGTAACTGTGAGAGCTTACAGTCTTGTGGCAACACCGTCCACCACCACCACCACCACCACCACCGCCAAAGGCCCAATTTTTCTGCCCGGTTCAACAGGTGCATGCAAGTACAAATCTTGATCTATTAACTCACAGCAGGGCCCATTCCTGTGCCCACCAGTCTTGTGGCTACACCAACATCTAATAGGGCAAATTTCTGCAGAGTATATACGCCAGGCCCCTACTTTCAAACATCGAACATACAAACGACTCCTACTTGCAAATGGAAAGAGAAAACAGGAAGTGAGAGGAAATCTACCCCTAGGAAGGGAAATTCTATCCTGTTAGATTTAATTTGGGGAAAAAGGTATCTCCTCTCTACTGATACTTTATCACCAATCCTTGTTTCAATTAAAACCCCACTTTTTCCAAAAACATTTGTCATTGGGACGGAAAGTGAGGTGACATGTTCTGAACAGATGTGCAAAGACAGCAAATGTTACAGGGGTGATAACCCCTCCCTATGTTCTCCAAAAAGCTTAAAAATAGATTTTTTTGGGATGGAGCTACACTTCATAATGTACCTGTTCAGATTCTACTTAAGAACAAACCTAAAGCCGCAAGTGGTTTTAAATGGCTTCTTTTTTTCCTTTACAAATGTCATTTTGTGCAAGGACAGTTCTAAACACGGGAAACATATGCCACTTCACAGGCATACTTTAGACACCCCCCAGGTACCATATTTAAAGGAAAATTTCACTTTTTTTTTTTCACTTTATGCATCATTAAAATGACTGCTCCCGAAAAAACGTTAGTTTTTAAAAGTTCTTTTTGCATTGATATATGTCCCCTGGGGCAGGACCGGGTCCCCAAACCTGTTTTATGACATTAACATGCATATTGGCCGTTGTAATTAGCACTTTTGATTTCGAACGTTCGCGTCCATTATAACGTATAGGGTTCGAAAATTCGCGCAAACTTTCGGTCCGTTCGAAGGTTCTGGTGCGAACCGAACCCGGGGGTGTTCGGCTCATCCCTAATATACAGTATATAATCAACTAAACTATTGCAAACTACTCAGGAGTGTCCTATAAGACATATAATTTCAACTGCATGCAGAAAATTCAGTGTTAAAAGATAATTTAATACTCTGGATTTGTTTATTTTCATTACGGACATAAAGTCTCAGAAATCACTTCATTGACAATCTGGCAATGTCATTAAGGCCTCCGCAGCCAGTTCTTTAATACACCGTCTGACGTCTTTAAACAATGTAACTATAACATGCACAGCTTAAACAATAGTCCAGGTGGACAGTGACTGTGAGAATAAATCTGCTACATACATGGGTCATAATGCTTTTATAATCTGTAGAAAAAAAAAAAAAAAGTACATTAAAATACTAAATGCAGCCAGGCAGATTTTATTGGAAAACACTGGCTTTGGTAATTGTAACGAGTTTGAAATGTTCCATCAAAGGAGAATATATGATTTAAAGTGTAATAGTTTGTTTTATTCATTTATATAGAGCTGACATATTGAGTGTCTTATAAAGTTCATGGCAATTTGTCAGTTTTGGGCCCTTAAGCTGACCATAAACTTTACAGGGAGGAAGGCCAATGCACAAATGAATTAGGCAAGCGTTTGGCTCCATTAAAGGGGACCTGCAGTACATTTAAAACATACAGTTTGGTTGTCTAATGCCCCGTACACACGGTCGGAAATTCCGACCACAAAATCCGTCTGATTTTTTCCGACGGATTTCGTCCGACACTGGTGTTGCATACACACGGTCGGACAAGGTTGTCGGAAAATCCGATCATCCTGAACGTGGTGACGTTTGTTGCGTACGACGGGACTACGTAGAGGCTAGTAGCCAATAGCTTTGGTCTTGTAATGTGATCTGAGCATGCGTGGCACTTTGTCCGACGGAATTCGCTACACACGATCGGAAAAAGTCCGATAGGACTTTGTTGTCGGAAAATTTGAGAGCAGGAGATAAAACTTTCCGACGGAAAAAGTCCGATGGAGCCTACACACGGTCGGAATTTCCGACAACATGGTCCGATAGGACATTTTCCGCCGGAAAATCCGACCGTGTGTACGGGCCATAAAAGCATTTCTTAGCACTGTTTATTGTGATACAGAAATCAGTAACAAAATGTGCCTTTAGCATTCAATTCCTGAATAGAAGGTGCAAAGATGTACCTAAAAAGACTGTTTTCACTGCTAAACAGCGCAAATATTAATATTTAATTTATAAACATATAGCTAGTGCTATTAGCAATGTCTTTAAGTTAAACAAAAGTCAAAAACCATATTTCCCTATTTACATGCAGGTCAGGTTACTATAACCCAGCCACTACAGAGTTCCCCCTTACATCAGAGTCTGCAGGATTCCCCCTTACAGTGAAAGGGAATGCTTATGTAAAGGGGAACACCGCAGATCATTATCTAAGGGTGAACTCTGATGTAAGGGGGGGGCTCTGGGGACTAGAGTCCACTACGTTCCCTTTACATCAGAGTTCCCACTTACATCAAGGTCTGCAGCATTGCCCTTGCACTGTAAGGGTGAATCCTACAGACTCTGATGTAAAGGGGAATGCCAGGAACTCTGATGTGGGGGGCACTCTGCTGACCAGAAACCACCTTCTGCAGAGTGAATACACTAAGGTAAGGGGGGGGTACTAATATAGGGGGGCCCTTTACATCAGTGCCCCCTTACATTATTGTATTCACTCCCCCCTTAAATCAGCAACCCCCCTCCCTCAGACCAGCTTGGCAGCACTGCCGCTGACCTCCTCTCAGGTGCACCATGCAGGGCTCAGTCAGACGGCTCCAGGTTGGGAACTCTGGTTTTATCCCATAGTCTCCTCTCCACAGTCCACACATGTCTGACTCCTCCCGTGACCCCCTCCTTCCCGTGCTCCCACAATTCATACATGTTCGGGTTTAAAGGGATGAGGTGGCAACCCTACCTTCAGGCCTTGTTCCAATCTGCAATATCAATGGAGGTCTGGAGGTCTCGCTCCCATTAAAGCATATATGCTGATGATGCTCGACCATTGAGAGATGCGTAAAGGGCTGAGATGAGTCAAGGAGACCCCAAGGAATGTTGGCCAATGTGCTCAAAGTGAGTCATGCGGAAAGGATACGAAGAAGTGCGCTGAAGAGGGGAAACACAATGTTTTAGTTGCAGGTATTGGAAATGTTCTTTTGCTGGGATACAAGAGATCATTTTCAAGTTTCCCAGGGTTGGTCTTTAGTGATGTATTTGATGTACTTTTTATACCCGCTTTCAGTGGTTCTAAAGTCAAACATTTTTTTTTCACTTTAATGCATTCTCTGCATTAGGGTAAAAACACCCCACCACTTGTCCTACCCAACCCCATGCCTAAACACTTACCTGGCTCCTATCTCTCCAGTGCTGTCTCGGGTGCAGCACTGCTCCCCCCCCCACTTCCTGCTTTTCAGGAGACACTGAGAGCTGCTGCTGTAAGTCAAACTCTTGTGATGCAGGAGTGGGGGCGTGGCTTACTGGCACTGTGTTTGTCTGTAGATGCACACAGCCCGGCTCAAGAGCAAGTGCGCTTGGGTGCCTCCTTAGTGCCTGGCTTGCTAAGTAGACTGGCGGGGACTTCCAGAAGAAGAAGTAAAGGACTTTTCTGTGCGATATTTTTTTTTTTTTTTTCAAATAACAGTTTTATTAGTTATCTCAGCTGGTAAAAGAACATAGACAGAACACAGTAAGTTCTAGGCAGTGCTAGAACAGGGATATAGCCAGTACAGACATTGTGGCAGTAATTGGTGCAGGATCATTGCTAAATCATACTATGAACTGTTAGATAATAATTGAAATTTGCCATAGGCTAAGTGAGAGCCTATGGAATGTAAGAGAGAACATAAAAGAAAAGATAGAAAGGAGAGAAGGGATAAAGAGAGTTAGAAAAGTAAGATAAGAAGGACAAGAGGGGAAACCATCGGCTGAGGGCGGGTCCTCTGGGCGATGCCACTCCTCCCAGACCTTATCGTGCATTTCCAACCTATCCTGTAATCTAGCTGTCATTTCTGTGCAATATATTTGCACAGAGCAAGTAAGTACCGCATTTATCGGCGTATAACACGCACCTTTTTCCCCTTAAAATCAGGGGGAAATCGTGGGTGCGTGTTATACGCCGATACCCGCCGATCTCCCACTGGGTTTTTCATTAGGGGAGCGAGCGGAGACGATATTCCGAAAGCCGCGTGTATTTTCGGCTATTTTCGGCTATTTTCGGCTCCTCTCGCATTTCCGCCCACCTCCACTGATTGCGAGAAGAGCCGAGCGCCGACAACATAAAGAAATCCAAGTTCGGCTATTTTCGGCTCCTCTCGCAGTCCCGCCCCTGTCTGCGAGCAGAGCCGAGAGTAGCCGAACTCGGATTCCTGTATGTTGTCAGCGCTCGGCTCCTCTCGCAATCAGTGGAGGTGGGATGAACTGCGAGAGGAGCCGAAAATAGCCGAAAATACACGCGGCTTTCGATATGTCACGCAGCGCTCGTCCTCGGCGCCAATTTTAAATGGGCAACGCTGCTAATGTACTGGGCAGGCCTGCAAAGGCACTGGGCAAGGCTGCACTGGGCAAGGCTGCAATAGCACTGGACAAGGCTGCACTGGGCATGGCTGCAAATGCACTGGGCAAGGCTGCACTGGCACTGGGCAAGGCTGCACTGGGCAAGGCTGCAAGGATGGACAGGGCTGCACTGGGCAAGGCTGCAAGGATGGACAAGGCTGCACTGGGCAAAGCTGCAAGGATGGACAAGGCTGCAGATGGACACTGGACAAGGCTGCAATGATGGCATTTAAATGTAAGTTTTTTTTCCTTAAACTTCCCTCCTTAAAGTTTTTTTCCTTAATATTCCCTCCTAAACTTGGGGTGCGTGTTATACGCCGGCGCGTGTTATACGCCGATAAATATGGTATAATATCTAAACAACCTTGAGTATCACTTTAACCAATAAAGACAGACTAGAGGCCAGGGATGCTTGGTGGCTCTTTTTTTTTTACTTGTAGTTCTAAAAGGTATGCCCTGAGAACCAGTGTTGGTCATCTTACTTTAAAAAAGTAATTAGTTACGTTACAAATTACTTCTCCCAAAAAGTAATTGCGTTAGTAACTCAGTTACTACATTGGAAAAGTAATTAGTTACGCAGCAAAGTAACTGACTTTTTTTTTTTAATATTCTATACGTGTAACTAAGGGGCAGGTCTAGTACTACTGTAAGCAGGGGCGCATTTATTATTGTTATATATCGTGTAACCAAGGGGCTGCTCTATTATTACTCTAACCAAGGGGCAGATCTGTTATAGCGTGTAAGCAAGGGCCGGGTCTATTATTATTATATCGTGTAAGGGGCGGATGGCTACAGAAGAGGGCGAATGTTAAATTAAGGGGCAGAGCTCAATATATAACAATAATAATAAATGCGCCCCTTGGTTACAGTAATACTAGACCCGCCCCTTAGTTACACGATAGACGCCCCTTGCAGAGTAGCACGAGCATTGGGAGCGTGCAGCATCGCCTCTTACAATTACATGTTAACTGCGCCTGCGCGGTGTAGAGTTCACGCCAATTTTCATAAGCTCCGTAGTCCTTCATACTGCGCTGGCGCGTCCTTATCCGGCGGGGGAACTTTTTCGTGAGGACACGGGAATTACACTACTGCCATCTAGTGGTGGTAGATGTAATTGTGGTAACACCGCCCAAGTAATGGGAACTGCGTTACCATGAGGGGAAAATTAATCAGTTAGATTACTCGTTACCCTCTAAAGTAACTGCGTTAAGTAACTCAGTTTATTTTAACTCAGTTACTTACATCACTGCTGAGAACCACTTGGCTTTGTTTTTAATGCTGAGAGCTAAATACGATCTGGGAGGAGCTGGTACCCAGTGAATAATAAGGGGGCGGGGCTTGTGCTGTGATGACAATTACTAACTGTGAGCCTTCCCATCCCAGACCCTACTGGTTAATGATGAAGGATCTCTGAAGTATCTTACAATCCTATGTTGTGTGCTTGGAAAGGACAGTACAACGTAAAGTCAGGTTCACTTTAGTTCCAAGGAAGAATAAGCCTTTAAAATAGAAGTCAATCTCGTACCATGAGGGAAAGAGACTTTTTAAGATAATTTTTTTTTTTGTGTTTTGTTTCAGTGGGGTATTACATTCAGCAGTAGAGAGAGAAAACCCATAAACACCTTTCCTAACGCAACCACAACACTGATCACTTTGGTGCCATTGAAACAACATAAATGTTTGGTAAGCTGTGTCGAAAACTCATAATTATAGGCCTATTATAGCAATCAGAACGAATCTAGTAATTATACGAACAATCTGCTTAAGACCTCCCAGTAATTTTCCAGACAGTTATAGTTTTTTGAGAAAAAACTATACAGCATTTGAAAGCAGACTTCAAGTTGCACAGTTAGATTGCAATAATTATGCAATCCCTTATGTTTATTGCTTACAGAGAAAGAAAAAGTTTTTCCATGTGGCAATCTGCTTTTGTTCATTCCCAGGGATATGAATGCAATGAGGATCATTTACACCGTGTTTCCTCTGTACAAATCACTCATAAGGACACATCTAGAATATGGGGGTCCAGCCTTGGACGCTGCATTTTAAATAGGGAGCTCCAAAATCTCTGGCAATTACATAGTTACATAGTTAGTCTGATTGAAAAAAAACACAAGTCCATTTAGTTAGACCAATAAAATGGGGAAAAAAATACTATCCTATATACATAATGCAATACCCACAGATGAACCAAGAGATAACAAAAAAAAACAGGAAAGCATGATTCAATTTGCTCCAGCAGGGGCAAAAATTCCTTCCTTATCCCCCAAGAGACAATCGGATATTCCCTGGATCAACCTTACCTATAAATCTTAGTATCCAGTTATATTATGTACAGCGCCTTGGAAAAGTATTCATACTCCTTAAAATTGTTACAATGTTACACGCAAAAACGTAAATGTATTTTATTGGGATTTCATGTGATAGACCAACACAAAGTGGCACATAATTGTGAAGTGGAAGGAAAATAATAAATGGTTTTCAAAATAAAAACTAACACTGTACATCACTCTGAACACATTATTCCCACTGTGAAACATGGTGGTGGCAGCGTCATGTTTTGGGGATTCTTTTCTTCGACAGGGAAGCTGGTCAGAGTTGATGGGAAGTTGAATGGAGCCAATTACAGGGAAATCTTAGAATAAAACCGGTTAGAGTCTGCAAAAGACTTGAGAAGGGGGCGGAGGTTCACCTTCCAGCAGGACAACAACCCTTAAAGGGGTGGGCCAGCAAAAAAAAATAATGTTTCAAAGTCAGCAGCTACAAACACTGTAGCTGCTAACTTTTACTAAGCACTTACCTTTCTAGGGTTCCCACGATGTCGGCCGCCCGAGGCCGACCAGTCCCTTGGCTCTTGGGTCCCGACGCCGCCATTCAAAGTAAGGGAAACAGGCAGTGGAGCTTTGTGGCTTTGTGCAGCGCAGCGCTTTGTGAATGGGACGCGCTGTGTTGTGGGACACACACAGTTCCCACAACACACCGCGCCCTATTCCCCAGAAGACAAAGCGAGGAGGAGAAGACAGAAGATCACCGCGGAATAGGAAGAGGCAGATTAAGACGATCTGCCTAGCAACAGCCATTTCTGGTAAGTGAATTTTTTTTTAGGGTGGACCTCCCCTTTAACACACAGCCAGAATTACAATGGAATGGTTCAGATCAAAGCAAACTCATGTGTTAGAATGGCCCAGTCAAAGTCCAGACCTAAATCCAATTGAGAATCTGTGTCAAGACTTGAAAATTGCTGTTCAGACGCTCTCCATCCAATCTGACAGAGCTTGAGCTATTTTGCAAAGACGAATGGGCAAAAATTTCACTCTTCAGATGTGCAAAGCTGGTAGAGACATCCCCAAAAGACTTGCAGCTGTAATTGCAGGGAAAGTTGGTTCTACAAAGTATTGATTAGGGGGAGCTGAATACAAATGCACCCCACACTTTTCAGATATTTATTTGTAAAAAATTTAGAAAACCATTTATCATTTCCCCTCCACTTCCAATTATGTTCCACTTTGTGTTGGTCTATCACATAAAATCCCAATAAAATACATTTACGTTTTTGATTGTAACATGACAAAATGTGGAAAATGTCAAGGGGTATGAATACTTTTTCAAGGCACTGTACATTTAGGAAAGAATCCAGGCCTTTTTTAAAGCAATCTACTGAGCTGGACAAAACCAGCTCGTGAGGGAATCTATTCCACATTTCCACAGCTCTTACTGTATAGAAAACTTTCCGTGTTTGGAGATTAAAGTGTAAGTCCAGGTAAAAGCTAACTAACGCTAAACCTGTGCCACATTCTAAGCCTAGTATATCTAACCCTGTAAAGCAAAATTTGCTGTACTTACCTACTCTGCACCCGATCTAGGCCAGCCTCCAGCGGCCGATGCTGTGTGCAGGAGAGGACCTACAACAGCTGTGAAATAAATAGGAAGCAACGTCACCCATAGACTTACCATGGGGATTCCGTTGTTGGATGCCTCTCCTGCACACGCCTACACAGCGAAGCCGTGGCTGACAGCTGATGCTGGGAATGGACCGGATCGGCTGCAGTATAGCGAGTTTTGTTTTACAGGGTTAGATAGATTAGGTTTAGAATGTGGCAAAGGCAGGTTTAGCATTAGTTAGGTTTTGCCTGGACTTCTCCTTTAAATCTCTATTCCTCCAAAAGTAAAGAGTGCTCCTTGTCCTCTGTGATGACCTTAAAGTGAATAACCAAGTTAACTATATGTACCACTTATGTATTTATACATGTTTATCATATCCTGTCTTGATCTCATCTTCTTAAGACAGAATAAAATGAGTTTCTCTAATCCTTGCTCATAGCTGAGCTCCTCCATGCCTCTTATCAGTTTGGTTGCCCTTCTCTGCACTTTCTCCAGTTCCCTGATATTCTTTTTGAGAACTGGTGCCCAAAACTGAACTGCATATCCAAGATGAGGTCTTACTAATGATTTGTACAGGGGGCAAAATTATATCTCTCTTTCTCTGGAGTCCAACCCTCTCTTAATACAAAAAAGGACTTTGCTCGCTTTGGAAACCGCAGCTTGGCATTGCAGGTAGGTGGTACGTCTCGAGTAACATCCACATGAATGGCAGGACCAAAGTTTTCCCAGCAGAACATTGCCCAAAGCATCACCCTCTGTTGACTTGAAGGCAATTTTGGCTGTAGACACGGGTCAGCATAGGGCACCCTGGCCGGTCTGTGGCTATGCAGCCCCATAAATAAAGTGCAATGCCTATTTTTCTCTATTCAACATATCAAATTCAGGGAAAACATGTTTACTTGCTGCCTAATATATCCCACCAACCTTCTGTGCATCATGGGTCCTTCTTATGACCCCCAACCCACTGCTGTAAGGATCAGAGGAAGGGTCAGAGGAAGAAACTACCAACTAGGAAAGTGCTATTTTACCAGAATTGTTCAATGCCAAAGACACTTGCACAGGCTGCAGCAGTGGACAGAGACATGGGCTTCTGGAAAGGTGGGGTGGACTCTTCTCTTGCAGAGAACTGAAGGTTTTAGTTGGTAAGGGAGCTGACAGTTCTGGTCTAACAGAAAACCAGGATGTTCTTTTTTGTTTAATCTGAGTTTATTGAGTGTTTAACCACTATAATACAGGGCACTTTCGCCCCCTTCCTTCCCAGACTAATTTTCAGCTTTCAGCGCTTTCGCACTTTCAATGACAATTGCGCGGTCATGCAATGCTGTACCCAAATGAAATTTTTATCATTTTGTTTGCACAAATAGAGCTTTAGTTTGGTGGTATTTATTCACGACTCTGTTTTTTATTTTTTGCGATATAAGCGAAAAAATTGCGGAAATTTTGAAAAAAAAAACAATATTTTCTTCTTTCTTTTTTAAAAGAAATCCAATAAAATCAATTTTGTCATAAATTTAAGCCAAAATGTATTCTGCTACATGTTTTTAGTAAAAAAAATCCGTTAAGTGTATAATAATTGGTTCACGTGATCAAGGACATATGTACGCAAATGATCATGTACAGATGTGTGCAGGTGATCACGGACATATGTGTGCAGATAATCATTGGCACATGTTATTTTACTGGGACATATGTGGGGGACATGTGTTTTTATTATTTGGGGACATGTGTGTTTTGGGGACATGTATGTTTTGGGGACATGTGTGGGGACATGTGTGTTTACACTAGACTTGTGATCAGTGAGTAAAAAGCTGTAAAAAAACAGCTAATACTCACTGATCACCAGCCTCTCCTCAGCGATGACTTCCGTGTGAGGAGAGGAAAGCTGATTGCCTAGCAACCGGCTGTTTACTTACATCACATGACGGCTGTGATTGGACACGGCCGTCATGTGATCAGGAGGGCCAATCACAGAGCCCTCCTGCCGATCCGACATGCGCTGTGCCCGGGTGACACAAGCGCATCGGGATCGCGCCGTTGCGCGGGCACGCGCGCGCGTGCGCGGGCACGCGCGCGCGTGCGCGGGCACGTGCGCGCGTGCGCGTGCGCGATCCCCCTACTTCTGAAGGACGTTCAGGAACGGCTCCCACCCAGCCGTATATATACAGTGGCCGGGTGGGAAGTAGTTAAGACACATAGGGGGTACAGAATGTAAAAAAGGGGAGAGTGGGTACTTGATTTATAGTGTAACATATTGTATGTCAACAAAGAAAACATTGACATGAGGTCCTGGGTTGTTACAAAATCCATCTGAACCCATTGGAGGGGAAGGGGGGCATTCCAAGTCTGGGAGAATGATAATCGGTCAATGAATTACTGTGAGTTCCAGGGGATAGTCCAAGCGGCCCAAGTCTTAGTATAGGAGTCCTGTTTATCATTTTCCTGGGCTAGGTGGACTCTGATTCTGTGACCCACTCTGAAATGGTAGGATTTTTTTTTTTAGAATGAAGAGCTTCAAAACAGTTTTTCAGAGATTTGGTCAGCCCTAGCCTGGGTCGTAGCCTTCACATGTTACTGCTAGTGATAATAGACCAGACTAGGTTCAATCCAAGAGCTGTTTTGTGAAAAGCTTCAAATTCGGCAAACCCGAACATTGCAGCAAACTCTACTGAAAACTAGGAGGGTGAATCTTGTTATTCAACTTTGGCCATTTGTGGGGGTTGTAGGCAAGCTATTGTCAATCAGAATTGTCAGCTCTCCTATAAAGCTCTGAAACACACAAATACATCTCCCCTTGAGCCCAAGGCTATAGCGAACTTGACACCCATCCCTACACAGACCTCTCCCCGTTCTTCAGCTCTGTGACACCCGCGGCGATCGGGTCCACTGGTCCCGCAGCCGCGGTCACGGAGCTCAGGACCGGGTCGCGAATCGCGCGACCCGCGGCTGGGCAATTAAAGGGGACGTACCGGTACGTGTTTTTGCCCAGCCGTGCCATTCTGTTGACGTAAATCTACAGGAGGCGGTCCTGAAGTGGTTAATCACAGGCTTGGAAAATATACTGTACATAGTGTTACAGAACGGGGTGCTAAGGGAAATGTAGACTAGCACTTTAATCCAAGTATAGTACAGTATCTCTCCCCAATCAGAATTGTCAGCTCTCCTATAAAGCTCTGAAACACACAAATACATCTCCCCTTGAGCCCAAGGCTATAACGAACTTGACACCCATCCCTACTCACAACACCTTAAATTACCTTGTTCAAAAAGCTAAATAGTAGGGTCAGACAGGTCCTTAAAGCGGTTCTTCAGCCTATATAGAATTTCAATAAAAGGACACTCACCTGTCCAGTGGTCCAGTGCTGTGCTAACCCGAACCGCTTCTTCGCTGGTCTTCAGGTCCCCCACACTAGCATGTTTACTGTGGGCAGTTGGCTGTGACTCCTTGCGGCTTCACAGCTGACTGCCCACTGCACACAGGTGAGCTGCTTGTGCTTTGTGATTGGTCCTGCAGCCTTCAGGCACTTGAAACGTGTTTCAGAAGGATGTGGGCTTGGGAAGAACTTCTGGTGGATCACCATAGCTATCCGACAGTAAGTGGGAGCGGGTACCTGTCAAAATTCTGAAATATACAATCCTTTCATTAAAACAAAACATTTAATCAGAGGTAAATTTGGATGCACTACTCCACTTCCGAGAAGCTGTGGAATGGACTGAATCAATAGGCCTCCTTATGGGGGCGAGTTGGGAGATGTGGTTTTATCCCTCTCTCACCTTCATTGGTTCCAATACCTCCACAAAATTCTCCAAAATCCTCTTCTTTTGATTCTTTTTTAAGTCATGTTACAATCTTAATTAGGAGGACTCATGTCTACTATTCTTCTCTCTCTCTCTTCTGTCTCTCTTCTCTTTTTCTTTCCTTCTGTTCTCCCCTTTTTTTATTTACTTCCTATATGAGCATTATTATTTATGTTTTTTCAAAGTTACTTGATGCCCACTTTTATGAATGTCCTGACGGTATGGAAGTCACCCACACCTTTGATCCTTTTTTTGTGTGGCTACCCGAAGACAGTCCCATATTTGTAGATGATATTGATCAATGTATTTGTATTGGGATGTTGATATTGACTGACTACCATATTTGTGTGGATATTGTCAAGTTGTACTCACAATTTCAGTGTGGATTTCTTTTTATTTTACTTCAGAAATTTTTGTTAATAAAAATATATTCAACCTAAAATTAAATCAGAGACAGTATCTAAACATTATACCTAGGAGAATAAATAACTCCAGGGAGTTTAAGATACCTGAGATAAGAAATTACGTACATTTTACAGTTTCGTGCTTTCAATGCTTTAGATCTTAGACTTACATAGATATCTTCAACTGTCATATCTAATAATTATAGAACATTCCAAAGGAGTAAGCAGACCATCCTTGTGTTTCATAATAAACACAGGGTATGTATGGAATTCAGGTTAAGTCTCAGGAGGTACCAGAAAACATCCCTAATCTTTAATTGAGATTTCTTCCACCTGGCAAGGAATGCTCACCTGTTCACTATTTCATCCCTAGGTACTAAAGTTGAACTTGTCTCTTATATAGTTAGAGTTTGACTGAATTTCTACTTAATAACTGAAATTAAGAATTTCAGCTTTTTTACATTTTGCAAGCAAATACATTTCATGGTAAAGCAAATTTCATCAAAATAAATCTATAATCCTCAACAAAGTAGGGCAAAATAAATTGTCCTCCTGTACTTGTGAAAGTACAAATACCAAATACTTTTTTTATTTTTTATTAATTAATTGCATTTTTATTAAAGTTTTGCAAAGTTACAAAAAATGTTATATAAAACACCACAGTATAAAACAAAACAGTAGCTGGAACTCAATGAGCATGGTGAATCACATATCCATAGAAACTAAAACGTAAGTCACTTTCAGAGAAAACAAGAACATTTACAGCATGTGGATATAACCTTAAAAGCGAACATGGTAGCTAAGTTCACAAAGGAAACAAAAATAAAAGAGAGGTAGAAGAAATACACCAGGGGTCAGGGATACCAAATACTTTTGCACTATTAGTGTTTGCATTTTCATGTGTTTGTATTTCTTCTCCTCAATCTAAAAGTATCCTGGTAGCTTAAAGTGGTGTTGCACCCAAAAAAAAAAAAAAAAAAAGGTTTAAAATTCCTAAAAAAAAATAAAAAAAAAATATTTGGAATTTTTTTTTAACTCACCTCTAAATGCCTGTTGCTAGGGGGTCCCTCGTAGTCTGCCTCCTTCAGTGCCTGGGCAGGTGACATCACTTCCCCTCAGCGCAGGAAGGGCTCCCTCCCTCCTGCCAGTCATCTGGGACAGGTCCCAGATGACTGCGCGATCAATCACGGCGCACAGCGCCGCTTGCGCATGCGCAGTGGGTGCTCAGCTGAGAAGCTACAGCCAGGTGCCCACAGTTGCAATGCCAGCGCCGCCGAGCGGATTGGGGGACGAGTGGAGCTTCGACCCCCCCCATCGCTGGACCCTGGAACAGGTAAGTGTCCGATAATTAAAAGTCAGCAGCTGCTGTATTTGTAGCTGCTGACTTTTAATTTTTTTTTTATGGATACTCCTCTTTAAAGATTACTTTTGTTTGTTTTTTTAAAAACGCTTTGGGTGATCAATGTACAATGCAGAAATTTAACAAACCTTGTTGCAATCCTACCTGTTTCTGCTCTGAAGAAAACATTTGCTTGTATGCAGAGTGAATCCGAATGGGAGTGACTTTTTCATTATGAATCAGTTTACAGGGTTCTATGACCCCTGGCAAAAAGTATGAAAACACCACTCTTCGAAAATCTTCATTCAATTGTTTAATTGTGTAGAAAAAAATCTAATCAGACATGCCTCAAAACTATTGTCATTTAATTCAGTCCATTCCAACCTTCTGGCTTAAAAAAAGAAAGAAAGAAAACTGTAGTCAATTGCAACATTTGTTTGCAGATCAAGCCAAGGTAAAAATATGGAATCACTCAATTCTGGGGAAAATATTATGGAATCACCATGTACTTTGCAGTTCTAAAACAAACATTTGCATCAGATTACATCTGCTACTTAGTCTACAGTTAAAAAAAAGAGTGCTTGTACACCTTGGTGAGCTTTTGCACCAACCTGATTAACATGGATCATGGTTCCAACGTGAGAGACAATGGCGAGGATTATAAAACTTCTTCAAGAAGGTAAATCATCACCGAAAGTTGCAAAAGATGTTGGTTGTTCCCAGTCAGCTGTGTCTAAAATCTGGACCAAGTACAAATCAAATGTGAAGGTTGTTAAAGGGAAGTGTACTTATAGACCAAGGAAGACATCAAAGTGTCAAGATAGAAAACTTAAAGCAATATGCTTTGAAAACAGAAAATGCATGACAAAACAAATGAGGAACAAATGGTCAGAAACTGGAGTCAATGTATGTGACAGAACTGTAAGACAACGCCTAAAGGAAATGGGATTTACATACAGAAAAGCCAAACGAAAAACCGTCATTAACACCTAAACAGAAAAAAACAAGGTTACGGTGGGCTAAAGAAAAGCAATCATGGACTGTGGATGACTGGATGAAAGTGATAATCAGTGATGAATCACAAATCTGCACTGGGCAGGGTGACGATGCTGGAACTTTTTTTTGGTGTCATACCAAGGAAATGTATGAAGACGACTGCCTACAGAAAACATGCAAATTTTCACAATCAACGATGATATGGGGTTGCATGTCAGATAAAGGTGCGGAGGAGATGACAGTCAATAAATCTTTAATAAATGCACAAGTTTATATTGAGATTTTGGACACTTTTCTTATTCCATCAATTGAAAGGATGTTTGTTGACGATGACCTCATTTTTCAGGATGATAATGCATCTTGCCATAGGGCAAAAGCCGTGAAAACTTTCCTTCAAGAAAGACATATGATGTCTATGGCATGGCCTGCAAATAGTCCGAACCTCAATCCAATTGAAAAGCTATGGTGGAAATGAAAGAAAACGGTCCATGACAAGGCTTCAACCTGCAAAGCTGATCTGGCAACTGCAATAAAAGAAAGTTGGAGCCAGATTGATGAGGAATACTGTTTGTCAATAGTTAAATCCATGCCTCTGAGATTTCAAGCTGTTATAAAAGCCAGAGGTGGTGCAACAAAGTACTAGTGGTTGTACTGTAGTGTTTTTTGTATGATTCCATAATATTTTCTGCAGAATTTAGTGATTCCATAATTTTCCTCTGCTTGATC
Organism: Lithobates sylvaticus; assembly: GCA_028564925.1. Taxonomy (NCBI): domain Eukaryota; kingdom Metazoa; phylum Chordata; class Amphibia; order Anura; family Ranidae; genus Lithobates; species Lithobates sylvaticus. Next base: position 467,365,286 of record CM053030.1, read on the forward strand.
TGCAAAAACAGTTGCAATTGACTACCGTTTTCTTTCTATTTTCAATTTTTTTGTGTTTCTTAACCACTTCCCGACCGGCGCACACAGATGTACGTCGGTAGAATGGCATGGACAGGCAAATGGGCATACAGGTACGTCCCTTTAAATTTGCCGCTGTGCCATTGGCGCGCGCGCGCGCGCCGGTCGTGACCTCCGTAAGTCGGATCGTGGGTCACGCGGACGAGATCGCCGCGGGGATACCCGCGATCATCTCACCGGGAGGAAGAACAGGGAGATGCTAAAGTAAACAAGCATCTTCCCGTTCTGCCTAGCAACAGTGTCACTGATCTCGGCTCCCTGTGATCGGAGCAGAGATCAGTGACGTGTAACACACAGCCACGCCCCCCACAGTTAGCAACACACCGAGGACACACTTAACCCCTACACTGCCACCTAGTGGTTAACCCCTTCACTGCCAGTGTCATTTACACAGGAATCAGTGCATTTGTATAGCACTGATTGCTGTATAAATAACAATGGTCCCAAAAATGTGTCAAAAATGTCCGATGTGTCCGCCATAATGTCGCACTTTTGTGCAAACCAATCAATAATCGCTTATTGCAATTTTTTTTATTTACCAAAAATATGTAGAAGAATACGTATCGGCCTAAACTGAGGAAAAAAATAAATTTTATACATTTTTGGGGGATATTTATTATAGCAAAAAAAAAAAAAATAATGATTTTTTTTCAAAAATTGTCGCTCTTTTTTTGTTTATAGCGCAAAAAAATAAAATCTGCAGGGGTGATTAAATACCACCAAAAGAAAGCTCTAATTGTGGGGAAAAAGGACGTAAATTTTGTTTGGGAGCCACGTTGCACGACCGCGCAATTGTCAGTTAAAGCGTCGCAGTGCCGAATCGCAAAAAGTGGTCTGGTCTTTGGCCAGCAAAATGGTCCGGTCTGAAAGTGGTTAAAGCCAGAAGGTTGGAATGTTAAACGAAAATATTAGTAAAATTAGTTATCTTTTTTTTCTACACAATTAAACAATTGAATGAAAATTTTCCAGGGTTTTTTTCCAGGGGTTGTAATGAGCAAAGCTGCAGGATCAACATCCCTTTATAAATGATTACACCTTTAAGGGTATCTCTTTAAAAATTAGATTTTTTGTGCTGGGGATGCCAAAAGTATGACTAGTATCTTAGTGCAGACTTCTGGGAAAATCAGTGAGCCAATCACACAAACAGGAAATTACGTATCTGAGCGTGTTTTATACACCAGTGGTGTACATCAGGTTGTCATATTGCATTAAATCTTACAAAAAATGACAGTGCTGCAGATTGAAATGAAAAGGTCATTTTAATAACATTCAATTACAATATGACTTGAATAGCAATTGCATATTTTATATTATTTTTCTTTGCTTTTTTGTAAGTGGAGTTACCTTTTCATGGCATTCTATTCCAAAACTAGTCTTGGTGTGCATGCTTATAAGCAGGTGGGGACATTAGACTGCAGTCTCCTTAAAGAGAAGAAACTGATGTGAAAATCGAACGTACACAAAAATGTTAAAGTGGTTCTGCACCCATTTCATTTAGTAAATCTCTTTGCCTTCCAAATCAGGCAAAGAGTACTAAATGAAATGTGTTTTTTTTTTTTTACTTACCTTGTAATTGATGACTTCCGGTCTTCTCTCTCTTCGGCGGTGGACGGGGTCTCTGCGTCGATCGTCGTCAGGCCGCACTGTCTCCTGGGATCTGGTGTCATTGTTCCCAGGAGTCAGTGCGGACATCTTCCGAAATCTCGCGAGATTTCGGACACATCTTCCGAAATCTCGTGAGAAGTCGGCAGATGTGCCGTTACTGCGCACGCGCGAGTAACGGCGGTGCATGCTGGGCCATCTAAAGTGCCTGTGGGGGTTTCACATGCCCACAGGCAAGATGGCCCCCAGCACAAAAGAAGAAGATGAGGAACTTCATCGGACGAAAACCGGCGGCGATCGAGATGGAAGATGGAACAGGTGAGTCCCCCAATAAAGGTAAGCATCCTTTGTAAACCCCCCCACCCAAAAAAAAAAAATATATACAGAGTGCAGAACCGCTTTAATATCCAAATTTCACTACAAATCTGAAGGTTTTCATTTTTTCTTTCAGAATTTGTGAAAGACCCCCAAAACCATATATTTTCTGAAAGTATATGACCTGTTGAATAAAAAGAAGGCACTACGACCCTGCGGTATTTGCGCAAATTTTTATCAAACGCAAAAAATACACTAAAACCATTATTAGCAGCTGAAAACACAGCTAATTTTACAAAATTCTTGCTAAATCCCTACTAAATATAAAAGCTTAACCTGTATGAAGTTAATAAATAACAAATATTTTTACATTTTAAATTGTGCCTTGTTGCAAAATGGTGAAAATCGAATGTACCCAAAAATGTCTCTAAAAATCTGGATGTTTTCATTTTTCACTTCAGAGTTTGTAAAAAAAAATAAAATAAAAGAATATATATATTTTCTGAAAGCATATCTAGAATAAAAAGAAGGTGCTACTGATTTTTTAGGCCCTGCTGTATTTGCACAAATGTTTATCAAAACAATATTTTTGCTAAAACTACACTAAAACCATAATTTAATAAATAAAATTCCTGATGAATTCCAACTAAATATAAAAGCTTAACCTGTATGGAGTTATTACATAACAAATATTTGTATTTTTTACATTGCGCCTTTTTGCCTTTGCGCCTTTTTGCATAATGGTTAAAATTGATCGTATGCAAAAATTTAAATATCGAAATTTCTCAAAAAATCTGAAGATTTTCATTTTTCCCTTACAGTATTCAGCATTTGTGAAAGACCCCCCCCCCCCCCCCCTCAAACCATATATTTTCTGAAAGCATAGGACAAGTAGAATAAAAAGAAGTTGCTACTGATTTGTGCAAATGTTCACTAAAATAATATTTTCGCAAAAAAAAACACCAAAATCAATAGTGCACAAAAACACAACATAACTTACAAACACATGCATGTTTTCCATGCATCTTCCGACGGGCAGTCCAATTGATGTCAATTGGGATGCAATGGCTGCACAGGCATAGCTGCTGTTCCCAATCTGACATCCGTGTGGGTGTGGGTAGATGACCTCAAAGGCAGACAGCGTGAGCTCAGAGACATGCATGCGGACCTACATGGATGTAAAATTGGGAGCAAAGGGACATTATTGGGGACACCTGTGCATCCCTGTAAAGGTACGCTGTGTATGCCCTGTGTTTTTCAGGCGTACCAAATCGGACCACCCATTGTTCTCCATGGAGAGGCTGATGTAAATGGACATGTGTTTGTTTACACCCGCCTGCATCCGATCCAGTCCAGTACGCTAAAAACAGATGGATGGGGATTCCATTCCCCATTCATCTAGCAGACTGGATCAGATGGTATCCGATGGAACTGCACAGGTGGTCCATTTCCATCCGACCACCCCATTGAGAACAGCGGGCTGTGTCCTTTCTGTCCTTCCAGACACGGACCTGTCATCCGCCTGCTTAGCGGAGGATCAGCAGAGAGATCCCCCGCTGAGCAGGCGGATCTGCTTGACAGAATCTGCTCCATGTGAAAGGGGTCTTACCAGGAGTGGCTGGACCTTCCCCCTGCACGGCGCCAGACTCATACGTTTGTATGAGGTTTTTTTTTCAAGCCACATGATTAGAGCCTGAGGCTCCAATTGGCTTGAAAAAGGTTGGACTTGGGGCACAGAGCATTACACCCCGAACCCACCCACTTGTGACAATAGCAAATTAATATTTGCTATTGTCTTCAGGCTTCTCCTTCTGGCCAATGAGGATGGATCGGGGTTAAGGTCTGGGGCTGAGGAAGCCATAAAGGGGTGAGTGCAGAGGGCTGTCAACATAGAGAGGCTGAGTGCGGGCGGACCTGGGAGGGGGGGTTGTTTGTTGTTTTACTATTTACATTTTTTTGTTACATTTTATATTATTTTTTGGGGGGGTGGTGAGAGATTCTTAATTCATTCATAACACTCACGTTTACTATGATCAGTTGTCAGTGGGCATATAGAAGAGATCAGTAGTGAGGGGGGCTTGGTAAACACATGATGTTTACCAAGCCCCCCCAGGTTCCAACTTCACACCCACCCGCACCGCTCCCCCCTACCCCACCACGATCCCCAGCTTGACAGCTCGCCGGAGCTAAGTGCAGGGAGAAAATACAAGTGGCAGGAGGGGAAGGAGGGATGCGCTCTGAGCAGGGATGGATTGGAGGGCAGGGGCCGATAAGGGGGTGATCTGACTGGTGAAGGGGACACATCTGGACCCCCCCAAACCCCATGCAGCACTTGAAGCCGGCGGGAGTGGAAGAGGGGGGATGCCGGCTAATGATGGTGGCTGCGGTGGTCCGGTTTGCGGGGGGGGGGGGGGTGTCGGATCGGGTGTGGGGGGGGCAATCGGTGCTGGGGTGGAAGAAGGGGGGTAAAGAGGATAGGAGAGCGGGGGCAGTTTTAGGTGAAATTTAGCGGCAGGAGGTGGAGAGGCAGGGGGCAGGGAAAAGGCGGCATGGGTTGGGGGGGGTGGTCCTATTTTAGGTAAATAACTCTGATCAGCGGGATGTAATTCGCTAAACAGAGTTATAGAATTGATCAGCAGGGTTAAAGTGAAAAACCTTGAGACTCTACAGTCACTTTAATGTATACAATACATTTGTTATGAAGGTCTTCTGGCTGGTTTGATTACATCACAGGTCCTTCCTGCTTTCTTTTATCAGTGATAGTAGATGGTCATTGCTGCACTAAGCAGCGTTCAAGACATGTAAGTACTGTTCAGTACAGTAGTATTGTAAGCCCAGGTTGCAATGAAGACACAGCCCAAGGTTGCATCTTTTGCTGTGGACAGCTCTGGATTGAAGGTTAAAATAGCAGTGAAAGCTCCTTTTTGTTTTTTTACAGACGTTGAACTTTGTATTTTTTATTATCTTTAAAAGTGCTCTTCTGATTTAAAATAATAACACCTCTCCTATCCTCCTGATCAAATTTGAAAACAATACTACAAGTCTCTTCTTGTTCTGTCTCAAGGACATTCAGCTAAACCATTCTTATCCCATAAACATGATACCATATTTCTTCGATCGCAGTTTATTGGAACAAGCTAGGTGAAACTACAAATAACAAGAATAAACCTTGATAAGTACAATATCCCATAAATTTAGCATACATTTCAAAGACAAATATACACAGTACAATATGAGACAGTAAAACTTACTTTTTTAAGTTCAATAAGGGATTGATGGTAAGAGATTGAAACAAGACCTCTTGCAGTCTGAAAAGCATGATGAATGTGTCTCTTCCTGTGAGACTTTACCCAGAATACTTTGCTTTCCAAGTACTTCCTAGGTTATAAACTTTATTAATAAAATATACACACAGAAGCAATACCAAAAAAGGATGCTAGATGGCGCCTAAGCTCTGCAAATGATTCCTATAAAAGGTAACAACATTAAATGTCATTTACAACAACACAAATGCAGATAATCAGAATATATCCATCTGATGGGCAGAACACTCCCCGCCTGACGTCAAGTGACGTCACTAACAGAGTCCTCCGTAGAAAGTAACAGAACAAGTTCGGTCACTGGCCTCAAGAACACTTTGGCCTCATTCTGTTGAAAGGTCTTGACCTCGACCTTACGGACAAGATTATCTTTGCTTGGCAGTACTTTGGTGACTAGACCTAAAGGCCACATGTTCCTTAGTGTCTGGCAATCTCTCATGAGCACAACATCACCAAGTTTAAGGTTAGGTTTTTCTGAGTGCCACTTCCTCCTTAGTTGAAGAGTAGATGTGTATTGCTCCCTCCACCGACTCCAGAAGGTATTGGCAAGAGTTTGAACTTGTCTCCATTGACGTTTGTAAAGGTCCTTCTCACAAAACTCTCCAGCTGGAGTACCTACAAGACCAGTCTTTTGCGTGAGCAACATGGTAGGTGTGAGAACCATTGGATCTTCAGAGTCACTTGAAATTGAAGTTAAGGGTCTGGCGTTAATGATGGCTGTAACCTCTGCCATAAATGTCACTAAACACTCGTGAGTAAGCCTTGCAGTTCCTACTTGTAGGAAGATAGAGTCAAGAATTCTGCGGGCTATGCCTATCATCCTCTCCCACACACCTCCCATGTGAGAAGAGTGAGGTGGATTGAAGATCCACGTGCAGTCTTGCTTACTCAAATACCTTTTTACACTGGGGATGTCCAAGTTGGAAGGAATTTGCAGTTCTTTTACTGCTCCTACAAAGTTGGATCCTCTGTCAGAGCGAATGAGTTTCACTGGGCCTCGGATTGCAATGAAACGTCTAAGAGCATTAATGAAACGTGAAGTGTCCAGCCTGGGTATGGTGTGTTCAGGCAGTGGTGCAAGTTTTGCTTTTCCCATTACAAACCCTATGTGGCATTGTCCTTTAGTGTTTATGGTTTTCAGGTAAGCTACAGCAGCAATTGCTCTAACAGAAGCATCCGCAAACACACAAAGTCTTTGCATCTGAACATCTGCAGATGACAGAGGAGCATATGGGCGTGGAATTTTAAGATTAGATAGCGCTGTAAGTGAGTCCTTCCACTCTAGCCATAAGTTCTTCCTGTCGGTGGGAAGAGGGTGGTCCCAATCTAGCGACTCACAGGTTAAGTCTCTGAGTAGTGCCTTACCCTGGATGGTGACAGGTGCTGCAAAGCCTAAAGGATCGTATAGGCTGTTTATGGTAGACAGGACACCTCTACGGGTAAAGGGTTTTTCCTCTGTGTTTACTTGGAAAGTGAAGGTGTCAGATCTTAAGTCCCAAAGCAAACCAAGGCTGCGTTGCATGGGAAGTGAGTCTGTGCCTAGATCTAAGTCCTTTAACTCGTTGGAATGGTCTTGGACAGGAAAGGCTTCTAAAACTTCTCTACTGTTGGAAGCAATCTTGTGGAGCCTTAAGTTGGAACACGCAAGCATTGCCTGAGTTCTTTTGAGGAGACTGATTGCGGCTTCATTTGTGGGTAGTGATTTCAAGCAATCGTCTACATAGAAATCCTTGTCCACAAATTGTCTGACGTCTGACCCATACTCTGACTCTCCCACTCTAGCAGAGTGTCTGAGGCCATATATAGCAACTGCAGGGGAAGGGCTGTTGCCAAATATGTGCACCTTCATGCGATATTCTGTGATGTCTCCAGAGGGGTTGTTGTCCCTGAACCAGAGAAACCTCAGAAAGTTTCGGTGTTCTTCCTTAACAAGAAAGCAATAGAACATTTGTTGTATGTCTGCCATGAATGCGACTGAATCCTTGCGGAAGCGGAGAAGTACTCCCAATAGTCTGTTGTTGAGGTCAGGGCCAGAAAGAAGGACATCATTTAGAGAGACACCTTCATGCTTGGCGCTGGAATCAAACACCACTCTAATCTGCCCTGGCTTCTTAGGGTGATAGACGCCAAATATGGGTAAGTACCAACATTCTTCTGAGTCTTTGAGGTCTGGAGCTACCTCAGCATGGCCATTTTGGAATATTTTGCCCATGAAGGAAAAGAAATGTTCTCTCATCTCTGGTTTCCTTTGCAGATTGTGTCTTAAGGAAGTGAGGCGTTTATATGCTAGTTCCCTGTTGTTAGGCAAACGTTGTCTTTGTGGCCTAAAGGGAAGAGGTGCTACCCAGTTATTAGACACGTCTTTCTCCATACTGCTTTCCATAACCTCTAGGAAGATTCTATCCTCAATGGACATTGCTACCTGGTTGTCTTCCTTTGTTCTCCTGAACACTGAGTGTCCTAAGTCGCTTTGGTCATTGTCATAGGCATTGCTGTCACAGAGGGAACTTAGGAAAGGAAGAGGTACAGGGTTGTTGTGCGGTAGCTCCTTTATGAGGATGCGATTTGGACAGGGTTGGAAAAGAGAAGGACGACCATTCTCGAGGGTACTAGTGAGCAGATTATTAACAGATGCCGGTTTGTGTGCACCTCCCAGGCAAACATCACCTATAATGACCCACCCAAGATCCAGTTTTTGGGCATATGGCGCACTTTTAGGACCGTTGATCAGTTTCCTTACTTTGTGGACTTGCAAGATATCCCTCCCTAGGAGTAAGATTATCTGAGCCTGATCATCAAGTTCTGGTATGAGATGTGCTATGTGCTTCAAGTGAGTCTGGTGAGCTGCTGCGCCTGGTGTGGGAATCTCCGATCTGTTGTCTGGCATCTGGTTGCACTCTATTATGGTCGGTAAGGGTAGGCACGTCTTACCATCCATAGATTCAATTTGTAGGCCGTCAGCTCTTCTCCCCGCCGTTTCCACTGTACCTGCACAAGTCCTAAGGGAGTAGGGGCTGCTGGGGCCTTTAAGGTTTAGAATATCAAAAAACACAGGTCTGGCTAGTGACTTATTACTCTGATCATCCAAAATGACGTAGAGCTTGACTGCTTTGTCTCTGCGTCCCTTTGGGTAAACTTTCACTAGACAGATTTTAGAGCAAGATCTGCCACCTGTACTTCCTTTGCAGACTTCAGTGCACTGTGAAGTGATTGCTGTGGTATCTGTACTAGAGTCTTTGGTCTCCCTGCCTTTCTCCTTGTCACCATGGACAGGTGGGAAGGTTCTTGGAGTAGGCTTTGGGTGTAAAGCTGTGTGGTGCTCTGTGCTGTCACACTCTGTGCATTTGACACTGACCTTACAGTCCTTGGCGAAGTGTGTAGACGAAGAGCAGCACTTGTAACAGATGTTGTTCTCTTTGAGGAAAGCTTTGCGGTCCTGGATGGTCTTTGTCCTGAAGGCTCTGCATTCCAGAAGAGGATGTGGCATCTTATGTAGAGGGCAGAACTTCGTTGGGTCATTGTCTTGATCCTCTGGCTGAGACTCTGCAAATCTGTGGGAAGAAATGTTAGTTTTGTGCACAGCTACTGGAGCCCTGAGTTGCTTAGGGCCAGCAGAAGTGATGTAAGACACTGGAAAAATGAAGCTGGGGTCATCTTTCGTTCCTGCTTGTCTGTCTACAAAGTCCACAAACTCACTAAATGGTGGAAAGGGCACATTGTGTTTCCGTTTGTAGTTACAGCCATGAGCAATCCATCTTTCGTGTAACTCATAAGGAAGTTTTTGTGCTAAGGAGTTAATACCTCTAGCAGAGTCAAGATAAGAAAGGCCAGGTAAGTCACCTTCCGCTTTAGCAACTTGTAACTCCATACATAGGTCACTGAATTCTCTGAGTCTTTGGTAACCTCTGCTAGGTATTTTTGGGAAGTCTTCTATCCTTTTAAACAGTGTACTCTCTATAGCCTCTGGTGAGCCATAACATCTATCCAGTCTGTTCCAGATGTTTGTAAGGCCTATCTCAGGGTGGTTTATATTAATGTCTCTGATCCTTTTGGCGTGTTCCGCAGAATCATTGCCAAGCCACTTTACAAGGAGTTCTATTTGTTGTCTGCAAGATAGATCTAGACCTTGGATAACACTCTGGAAAGAGGATCGCCACGCCCTGTAGTGTTGAGGGCGATCACTAAATTTGGCAAGTCCTTGGGTAACTAACTCGCGTTTGGCCAGGAACTTGGCAAAGTCTACAGTAGCCTGATTGGCATTGGGGTAGGCTGCTGGTGTATTGTGGTGCGGTGTAAAGGCATACCTGATAGAAGTCTCTTCTTTAGGCTCTCTGGGCTCAAACTTGCATACGGTTGGCAGTTCGTACCGGCTCGTTGCATACACCTTTGGGGTGAAGACAGGTGTTTGATGTTTGTATGAAGGTTGAGTACCTTGTGGAGTAGAAGGTTTGGTTGGGACTGGAACGTCTGGAACACTGTCAGATTTTTCTTGCCTGTGGTACTGGGGTCCAAGGTCGTCTTGTTGCTGCTTGATTTGGTGTGACTCCCTGACATCATGTTTAATTTCTTGTTGTGGGATGCTGCTTGGGTCACAGTGCTGGTAGACATAATCCGACGTGCGTTGCGAAGAATCTTGGTGTTCTTCTTCTAGGCCTGGTATGCTGCTACCTGCTCTTGGCTCATCGTAGATGGCTGCTTCTAGAGCTTCTGCTTCTGCAATGGCGGCGGCAGCGTCTCGTTCCACTGCCAGCTTCTCCATGTTAGCTTCCAAGATAGCTTGCTGCAGTTTCAGAGATGCCTCCTGCTGAGCTCTTTCTTTCTCTCTCTCTTGTTCCTGTCTCACCCTTTCTGCTTCAAGGTGGGCCTTTTCTTTTTTCATCTGCAGCTCTTGGTCTGCGAATGCGGCCCTGGCTCTTGCTGCTTCCGCTTTCGAACGGGCGATAGCTGCTGCATTTGCGACAGATGACCTAGATGAGCTTGCTTGTGATCGTGTTTTGTAAGAAGATGTTCTACTGTGAGACATGGCTGCGGGGAAGAAGCTGTCTTGCTGTATAGAGACCGTTCTAGTGTCGGTACTGCTTGACAGAGCGCGTCTCTGTGTAGCGTGGCTGCTTGCTTTGCCTCCCACAGGCCTGCTTCTTTAAGGCTTCTGACTGTATGGTACTGTGTAGCCCCGGGCTGTACAGACTTCCGAAGTCAGCTTATCTTCCCTTCAGAGGTCAGCTTAAAAATTTCACTGTTCTGTCTCAAGGACATTCAGCTAAACCATTCTTATCCCATAAACATGATACCATATTTCTTCGATCGCAGTTTATTGGAACAAGCTAGGTGAAACTACAAATAACAAGAATAAACCTTGATAAGTACAATATCCCATAAATTTAGCATACATTTCAAAGACAAATATACACAGTACAATATGAGACAGTAAAACTTACTTTTTTAAGTTCAATAAGGGATTGATGGTAAGAGATTGAAACAAGACCTCTTGCAGTCTGAAAAGCATGATGAATGTGTCTCTTCCTGTGAGACTTTACCCAGAATACTTTGCTTTCCAAGTACTTCCTAGGTTATAAACTTTATTAATAAAATATACACACAGAAGCAATACCAAAAAAGGATGCTAGATGGCGCCTAAGCTCTGCAAATGATTCCTATAAAAGGTAACAACATTAAATGTCATTTACAACAACACAAATGCAGATAATCAGAATATATCCATCTGATGGGCAGAACACTTCTCACTGAACAACATTTGGAATCCTGTCCCTCTTTCAGTCCATAATCCATTGAGGTAGCAGGTGTGTGAGAATATTGGCTAAACTGTACTAGGATTGGTGCAGGCACACACTAGATCGCTATTTTTCTCTATGGACAGGCCTGAGGCCTACTCAATGGAATACAGACCTGACGAAGAACAGAACACCATGAGCTGGAAATACTGCTTGGTTGTGGGCAGGCCCAGCAGTGGGAAGATATTCTTATCAGCATTTGAGGTCTATAACACAACTGCATGCAGCAAATCTGGTCCCTGGGAGATATAAGTAGCCAGTGGATAATTTAGCTCAGTCGTGTTCACCCAAAATAGTCATACAAGTATTTGGTGGGCTAACCCATTAATCAGTACAATGGACATTCATTTGGTTTGAACGCACGTCTGTAGTGAACTAAAATTGTTTCTATGTAAGGGTAGCACCCTCTAGAGCTAGAAGTAGAAATAGGTTTTTGTTTTTAGCACAGGTAAATTTATGCAGGCTTGGCTGGTAGCCTGTCTGTTTTTGTTTCCTGGGTTGGGCAGAAATCCAGGGAAAGCTGGATGACTCAAAGGTAGTATCACTGAGAACTCCCCCTCTTTCTAGAATGCACTAGAACCTTCTGGAAAGGAAGATGGGAAGTAAGATGGAGCTGTCTGGAGTATTATGAGAAGTCCTGACCAATCCCCAACTTGGTTTGGCAGGGGGCAGGCCTCCTCAGGGTCAGCCCAGCTGGTGGAGGATTTGTTCGGGTGGAAGCTGGAGATGAAGTGTTAGGCTGTCATGGACTTTGAGGGAGCTCCCTCAAAAAGGGGGGTGACCTTGGGCCTGGGCTCGGATGCGGACAGGACTTTCTCAAGACACACAGAGGTGTCCTGGACAGGAGGCATGGGAGCAAAGAGAGGACAGTGGCAGAACAATGCCAGACAAGGCTCCAGGAGGTACAAGGATCAGCCAGGAGGGCTGGTGAGTGACACACAGTCAGGAGGAATGGGAGGCATACCTGAGAGGACTGGGTGCAAGCATATTGGGATGGGTGCAGAGCCAGTAAGGAGGACTGTGGTAGCACGGGCAGTGGAAAGAGGCAGCTGCAGCCAGGTGGGCTGGCAAGGCCTGAAGAAGTGGTACTGGGATCAGTAGCCACATGGGACAGCTAGCACTTGGACTACCATATTTTGCTACATCATAGGGGCCCACGGTCCCTGCCTCTAAAGGGCATTTGCTTTGGGCCTGGCTGAGCCAGTGTCAGGTCTGCAATTCAGTGTTAGCTGGTCCTGGGAGTTGTAGTTCTACAAGAAAGTTTGTGCTGGAGGTAGAAGAGGAGAAGTGTGTATATACCGGATGTATATAGTTATGTCCCTGAAGAATTCCTATTGATCACATGGGCATCCCATATGTACCCCATCCCCATCCAAGTTAAATCCCCTCATTAAAAACAACAACAAAAAATAAGTACAATGACTATTTCTTGACTGCTGTATGTCTGGAAATTTGTGCGCCTGGCTGTGCAGGGTGAGAGATGGACCACAATCACCAGCAGCCCCTCTGGAGTTACCGCTACCTATTAAGGCCACAAACTATATTTCAGTCATGTATGGAGAACACTATTCCATGCTTTATAATCCTTCTTCTACAAACGACTTTATTATTAAGTGTGAAAGAATTCACAAACCCCACCATGCAGTATCACATTACTTCTAGTTAGCTGTAGGTGTTTCTCGGCGCTGAGTGGTCTGCTGTAGGTGGAGTATGATGTTACAGAATAAAACCACAGGACATGATACAAGATAGAACAAGAGCAGATGATGTAATAAATTACCAGGAAACATTTGTAAATCTCACTTGCTCCCACAGTTCCTGGAGATAAAGCGAACTATATTGCAAAAACATTTGAAAACTGGTTAAATATTTTTCTTCCAACATCAATCCAAACTCAAAGGGGATTCTCAAGAATACTTGGAAACAGCTGTCCATGTAGTCACAGAGGGAAGTCATGGTTTTGTTTAATAACCAGGTTTTCACAAAACAGAAAATTGTGGCTGTTGTAGATCGGGAACCCTCCATTTCACTATGCAGAGCGGCTCCAATCAGTAAATAAAGAATTTAATTTTTCTTTAAATCCCGATTATATTTCTGCAAGCATGAAACATTGTCCCCTGCACCTTTCTAAGTTTGAAACCATTTATCGGTTGCACACAAAGACTTCAGTGTCCCAGGACAGTCCTTCTTTTCAACTTGTGTAAGCAACAATGGAACAAGGATAGTTTTCTTGCCTCAGTGGGCTAAAGGTGACCACAAATGGGCAGATTTCATGTCCTACTGATAGTTCACTAAAATGACTGGTCAGGGCTTCCCCTAGTAAGCAGTATTGGGTGATCTTGTGTGTTGTCAGTGCTTGTTTTTGTACATAGTAACACTGCCTTTGCAGATTCTGTACCTCCGCCATGCCACAGGCTACATTGTTTCACAGCCTGTCATTTAAAATAAGACATCTGAAAGTCTATGTCCAGCCAATTGCTAGACATTCAGTGGTCTTGTCCATAGTAACGAGAGAGAAAACATTTCTGTCCACCATATTTGCTACTATAAATTTCTCTGGAGAATTCATTATGGGTCCCCGTGCCACATGCTATATCACCAATAGGTGGATCTTCCATAGAAATTAACAGAAAACACACTAAGATCGGCCACATGATCAAACTCAGGCTTAACCTCAGGATACCCAAATGTTCATATTATATTCTATTTACTGGTGTCTGTGGAATAAAGTAAGCACAATTACTGATATCAGTGGAACATAAAGACCCAATCATTGGCATCAGTTGGACTAAGTGAATTCCAATTATTGATATCAGTAGGATAATAAGAGGCAACCACTGGTGTCGGGGGGGGGGGGGATTGGTCCCAATTATTGATATTGGTGGAATAATAAGACCTAATCATTTGTGTCAGTTGGACTAAATGAACCCCGTGTATTGATATCAATAGGATAGTAAGACCCAATCATTGGTGTCATTGGGAAGAAATTGGCCCAATTATTGATTTTAGTGGAATAATAAAACCCAATCATTGGTATCAGTTGGACTAAATGAGCCCTAATTATTGCTATCAGTGGGCTAATAAGACTCAATCATTGGATTTTAATGAGTCCCGATTATTGGTGCCAGTGAGTGGGAGCAAAAAAAATACTGGAATGCTGGACTGGGGTTTTAACTTACCTGATCTTATTCACTTACACAGCTCTGCCTCTTCTTTGTCAGGTCAGAATTTTTTTGAGGGTCATGCTGGGGATCACTCCACCGGACACATCACCAGTAAACCTGATGCAACACTCTGCTCCTGAAAGGTGGGAGTCTATATAGGTTCTGGGAGATATAGAAACCACTCTGAAATACTGGGTGTCTCCCGAGTTTCTTGAGAGACTTGACCTCTTTGTCAAGGAGCCAACTCTGACATGATGAATCAAAGCCCCGTCCTCTACCACGATGGCCACCTCTACACAGACACAGTTCAGAACAAGGCATGGTGAGACCATGGAAGGCCACAGGCAATAGTGGTGAGTGACTAGTTCATTGCCTTTTTCCTGCCTTGTTTGTTTAGGTATAGATTTGATTGGCCAGTTCCTCCTTAAATTGGTTAGTGAACATTGCAATTTTAGATACTTTCAACAATAAACACTATAGAAGCATTTGCTTCTACGTTCAGAATGACCCCCAGTATACACTTTTCCATTTGTTTTTGATATGTTTCATTCATTTCTGCTGTTTTTGTAAACTATATCTCAGAGGGCTTTTTCCTTTACTGTAGATATTTCAGAATGTTTCCAGCAAGTAGCTTATCATGCATTTTCACTGAGTACAGTACAAACACTCCTCAATGTTCTGCTTCTCTGGCACACCAGAATATACTGTAGTCCGCCCACAAGAGAAACTGGGACAAAGTGATTGTTCCATATTTGCTACAATTAAAATGCATTGTCTGTTTATTAATGGTTTCTGGATAACATAGCTGAACTGCATATAATCTCTGTAGTTGGAGCTGAAAATATTGCAGAATAACTGCATGAAGAAAACTCTTCATTATTCCTTACAGAGTAACTCTGGATACAAAAAAAAAAAAAATTATATTTAGCTGCCAGAAAATAAACTTGCCAATCCTAACCTGGTTTGAAATTTCAGCTGGTATACAGGAAAATAATGAGAATTTAGAATAAGAGGGATAACACAATTATGTACTGTCATAATTTAAAATTAAATTCTCTCTTTAGCAAATTGCGGTAAGCATATGTCAACTAAATGATAGCACTGCTATTAGAAGAGGTCCACCCACCAAAAATAATACAGCCAGAAAAGACAAAATGCAGCCTACAGTGTTAGTTAAAATGATCCCCGTGGAAAATGCCTGATGCAAAACTCAGCCCCTCCTTTCCCTTATTATTATACAGGATTTACTGTATATAGCACCAACTGTTTACTCAGCACTTTATAAAATAAAGGAAGACAGTACAGTTACAATGCAATTCAAGAAAAGAGGATTCGGAGAGTGCTGATCACAAGGGCTTAAAATTAAAAGAGTTTTCAGGGATTGCCCAAAAGTGGACAGCGTAGGACAGTGATGGCGAACCTTGGCACCCCAGATGTTTTGGAACTACATTTCCCATGATGCTCCACTATACTGCAGAGTGCATGAGCATCATGGGAAATGTAGTTCCAAAACATCTGGGGTGCCAAGGTTCGCCATCACTGGCGTACGAGATAGCCATACAGGTCGGGATAGGGAGTACTAGAGAATGGGAGAGGCTCTGAAGAAGTCCTTGAGAAGAACATGGGAGGAGGTGAAGAGGGAGCTTGAGAGCAAGAGGTCTTGGGAAGAGTGAAGAGGAAAGTTTGGTTGATATTTTGAGATACGTTTGGTGATGTAGCTTGGGGAGTTGTAAAGGGCTTTGTAAGTTGTTGTTAATATTCAGAATTTTATTAGTTGGAAGATTGAAAGCCAGTGGAGGGATTAACAGAAAGAAGTTAACAGAAAGAAATGGCAAACATTGAGCGATTGGCGGGGTGGGTAAGTCTGGCAGCAGAATTCATGATAGACTGAAGGAGGGTATAGCCTGTATGGAGTTAGGCCAATGAGGAGGAAGTTACTAAGGTCAGAAATAAAGAGTGGATGAGTAGCTTAGTGATATAATTGGTTAGGAAGGGATGTATTTAAAAATGTTATGGAAGTTTAGGTAGCAAGATTTGGACAGCGACTGGATGTGGGGCTGAAAGGAAAGGTCAGAAGATTACATCCAACATCCTAGCATGAGGAAAGGGACTGATAGTTGTGTTATTGCTCTTGATGGAACAGCTGGGAGAGGGCCAAATTACAGTCGATCAAGAATCTGGGTTGCATTCATGAAAATATCCACTTAGGCAAGGCTTTAGAGATGGCCATATATATGGCATTTTCAGTCAGTTTCAACCACTTTACCTTCACCAGGAATCACAACTAATCACCATAAACGAAGCAGCTTACCATCCACAAATGTCATCAACCACCAGTCAGGTGTTCAGCGCGACATTCTTCCTAATGCCCACCAGTCTAAAGAGCATTCTTCCCCATGACCATCAGGGTATTGGGGGACATCTCCCACTGACCTCATGTGTGACTACCAAAATAGGGAGTCATTCTCCAACTGACAGACAATGGGGAGATTTACTAAAACTGGAGCACTCAGAATCTGATGCAGCTGTGCATAGTAACCAATCAGCTTTAAACTTTAGCTTGGTTCAATTAGGCTTTCACAATAAAACCTGGAAGCTCATTGGTTAATATGCGCAACCACACCAGATTCTGTGTGCACCAGTTGTAGTAAATCTCCCCCATGTGTAGGGGAAAACAGAATACTAATTTGGGGTTACAAAACACAAATCTATATTTTTCATATGTGAGAAGCGATAGACCTATTTGCCTTCAATGAATACCAATATAAGAGGTGCCTTCTCTCTCCATCAATGTAAAAAGATTTTTCTTCCAGTAATGCCCCGTACACATGGTCGGACATTCCCATGGAAAAAGTCTGATCGGATTATGTTGTCGGAAAATCCGATCGCGTGTGGGCTCTAGCGGACTTTTTCCGTCGGAATTCCGGACGGAAAAGTTTGAGAGCAGGACCTAAAATTTTTCCGACAACAAAATCCGATCTGACTTTTTCTGATCGTGTGTATAGAATTGCGACGCACAAAGTGCCACGCATGCTCAGAATAAATTTGGGGGTGAAAGCTATTGGCTACTGCACTCTTCGTAGACCCGTTGTACGTGGTTTACGTCACCGCATTCTGAACGATCGGATTTTCCGACAACTTTGTGCGACCGTGTGTATGCAAAACAAGTTTTGGCCAAATTCCGCCAGAAAAAAATCAGACGGATTTTGTGGTCAGAATGTCCGACTGTGTGTATGGGGCAAAAAACTCTTCAAATGTACTGTGCTTTACTAGTACCACAGGAAAACTATCTTTTCTTGCAAGCTCTGCACATATCCAAAGGCCATGTAAGCATGCTAAAATAGAAACACAAACCGCAGCACATGGGATTGTGCAGATAAAAACACGTTTCAAACCACAATAAATCTTCAGGGGCCCCCGCTCAGGCTAACAAGGTCTGATGAGTTGGATGTCGCTGACTAGTAAAAGGAAATGGGAAGAGATAGCCCAGCCGCCACACACCTCGCCTGGCACAAGTGGTTAGCAGGCCTTCATGATTAAGCCCAGAGGGTGTTGCAAAACATGTTGGGCCGGACTATCCTTTCTTTCTTACAAAATGGTAAAGTTTCACTTGCAATAAAGTGGCTTGTACAGGGCATGTCATCAGGAATACCCCCTGCAATGGTAAAACAAGTGACACCAAAAGATGCTGAGGACACTCTCACTAGGTAGCCAGCAAAAGGAGGAGAAACATTAGCAGGAATGATTACCTCTGAAGTAGACAGTGCAGAAATTATGGACAAGGAATATAAAAAAAAAAAATAAAAAAAAAAACATCCCTAGAGTGGAAACAGAGGACTGAAATTTTATCCTGGATATGTGAAGTACCTCTGCTAACATGTATCCATGCCCATGGCCCTTTCATCAGATGGGCCACAGCCCCCAAAACATGTTAGTGGAGCTACTTCACATATGCAGGATACAATGTTGGTCATCTGTTTCCACACTCTAGGGGCGGTTTTGTATATTCCATGTCCATGGTTTCTGCAATGTCCACTGCAGAGGTAACGATCCCTGCTTGTGTCTCTTGTTTGCCAACTACCTATTGAGCGTGTCTTCAGCATATGTTGGTGTGGCCTGGTTTACCATTGGAGGGGTATTCTGATATGCCCCAATCAAACCACTTTTCTGTAAGTGCAACTTTACTGTTTTTATCTGCATGATCCAGTGCACTCTGTTTTGTGTTTCGATCTTTCTCTGACTGACCAGCAATGAAAGGAAACATTTCACTGACCACCAATGTAAGGGAGCAATACAATGGCCACTAATGCAAGAAGGTGCTTTTCCCAATGACTGTCAACGTAAGAAGGTCCTTCTCCCACTGACCACCAATGTAAGGGAACCAATACACTGACCACTAATACAAGAGGGACCTTTTGCCAATGACAATCAATGTAAGAAGATCCCTTTTCCACTGACCACCAATGTAAGATAACTTTTCACCAACCAGCAACATAAAGGAGAACTCCTAAGCTGACTACTAGTGTAAGGAGGCATCTGTGCTTATCTGGTCTTGATTATTTGTTTCATTAGGTCATTACTACTGAAAATAATTTTATGGTACAGAACAGCTCTGGGTGTCAAATATGCTACACATTCCTTATTCCTTTTATTCACGTATCTCAATTTACTCTTAATGCTAATGTACATTGAGCGGTAGATACTATCATTATTAGCAGGAGTTCCCTTCGATCTGAAGGGTATTTCAAGAGTCCTCCATGTTTAAGGTTCGAAAAAGGCTGGGTTAAAGTATTGCATTAGCTATGTGTGGATACATCTGCATGCGTGAGCAGATAATAAAAACGTATTGTATCATGTAATTCCCGTTCTTGTTTATTTCTTTAAGTAAATCAGGCTTACAGATATAAAGTAATAGGGATCAACATCTGGTAGTTATTCAGTGGAGACGTTCAATCTTCTTGTACATAGACAATAGAAGGAGCGCTAACCAATCTGTATATGACATTTCATCATCAAAGCAGGTACAATAAAATAATTAGTTACACCAAACGTTATAAATAATTTCACCAGACACAGGAAGAAATAAAACATTTCCGCAGTTGTAACAAAAACAATTAAAAAAATTAAATAAAGGAAGTAGAATTGTCTGGATCGCAAAATAGTAACAAGACAATTCAAGGAACTTATGAAGGGAAATGGCAGGCCTACAGGTATATTTAGTTTTTGAAAAGGTTGAGTTTCACTTATTTAGATTTTCCTTCATATTGCTAAACAGTCTAATGCTGGCTAACTTTGACATTAAAGTGGTAGTAAAGTCTGCTATATTTTTTTTTTCTATAGGGGCCCCCAGGTGGGTTATGCCATAACGTGCTAGTATGCACCACATATTAGCATATTATGAAAGACTTAGCTGCCAAAGAAGCCATTCAGCACTGCAGTGTAATCAATTCAACGTGCCCCGGGCGCTTCCATCCTCGCCTAGTCTTCCTTCCAGGTTCCATGTCTTCAGCCACTTGAATGTCCGGGCCACTATGACGTCTTGCAGACCGGAGTCACATTGTCGTAGCACAGATCTGGAGCGCTGTACACTTAGCTGCACATGCACGGCGGAGGAAGCTTATATGACAGCAGAGACGGATAGGGTCTGTTCTGTCATAAATACCCTGCCTATCAGCACATTTTTAAAAAGTAGCTTTACTATGACTTTAAGTACTTTAGATAACCAAATAATACATATATTATTCTTTTAGAACAAGCAAGGTTTTCTTTTGTCAACATTGTCTTGCAAAACATTATTTTTTTTTTATGTAATTCATAGACAAAGAAGTAACAAAATTTTAAAAAAGCAGTGTTCGTTAACTACTTCAATACAGGGCACTTGTACACCTTCCTGCCCAGACCAATTTTCAGCTTTCAGCACTGTCACATTTTGAATGACAATTGCGCGGTCATGTGACGCTGTACCCAAATTACATCTTTATCATTTTTTTCCCACAAATAGAGCTTTCTTTTGGTGGTATTTGATCACCTCTGGGGTTTTTATTTTTTGCACTAAAAATAAAAAAGAAAAGAAATTGAAAAAAGAAAAAAAGTTTTATTACTTTCTGTTACAAAACTTTGTAAATAAGTATGTTTTCTCCTTCACTGATGAGGCTGCACTGACAGGCACTGACGAGGTGGCACTGATATACAGCACTGATGGGCACTTATAGGTGGCACTAATCAGTGGCGTGGGCAGGCATCACTGATGGGCACAGAGTGCCATCCCTAATGGGCAATGATTGCCATCCATGGTGGGCTCTAGTGAGATTACCTGGTGGTCATGGGTGGGCATCCCTGGTTTACATGGGTGGGCATCCTGGGGGGGGGGGGGGGCTGCACTGATAATCAATCAGTGCAGACCCCCCTGTCAGGAAAGCAGCCAATCGGCTCTCCTCTACTCGCGTCTGTCAGCGCGAGTATAGAAAAAGCCGATACATGGCTTTTCCTGTTTACACTGTGATCAGCTGTGATTGGACACAGCTGATCACATGGTAAAGAGTCTCCGTCAGAGGCTCTTTACCTAGATCGGAGATGCAGTGTGTCAGGCTGACACACCTCACCACCAATCGCCGCACTATGCGCCCCTGCAGGCGTGCGTTTGTGGCTTATCCCGCTGGACATCATTTGACGCCCAATCAGAATGAATAATGAAATCATTTTGCTATATAGCAGGCAGGAAGTTGTTAAAAAAAAAAAAATTACTATAGAAAAAATAAGGGATTTTTTATTTCATTTTTGCCCTGTTTTTAATACAAAAAAAAAAAGAAAAAAAGTTAAATATTTATAGAATAAACAAAATCAGAAAGGAAAACATTGCTAAGGAGAGAATTGGAAAGAGGCAGTTAAAGGCTTCATGTACACAGGACATTATTCAACCTCTTCTTAACGATTTAACTTGACAGCTAGAAACCGGCGTCTAAAAACTTCCATTTAGCGTTTACATGCCGCGTTTACGCCTAGGAGCAATTGGAAAAAAAATATATAATTTTTTTAGATTAAAATCAAAAAGTCTGTAAGCGAAACGCTGCTAAACGCGAGTTACCGCAAGTTTAATCTGCAGCTTATCCCTTTGATCCGCAGATAAATAAGAGACAGTAAAGGCATCTTTCAAATGGGCGGACCAATCGAGTCTGCCTGTCAGCTTTTACTGTGGACCCGATCGGAAACCCCTTTATCCTCTTTGGAGCAGTGGATGTAAATGGACATGTGAGGATGCCAAGTCTCATTCCCAAAGATGACCACATACATAATGTACTTTTTATAAATATGTGTGCAGATCATAACTTCCCTCCATAAAATAAAGTCCTGCTACTCCATTGTTTCCAAACATTCAGCCATGTGCAGGGTTTAGCCTCTACCTCTTACAATAACATGAAATCATACAAAGAATGTGCTTATTCAAAAAACAAAACTCCCCCAATGTTTTCTTGGTGTGGCTGCTTTGATCTGCCCAATGATAAAAATTATATTCAGCTCAAAGGCTGATTGTTACCCTAAGCTACAATCCCGTTTTTCTGCCTTTCAATTAGAAGAATTTAGAATTTTAGGCTGGGTTCACACTATTGTGAATTGGATTTGGGTTTTTTCACATCCAATTTGCACAGCAGGAGATTGTGACCGGCTCTCTATGGAGCTGGTTCACATATCTCCGCAGCGGCTCCGGTGCAATATGCGCAGGAGTCCTGTGCGTCTTTTGGTCCATTTCAGGTCCGAATTAAGCCAAATATTTAGGCTGAAATCGGACCTGAAACGGTAAACAAGGATGCAGCGGACTCCTGCTGTGAGCAACTGCGTGGCTCATATGTGAACCCAGCCTTAAAGTGGAGCAGGGTTTCTCAACTCCTGTCCTCAAGGCGCCCCAACAGGTCATGTTTTCAGGCTTTCCATTATTTTGCAGAGGTGATTGGATCAATTTCACTGCCTTAGTAATTACCACAGCTGTTTCATCTGAGGGAAATCCTGAAAACATGACCTGTTGGAGCGCCTCGAGGGCTGGAGTTGAGAAACACTGAAGTAGAGGACATCTCATTAAATCCACACTTCACATGAACCAGTATGAAGTATTCACCAAATCTATATAGGAGAACCCAATACAATTGATACATTGCTTACAGTGGGCACATCGTTTAGTAAAGGAAATATTTAGTTTGAGCCAGCTTGGCGTAAACAAACTATTTAAAGTGCCAGTAACCATGCAGTTGGGCTTTGAAGTCATTTTCAATTTTTTTAACCGCTTCCCGACCGCCCACTGCATATATACGTCAGCAGAATATCACGGGCAGGCAAAAGCACGTACCTGTACGTGATCGTGCATTTGCCTGCCTGTGGGTCACGCGCGCTCGCGACCCGGTCGGGAGCTCCGTGACCCCGGCCGCGGGACCAGCGGACCCGATCGCCGCTGGTGTCCCGCGATCGGGGTATGGAGCTGAAGAACGGGGAGAGGTATGTGTAAACAAACCTCTCCCCGCGCTTCCTACACTGCCTGTCATTGATTGGCTGTTCCCGGTCATCGGGAAAGCCGATCAATGACGTCAGACGTCAGCCCCGCCCCCTAATGTAAAAAAAAAAACACACACGTCACAGCCCATAGCCCCTCCCCTCCCCCTAGTGGTTAACCCCTTCACTACAACTGTCATTTATACAGGAAACAATGCATTTAAATAGCATTGATTGCTGTATAAATGACAATGGTCCCAAAAATGTGTCAAAAATGTCCGATGTGTCCGCCATAATGTCGCAGTCACAATAAAAATCGCTGATCGCTGCCATTACTAGTAAAAAAAAAAATATTAATAAAAATGCTATAAAACTATCCCCTATTTTGTAAACGCTATAACTTTTGCGCAAACCAATAAATAATCGCTAATTGCGATTTTTTTTTACCAAAAATATGTAGACGAATACGTATCGGCCTAAACTGAGGAAAAAAAAATGTTTTTTTATATATTTTTTGGGGATATTTATTATAGCAAAAAGCAAAAAATATTGCATTGTTTTCAAAATTGTCGCTCTATTTTTGTTTATAGCGCAAAAAATAAAAACCGCAGGGGAGATCAAATACCCCCAAAAGAAAGCTCTATTTGTGGGAAAAAAAGGACGCCAATTTTGTTTTGGAGCCACGTCGCACGACCGCGCAATTGTCAGTTAAAGCGACGCAGTGCCGAATCGCAAAAAGGGGCCTGGTCCTTTGGCTGCCAATTGGTCCGGGGCTGAAGTGGTTAAGCTGCAGATTTTATCCTAAAAGTGGATATAAAAGCAGGTTTTCTAACTTAATGCATTCTATGTGCAGCAGCCCCCCTCATACTTACCTGAGGTCCATCTACATCCAGTGATGTTGTAGGAGTGTCTCGACTGCCCGAGACTCCCCTCCTTGGGTGAGACAGCAGCATGGCAATCAAAGCCAGTCAGCCAATGAAGAGAGAAAGGGAACGGGGCCGGGTCACGACTCTGAATTGACACAGGAAGCTGTGGCTCGGCTCAGGTACCTCCATAGCAAGCTTCTTGCTGTGGGGGCACTCAACAGAAGGGAGGGGCCAGGAGCACCGAAGAGGCACCAGAGACTAAGGATCCAGGCTGCTCTGTGCAACTCCACTGCACAGGGCAGGTGAGTATAACATGTTTGTTATTTTTAACTAAAAAATAAATGAGACTTTAGTATCACTTAAACTATCCCAAACTTCAACTATAACTAAACAGCGCATGTGCTCCAGCAGTAACTTTCCAGCTTTAGCCCAAGCATTATCCTTTCCGCAGTGAAATCCCACGTCCAGCACACACATTATCCTTTCTGCAGTGAAATCCCACCTCCAGCGCACGCATTATTCTTTCTGCAGTGAAATCCCACCTCTAGCACACACAATATCCTTTCCTCAGTGAAATCCCACCTCCAGCACACACAATATCCTTTCCGCAGTGAAATCCCACCTCCAGCACACGCATTATCCTTTCCGCAGTGAAATCTCAGCACATGCATTATTTTTCCTGCAGTGAAATCCCACCTCCAGTAAACGCATTATCCTTTCCGCAGTAAAATCCCACCTCCAGCATATGCATTATCCTTTCCGTAGTGAAATCCCACCTCCAGCACACGCATTATCCTTTCCACAGTGAAATCCCACCTACAGCACACGCAATATTCTTTCCGCAGTGAAATCCCACCTCCAGCATACGCATTATCCTTTCCACAGTGAAATCCCACCTCCAGCACACAAATTATCCTTTCCGTAGTGAAATCCCTCCTACCGCACACGCAATATTCTTTTTGCAGTGAAATCCCACCTCCAGCATACACATTATCCTTTTCACAGTGAAATCCCACCTCCAGCATACGTATTATACTTTCCGTAGTGAAATCCCACCTACGGTACACACAATTTTTTTTCCGCAGTGAAATCCCACCTCAAGCACACACACAATATAATTTCCACAGTGAAATTCCACACCCAGCACACACAATACCCTTTCCGCAGTGAAACCCCACCTCTAGCACACGCAATATCCTTTCCACAGTTAGATTCCATCTTCTACAGACATTGGTCTTTCCCCTGTACCTTTTTCAAACACATACAACCTCAAGTTCTGCTTCTGAAGAATCTTCACTATAAGTACCCACACTAACACCACACAAACTGCATACTCACTGAGCCTACATACAGACCCTAAATATTTTCAGCACTCAGAGTACATCTCAGTTCAGCAGTAGTCTCTGCTCCTCCCTCCTACATGTTCTCCCAATAGAGACTACAGGTGGCTATGTTGACACACATAAGGCAGGCATAGCCCACTTCTGTCACCATCATGAAACCCTACCTGAGAGATGCCATGCATATATCGCTGGAGTGTATAAGGAAAGGAAATGGCTGCAAAGAGGCTGCCGGAGATCAGCAGCATCGATTAACTATAAAAACATTGGGACCTCATTAAGTTTAAATCCTTCGACTTTCTGTATAAAACGTTTTGATAGGATATTTGATGTGTAAGCAGACTCACTCCACACTAGAATACATTAGGGCCAGAGAACCAAACAGATCAAGTTTTGTCCAAATATACATAAATATTAGTGACTGTTATAAAAAGCTTATATTTCACCTAAGTAAGGTTCATAACAGAACCATTTAACCGGCTTCTACAGTATTTCAAAAAGACTCTCCCTACTATGTCTTGCAGTACAGTAAAGGTAGTAAATAATATAAAAGGAGTGCCCTCTGGTGGAAAAATGCAAAAATACAATTCAACCTTGCAGCTGGATTTTGCTGGTAATTTTCTCTTTTAAATTAAGAAAATAAAAGTTTACACCTGACAAGATACGATGAGCAACACATTACACCAGTTTTCAAGGTGTCTGCCAGATGCACCTAAAATCACTATTGGTTTTGTAGCAGACAAAGCCAATAATGCCAACAGCAAAAATCATTATTGACTGCAGTGCAAATGGAGTGGCTTCATTTTTTGGAATGTTCAAAAAATGACGCCCCCAATATTTATGTGTGTAGGGCGCATGCATGTTTTTCATGGGTTGTTGAGCTTCACGCATAGGGCAGTCCATTCATTTTCATGGGCTGCCCTACACGCCCCAAACGTGGCAAAGAAGTTCAAGTATATTTTTAAGCTTATTTGTCTTTTAGGCACGGGTTTTATCATGTGGATTTTCACGCCCAAAACCACGCATCTTGCTTGCTTCGTATGGGATGCCGTAACAATGAATGGCATGGTTGGTTTTCACGCAACATTTGAGTCATGGTTTCTTTCTGAATATATGTTCCCGTGAGACGCAGCATCCCAGCTTTTTCATAAAGTTTTTTTTGTTGCTATCAGTCCTACACATCACATACTAAAAGCACTGCACCATCTAGTGGCTAAAGTGGTGATTACCATTTCCAGGAAACCAAGGTAACCCCTGGCTGTATCTACTGTGTTTTGCCGAAAAGAAGTCTGGGTCTTATATTCATTTTGGCAACAAAAGACACAGTAGGGCTTATTTTCGGGGTAGGTCTTACCATGTAAGGTGATGTCTTCACTCCCCCTCTCTCTCCCTGCCTGACAGGAATCCCCAGTGTGAACTGGGATAAAATGCTTGTAAAATCCTATACAGTAAACCCCCCTCCATTGCGGGGGTTACGTTCCGGACCCCCCCGCGAAAAGTGAAAAACGCGAAATAGAAAGACCCTATTTAAATATACCCTAAGCATGTTTCGTTTGGGTGGCATCCTTGCGGCTATCCTTGCTTGTGGTTGGCAAAGTTACCGCCCCCTCTAACGTCACCACGCTCAGTGTGGTCCACGAGCAAAGGCATGCGTTCCACTGCAGCCTCGCTTTGATTCCTCGCTACATAACCGCGAAATATTACCGCAATATCAGAATAACGGAAGATTAGTTAGGCAAGTGGTTGGTAACATATGGGTCTATCGCTTCTCCAATATGAAAAAATATATTTGTAAGGGCCTAGTGTGCATCAACACGGCCTATACCCCTGAGAGAAGCTTAAACAGATAGACATAGAAAATGTATGCATATAAACAAAAGTAAGTTTTATTAGGGCAGTAGGCCCAAAAAATAAATTGAGTAAGTGAAAATACAGTTTTACATGAAGTCAAAAATATACATGAGAACGCATGTGACCATAGACATGTACATAAATGCATAAATTGCACAATAACTTGCGATATTATCAAAGTCTTTCAGGAGAATGCCGACATGTTTCGGACGAGCGTCCTTTTTCAAGGCAATTACAGTTCCTGTGTTAGCTCAATAGTACTGTATAAAACAGAGTAAGGGCATTAGTATACAATATATATTTTGAAAAGATTAAGAGCTTGTGTTTTTACCGTTGAATGATCATGGTACTCACTTGCAAAGCATTGAAGGAAAAGGGCCAAAGTAGCCCGGTGGTCTTGGGGTACAGGAGTATGGTCTTGGAGTAATCTCAGGATATATTTGATCTGTGCTGTTAAAAGCGATAGGCTGCTGGGCGCTCGGTTGGCTGCAAGATCTCGAGCCAGGCACCGTGACATGTCGGCATTCTCCTGAAAGACTTTGATAATATAGTTATTGTGCAATTTATGCATTTATGTACATGTCTATGGTCACATGCGTTCTCATGTATATTTTTGACTTCATGTAAAACTGTATTTTCACTTACTCAATTTATTTTTTGGGCCTACTGCCCTAATAAAACTTACTTTTGTTTATATGCATACATTTTCTATGTCTATCTGTTTAAGCTTCTCTCAGGGGTATAGGCCGTGTTGATGCACACTAGGCCCTTACAAATATATTTTTTCATATTGGAGAAGCGATAGACCCATATGTTACCAACCACTTGCCTAACTAATCTTCCTTTATTCATATATGGTTACCCCATACAAATCCCCTATCTGGGCAAGTGATTGCTAGCAAAAGTTACCTCTATATACTTATGTCTATGCATATCTCAGTTTGAATACTATTTTTGACTTCCTTTTCTGCAAACAAACTTTTAATTACCATTTCAGCCTGTTTTTGAATACCCCCCCTCTCTTTGCCCCTCTCCTACTACCATGGCAATCTTCCTTGGAGAGGACTGGGAGACTCGCATGACTAGCACCCTCCAACAGTTTCAGTCTAATGAATTTATTGAATCTCAACTGAGATTCGCTTTCCTTAATCTCACGCATACTGTCCAAAAGAAGGCTTCTCTTTTTTGGCACATAAAATCATTTAAGGACTATATTGCCCAAGGTATTAACCCTTTCGGCCTCAGGGTACAAATTTTTCCTACGTTTCAGGACATTCCCCCAGACTTCAAGCAGGCCTGGGAGGGTGTCCTCAAACAATGTTCGATTGACTTAATGAAACTTTTGATACAACAATATGAGACACAAATGTCCTGTCTTGATGCCAAATTAGCATCAATTAACACCCAATTGACACAGTTTTTGGATCACCCATTATACAAAACTTTAGACCTCCAACTTAAAACACGATTTGATAAATTCAATCACGATACTTTGTCGCAAAAGGACAAAAAATTCTTCCGCGACAAAAAAGCATTCCAAGAGGAAAGAGCATATAAATGGAATGAAGCCAATTGTGCTGCACGCCTACCAGCCTCTGCACGCTTTGCTTCTAAACCATTGCCTCCCAAGCCTACTGCCGACCGTAACACGACATCCTCACACATCCCACCTAGACCTAACCTCATACGGGGCCCACGCAACCCTAAAAGAGGCCGCACACCTAATTTGTCCAGTGACGAGGTCTCCGATCTCGAGGGACCGACCGACGACTCACCGGTTA
Organism: Lithobates sylvaticus; assembly: GCA_028564925.1. Lineage (NCBI taxonomy): Eukaryota > Metazoa > Chordata > Amphibia > Anura > Ranidae > Lithobates > Lithobates sylvaticus. The sequence continues at coordinate 467,393,873 of CM053030.1, forward strand.
GACACCCGTCGGCCGCTTCCTCGATTTCGAAGACCTCTAGATCACACTCCTTACCCTCCTCCTCCCAACACCCTGATTTTTTAGATTTGATGCGTGCATCACAAAGAATCCAACACAACAATTCTCACCAACCCAAAAGAACACCCAGATAAATTCCCCCTCATGTAACATCATTAACCTTTCGAGCTATTCACTCACCAACCACGAAATCTCAGTCCTCGAAAAGGGCCTTACTTTTTGCCCTGTATCTCACATAGATAAATTCACTGTTATTAAAGACATTCATTTATTTGTCCGTAAACTTTTATTACACAGCATTTACACTCCCAATCCTTTTTCAGACTCTCTTCTACACTCTGCAGCAGAGACCACCGCCCTCCAACAGTTAACAGAACTCTTGGAGGAAAGCGATAACTCTAATCTAATAGATACTCTAGATCTTGACACTATCTTAGCCAGCACTGAGGAAGACCCTCCCACTCAACCCTGTCCTTCTTCAAAAATCACTATCAAAAAGAAATCTAGCTTTTTTCCGCCCCCAAGCACCAATCCACGAGCAGCACTATTTTTACAGGCAGTAACACGGGAAATTCGTAATCTAAAAATCCACCCCAACCGTTCCAAGGCAAGAAATTTCTCATACAATCAACACCTTGCCCTTCAAAATTTAAAAAATAACCCTTCAATAATTATAAAACCCGCCGACAAAGGCGGAAACATAGTCATCCTTGACAGAGCAGACTATACTCAAATGTGTCATGACATCCTGCAAAACAAGGAATGGTACAAAAAGATCCCCATATCCTTTATTTCTTCAGCCCAACAACAATTATACACACTTATAAACTCTGCTACTACCCAAGGGGTTCTGGATAAACACACCAGTGACTACGTTAGAACCAAATTTCCGCGTATAGCTACGTTTTATGCACTCCCCAAGGTGCACAAAAACCTACCTAGACCACCAGGTAGGCCTATAGTTTCTGGAAGAGGCTCGCTTACCGACAACCTCAGCAGATATATTGATAAACTACTTCAACCCCTAGTTATCCAACTCCCTTCCTACATACGAGACACTACCCATCTCCTGCAAGGACTGTCCTCCCTGACAATTGGTCCCGACACTCTTCTTGTCGCGATCGACGTCGAGGCACTGTATAGCTCGATCCCCCATTCCCTGGGGCTTTCGGCCATCCGACACATACTCACCACTACTTCTCTATACTCTACTGACCTTTCCGCATTTATCATTAATGCACTCAATTTTATTTTAAACCATAACTTTTTTTCCTTTGACTGTTCCCACTACCTCCAAGTACAGGGCGTGGCCATGGGCACTTGCTGCGCACCGGCCTACGCCAATCTGTACTTGGGGGGAGTGGGAACGCCTACTCTTTGCAGATGTTTCTGCCAATGTCTACACAAAACATGTTGTTACTTTTCGCCGATATATCGACGACATTTTCATTGTCTGGCAGGGACCCAGCCAAACACTACAGGACTTCTTGACCTACCTTAATACCTCTAACCAATTAAACCTCAAATTTACCATGACCTACAGCCTTACATCCATTTGCTTTCTAGACTTGACTCTTATGAAAGACCTGGAAGGACATATCCAAAGTCATTTATACCGTAAACCCACTGCAGGCAACACTATCTTAGCTGCTTCAAGCTTTCATCCTGAACCCCTCCTTAACTCTATCCCATATGCCCAATACCTTCGTGCCCGTCGCAACTGTTCAACTGAGACCTCTTTCGAACATGAGGCCTCCGTTCTACGTAACAGGCTTCGGGCACGAGGATACTCACATACAATTCTAAAAATCGCATACAAAAAAGCGAAATCTAAAACACGCACTTCTTTACTTTTTTCTTCAAAGCCCAAGGCAATGAATACTCCGCTGAGAATTATTACTAACTATTGTGAACAACACTCCTCAATCACTCAGATCCTTGAGAAACATTGGCACATTTTAACTACAGACCATTCTTTGTCTCCTTTTGTCCCCGTACACCCACTACTTACCTACAGACGAGCTCCCTCCCTCCGCGACAAACTAATTAGAAGTGAATACATTGCAGCCAACTATCTGCACAAACAAACGAAAGGGACATTCCCATGTGGTAAATGTAAATACTGCAGATACCTATCCAAATCTAACAGATCCAATACCTTACCTAACGGACAACCCTTCTATCCCCAACATTTTGTCAACTGCCGTTCGGTCGGCATCGTATACTTACTCGAATGCGAATGCGGGTGTTTTTATGTTGGGAAAACCAAACTGCCCTTTTGGAAACGTATTTACCGACATACCCTGAGTATTAACCAAAAAGACCCTGACCTCCCCCTAGGGCGACACTGTGCAACTGTCCATCAAGACTCAACCCCCCAAATTGTATTTAAAGCACTTGACCACATTCCCCCACCCAATCGAGGTGGTGACTACAATAAAGCCTTGCTCCAAAGTGAGCTTAGATGGATATTCCATCTTAATGCCACATCTCCCCCGGACCTCAACGAGGCATTCAACTTCAAGCCCTACCTTGAAGGTTTTGAATCAGGGGTATGCGAACTTGACCTCTAACCTCCCTGAAACCATGTTGGGTCCCGTCTAATATTTCCCTCCCCGAGACCTCACTCTGTTTCCCATTTAACCAACAGCACTTCGCCTACACTATAGGTATTTTGCTCTACTACCTTTAGTATCTACCAAACTATTTGTCCTACTGATCAAATATTGTGTTTAGATATATGACAGCCTTATTTTTGTCTGTATCGCCTGACATATTGTTATTTAAACTGATCAATGTAAATGTCTATTTTCCATTGCAAAATATACTTGAATACCAATGTATCTGTTATGTCAATGCACTACCTCTCTCTCTCCAACAGGGGGTGTATAACCCGTTTGTATGATACTCTGGTCCACTTGCAACACATTGACTTTCCCCAGCATAATCTATTTGCAGGGAATCACTCCCTTTAAATACATCATACCACCTTGCAAAACTTCTTACTTGGCTTCTTGGGCTCGATTCTCTGGCTGCCCGGCGCGGGTAAGACAGTGCGCATGTGCGGACTTTCCCTTGCGCCTGCGCACCTTCTATCCCCTGAGGCGCACATTTCCTCTCTGCTGCCCCCCGCTTGCGTTCCAGCGAGCGGGGAGGGGTTTTGTCTACCCGCGTCGGTGACGCTCCGACGCCACACGCGGTCCCGCCCACCCAGGGCGTGACGACGCGCGGCGCCGCCGCCTCAGAGATCTCTTGGGGAACACATATGGCGCTTGAGCCATTATCCCCTCACCTAGCCTTGATCATTACCCCACAGCTGAGCGCACCCACCACATGTGACGGCCCGCTCAGCTGACAGCACTTCCCATCTCTATTTAAACCCGAGCAATGGCGGGATTAGACACAACACTTCCCTGCCGGCGCTCTGATGCATCTTTATACAGGACTTCTGTTCACCAGGTAAATTACCTTTCTGACCTTATGCTGTTTTTAATTACATACTTTTTAGACCTGTAACTGAGTCTAATACTATCCCATATACTCAATCTACCCCCCAGCCTTCTACTGCCTTTGGCCTAGGTACATATAGCCACAACCACCTCACGGTGCCTGGCTCGAGATCTTGCAGCCAACCGAGCGCCCAGCAGCCTATCACTTTTAACAGCACAGATCAAATATATCCTGAGATTACTCCAAGACCATACTCCTGTACCCCAAGACCACCGGGCTACTTTGGCCCTTTTCCTTCAATGCTTTGCAAGTGAGTACCATGATCATTCAACGGTAAAAACACAAGCTCTTAATCTTTTCAAAATATATATTGTATACTAATGCCCTTACTCTGTTTTATACAGTACTATTGAGCTAACACAGGAACTGTAATTGCCTTGAAAAAGGACGCTCGTCCGAAACATGTCGGCATTCTCCTGAAAGACTTTGATAATATCGCAAGTTATTGTGCAATTTATGCATTTATGTACATGTCTATGGTCACATGCGTTCTCATGTATATTTTTGACTTCATGTAAAACTGTATTTTCACCTACTCAATTTATTTTTTGGGCCTACTGCCCTAATAAAACTTACTTTTGTTTATATGCATACATTTTCTATGTCTATCTGTTTAAGCTTCTCTCAGGGGTATAGGCCGTGTTGATGCACACTAGGCCCTTACAAATATACAATATCAGAATAACAGGTCCTAATTAAAATAGCGCGATATACCGGGACCGCAAAAACTGAACTGCGATAGAGCGGGGGTTTACTGTAATCCACTCTATTACAGTAGTAATGTACAATGTGTGTGTTTCTGTAATATAATTGTGCCAAATACCTTCGTTATAGCGCCACTCTGCACTTCTGTGACCTGCCGGAGCTCTCTTCCCCGCAATTATATTACAGAAACACACACATTGTACATTACATACTACTGTAATAGAGTGGATTATAGGATTTTACAAGCATTTTAAACTAGGGCTTATTTTCGGGGTAGGGCTTATATTGCAGCCCTCCTGGAAAATAATGCTAGGTCTTATTTTCAGGGAAACACAGGATATTGGAGTCGGAGCACACATATACCCGTATATACCTACTTGTCAAAGGATGTTGAATTTTGTACGGCCACTTTTGTTTCACATGCTTCTGCCACACAGCAATGCCAATTAATTCCCTATGCTACGTTCCACCTCAGCTTTCCTGTGGCCTAGGTCATTCCCATGGAAGAGGAGGTAATGTAAGAAGCTGCAAAGCCAAAACTAGGAAAGAAATATCATCTCCCTCCCTGTATGATAGCAAATGTTTGTATTTGCAAGACTGGCTAGACAGGATTACAAATCATTTGGTAGATAAAACAGTAAACTAAAGCCTCCAAGATTCTGCTCTATCCTGGTTCTCCTCCTACCTATCACAGCGCTCCTTCATTGTAACCTATAACTCTGTCTCCTCCTCTCCACTTCCTCTTTCTGAAGGGATCCCTCAAGACTCTGTTCTTGGACCGCTTCTCTCGTCTATCTACACCTCCTGCCCTGGTCACTTGATAACCTCCCAAGGCTTCCAATACATCTCTATGCCGATGACACCCAAATCGATCTCTCTACTCCTCACCTGACCCCTTCACATATTTTTGCTGGCAGCCAGTAAAAAAAATGGTCACTTTTCTCCCGAGGAGGAACAGGAAGTGAGAAATTCAGACAAAGAAAAAAACATTTAGAAGGGAAATCGAAGGAAAAGGTAAGTGAACCAACAATGCACTAGCTTAAAGGAACCTATTTAGAAAATAAAAAACAAACCCTTACAACCCCTTTAAACTTAATCTCTCTAAAACCGAGGTAACATCCCCCACATGACTTTTCCTTTAACCACTTCCCTACCCCACCCATGTACATATGACGCCCACAAGGTGGATCTCCCATCCTGGGTGGGCGTCATATGACGTCCTCTCATTCCCGGCCGCCTGGGGGGCGGCGCGCGCGCGCTCGGGACCCGGTGCGCTGCCCGGCGGCCGCGATGTCCGCCGGGCAACCGCGATTGCCCGTTAAAACAACGGGACCGTGGAGCTGTGTGTGTGTAAACACACAGCTCCACGTCCTGTCAGCGGAGAGGAGACCGATCATGTGATCCCAGTACGGAGGATCACTGATCGGTCTCCTCCCCTTGTGAGTCCCCTCCCCCCACAGTTAGAATCACTCCTATAGGGAACACATTAACCCCTGCAGCGCCCCCTAGTGTTAACCCCTTCCCTGCCAGTCACATTTACACAGTAATCAATGCAATTTTATAGCAACGATCGCTGTGTAAATGTGAATGGTTCCAAAAATGTGTCAAAAGTGTCCGAAGTAATGTCGCAGTCACGAAAAAAAAATAAAAAAAAAAAAAAAATCGCAGATCGCCGCCATTACTAGTAAAAAAAAAAAAAAAATGCAATAAATCTATCCCCTATTTTGTAGACGTTATAACTTTTGCGCAAACCGATCAATATACGCTTATTGCGATTTTTTTTTACCAAAAATATGTAGAAGAATACGTATCGGCCTAAACTGAGTAAAAAAATCGTTTTTCTTTTTTAAAAAAAAATGGGATATTTATTATAGCAAAAAGTAAAAAATATTGTGTTTTTTTTTCAAAATTGTCGCTCTTCTTTTGTTTATAGCGCAAAAAATAAAAACCGCAGGGGCGATCAAATACCACCAAAAGAAAGCTCTATTTGTGGGAAAAAAAGGACGGCAATTTTGTTTGGGTGTATCGTCGCACGACCGCGCAATTGTTAGTTAAAGCGACGCAGTGCCGAATCGCAAAAAGTGCTCTGGTAAGGAAGGGTGTAAAATGGCCCGGTGCTGAAGTGGTTAAGATCAATAATGCCAACATCAGTCCCTCCCATCACGCCAGGGTACTAGATGTAATCCTAGACTTTGACCCATCCTTTTCAGACCCAAATGCTATCATTGTCAAAAGCTTTTAGACCACCTCCATAACATCTCTAAAATCGCCCCTTTTTACCTAATGAAACCACAAAGCTTCTCATTCACTCCCGTTATCTCTCACCTTGACTATTTTTAACTCTCTCCTCATAGACCTACCTCTGCATAGGCTATCCCCTCTTCATAGCAACACAGAAAACAGCGCTCAATGGATTCATGAATGAGGTTTATTACTAAAAACTGCTCCAGTGTAAAAACAGAACAGATCACAGTTCAATATAGCATGTTGTTAGGATCTTTGAAACATTGGGGTATTGAAACTGTCATTTGAATATAAAAGAGCACAGTATAGCATTATGCCGCCTCAGGTCCTGATGACTGGGGATGTGTTGATGTTAATATGTCTAACCTTTAAGGTCTGTGAAGACCAACTCACCACTCCATGTACCTCAAAGGGGGGATGGTATTGAGGAGGAGCAAGGCGCAAGAACACTCTCCTAGGTGGTTGGTGAAGCTCTCCCGCTGGATGCAAAAGATTAAATAAGGGGGACAACAATGGGTTGTCCCATGCACTCTCACGCGCCGGCGTCCGGAGCGTTCAGCGTCTCGCTGTGAGGAGGAAAGAAAACCTCGATCTGGCATCCGGAAGAGGAAAACACATCGCCGATCAGGAACACGTGACGGCTGGACGCGTACTGTTGGGGGGTATCCAAGGCGACCGTGACTTACATAAAACGGCAACACAGTACAAAACACTCATGGACAATTTGTACTGTGTTGCCGTTTTATGTAAGTTAAATGTGTATACATATCACAAGGGGATCGCTGACAGGTGACGAGTTGATGTTATTATGTACTTTTTTCTCGTTACTCCGGTGTTTTGGCGCCCTTTTTACTTTTAAATTCCAGTTCCGCTATGGCTCCCGTGACTTTGACAAAGCGCATGCGCGCGAAACTAGTAAGTCACGGTCGCCTTGGATACCCCCCAACAGTACGCGTCCAGCCGTCACGTGTTCCTGATCGGCGATGTGTTTTCCTCTTCCGGATGCCAGATCGAGGTTTTCTTTCCTCCTCACAGCGAGACGCTGAACGCTCCGGACGCCGGCGCGTGAGAGTGCATGGGACAACCCATTGTTGTCCCCCTTATTTAATCTTTTGCATCCAGCGGGAGAGCTTCACCAACCACCTAGGAGAGTGTTCTTGCGCCTTGCTCCTCCTCAATACCATCCCCCCTTTGAGGTACATGGAGTGGTGAGTTGGTCTTCACAGACCTTAAAGGTTAGACATATTAACATCAACACATCCCCAGTCATCAGGACCTGAGGCGGCATAATGCTATACTGTGCTCTTTTATATTCAAATGACAGTTTCAATACCCCAATGTTTCAAAGATCCTAACAACATGCTATATTGAACTGTGATCTGTTCTGTTTTTACACTGGAGCAGTTTTTAGTAATAAACCTCATTCATGAATCCATTGAGCGCTGTTTTCTGTGTTGCTATTTCTGTTGGAACTTTGTCTCTGAAAGTTTAAATAGCTGCCTGGGTTCTGAGTACACCCCATCTCTGGAATTTCCCTGACATTTGGTGATACAAGACTGTTCTCTGGAGCGCATTGAAACCTTTTTGCTGGTATCCCCTCTTCAGTATATCCTGAATGCTGCTGCTAGACTCGTCTACATTACCAACCGCTCTGTCTGCCACCCCTCTGCCAAATTCCTACACTGGCTTCTAATTGCACAGCAAATTAAATTCAAAATACTAACTAAAAAATACAAAGCCATTCACAAGTCTGCCCCAAGCTACATCACCAATCTTGTCTGCAAATATCCCCCAAACCGTCCTCTCCGCTCTTCCCAAGACCTCATACTCTAAAATTTCTCTTGTCCCCTCCTCCCATGCTCGTCTCCAGGACTTCTCCAGAGTCTCTCCCGTCCTCTGGAACTCTCTACCTCAATCTGTCCGGCTATCTCCTACTCTGGTGGCGATCCCGGAAAATCTGTTCAGGGAAGCCTATCACGCCTCCAACTAACTGAACTTTTATCACGTCCATCGGCTCATCCCCCACAGTTATAAACTTTTGTACCACTTGCCCCTCCCTATTAGATTGTAAACTCTTATGGGCCAGGCCTTTTCATTCCTCTTGTATTTTATTGTATTGTGACTATACTGCCTCCTATCTATATTGTAAAGAGCTGTGCAAACTGCTGGCTTTAAATAAATCCTGTATAATAGTATACTGTATGTATTTGAACTGTGAATCCATTTGTCTGGTGTTCCACTTTAGGCTTCATGCACACTGGACGTTATAAAAGTGCTAGTAGCTTTAGCTGTGGAATGGCGCGTTAAAAACGTGAATTTTGTAGCGTTTTTTAATTCGTTTTTTTTATCAAAACTATACTCCTACAGAAGCTTATGGCTCAAAAACGCAGAGTATCTGTGTTTTTCAGTGTTTTTACAGTTGAAAAACTCTTCAAACCCACTAGTACTGTTTTTTTTTTTTTTTTTTCCAGCCAGAAAACGCAGATAAAAGCCTGTGTGCACATGGACACATAGGATATAACATGCCGGGGAGCTTAGTGGCTGCAGAAAAAAAAGCACCTGAAAGCAAGAACAAAAAACAAATCCAGTGTGCATGAGGCCTTAAAGTGGTTCTGCACTGCTTTTTTTTTTTATTTTATTTTTTTGGGGAATATGCCAAGGCCATATAGCTAAATTGGGGGACTCACCTGTTCCATCTTCCATCTCTTTTGCAGCCGGTTTTCCTCCGATAAAATTCTTTATATGCTTCTTTTCTGCTGGGGGCCATCTTGCCTGTGGGCATGTGAAACCCCACAGGCACTTTAGATGGCCCAGCATGCACCGCCGTTACTGCGCCGAGCTCGCGCGTGCTCAGTAACGGCAAAGTGCAGCTCACGTTCTCCGAAATCTCGCGAGATGTCGGCACATCTGCCGACATCTCGCGAGATTTCGGAAGATGTGTCCGAAATCTTGCGAGATTTCAGAAGATGTGTCCGAAATCTCGCGAGATTTCGGAAGATGCCCGCACAGACTCCTGGGATCAATGACACCAGATCCCAGGAGACAGTGCGGCGTGACGAGGATCCCCGCACAGACCCGCCCACCCCCGCAGAGACAGAGGATAGGAAGTCATCGATTACAAGGTAAGTGAAAAAAAAAAAAAAAAAAAACACATTTCATTTAGTACTCTTTGCCTGATTTGGAAGGCAAAGAGATTTACTAAATGAAATGTGTGCAGAACCGCTTTAATGTTAGAAAACATCAATCCTTTCCATGAAGGAAACTATTTTTCGGGGGCCCCACACCGATGAAAAACAAACAAGTATGGCCTTTCTAGCTTGCCTTGTCATAACTAAACAGTGCTGAAAACAGCAACATTTCATGATGCAAATAGGACCTCCACTCTGTCCTTACTCCATTTCCAGCCATTAACCTGCAGGAGACGTACCTAACTTTTCAAAAGAACTAAATACAACTGCACTCCGTATAAATCTGTTCCTTTTATCGTTCAATGTAGAAGTGTGTAAAAATTTAAATAGGCCATCTGTTATCTGTAACTTTCCTGTTAAAATCACTTTCAAACGTGCCATCGTTGTTCTCCGTTCCATAATCTTTACATCTGTCAAACCTGCCAGCAGGCAGTATACTAAAGACCTTGTTTCTCCAAAAAGTATTTTCTATTTGATTGAGTAGACTATACTGTTTAAGCAATGGTTACAATTTCCAAAACATTTCTTAAAGCCGTATTAAAACCAGAACCAAACATGTAATATATTGCAGCTTACCAATCATTAAATGTGGTGGCTGCATTTGTTTTCTTTTTATGGTTTTCTCCCCTCTGTTCTCACCTGGTGATCTGGCAAGTAACACACCTGGATGAAGTAACAATGAGGGCACCTTTGGACAGCAGCATTGTCAGTCTGGGAGAGGGGTGTGTAAAGCCTCGTACACAAGATCGGACTTCAAACAAACTTTTCCGTGGATTTCTGTCCAAAGGGTGTCGGCCGTGAACTTGTATTGCATACACACGGCAGGACTTTTTCAGCCAACTTTCACCAAATTACGTGGAATTCCGCCAACAAAAGACTGATGGAGCATACACACGTGGCATTTTCCGACAAAACGCTCTCATCTCAGTTTTGCTGGCGGCATTTTTATACATTGCTTTCCGGTGAGTGTGGTGTCAAAAGGGAAACTGCATTTTTTTTTGACACCTGAACTCACAGAACATCAAGATCTCGGTTTACTATCCTATGAATGTTACTTTTAGGCTACTTTCACACTGTGGCTCTTTACAGGCTCTTTAGCACCTGCCTCTCTTCTCACTCCAGTGTGAAAGCCCGAGTGCTTTCGCACTGGAGCGGTGCGCTGGCAGGACGCACAAAAAAGTCCTGCAAGCAGCATCTTTGAGGCGCTGTAGGAGCGGTTTATACCCCGATCCTAAAGCGCCCCTGCCCATTGAAATCAAAGGGCAGCGCTGCAGAAGCGCCAGCAAAGCGCTGCTGCAGTGGCGCTTTTAACCCTTTTTTGGCTATTAGCGGGGCTTAAAAGTGCCCCAAAAACAACCGTAAAACATTGCTAAAAAAATAGCGCCGCTTTACCGCCGACACCCGCCCCAGTGAGACACGTGCCCTTAGAGACACTTTCACCTACTTGAGTAAAAGGACCTTTTTACCACCGGGTGTTTTTATGCAATGAGAATGTTATTGGAGGAGCACTACTAGAGAGTTTTAACGTTTTTCTACACTTACGCCTTTATTTTGATATTAAAGGCAAGTTAAAAGAAAACACATCAGATATGTCATACTTACCTGCTTTGTGCAATGGTTTTGCACACAGCAGCCCTGATCCTCCTCTTCTTGGGCCCCTCACTGATGCTCCTGGCCCCTCTGTCCTGCCAAGTGCCCCAGAGCAAATGGCTTGCTGTGGGGGCACCTGAGCAGGTTCACTCTCAAGCTGCTGCTCCGTGTGTCTACTCACACAGCCGCAAATTGGCCCCGCCCCTCTCTCCACTCATTGGATCACTGCTGTGATTGACAGCAGCTGGAGCTGCTGCACACAGAAGATAGAATACATGAAGGTAAAAAGCATTGAGCCTTTAGAACCACTGTAAAATACATACTTTTTTTATTTTATTTTTTGAACCAGAGAGTTTAGTGCCACTAAGTTTGCCTAGCTCAAATAAAAAGATTAATGTGTAAACATCCAAAAGCATACGTGAAAAAGAGGAGAGGGTGGATAAGCAAAGTATGTTCAAATAAAACAACAAAGTTGTTAGCCTTAAAAGAGAAGTATGGCCAAAGTGTTTTGGGTCATACATCTATTATGGAGTACACTTACAATTGCTCTCCTGTGACACAGAGTCTATTTCCAGCTATCAGCTGACCTGGCAGAGTGGCCTCAGGCTCTGGAAGGATCCTGACAATATTGTTGGTATCCACCCAGCTGTCTGATTGACAGCTGGTTCCACCTTTCATTGCGTAGCTGAGATATGGGGGCCAGCTGCCACTACCTCAGTCATCGCTCCAGTGAGTGCTGACCGACAGTCACTGCTCTCCACTATGATCAGACCAAGAACTGAGTGATCATCGGTCCTGTGATCACTCAGTTCTTGGCCTTAGAGCCGACATGGGATGGCTGCAGCAGCACACCAATACTGCAGCACAGAGGCGAGTATGGAATTTTTTTTTTTTTATAAGCCCTTAAGTCCAAGGAGAGGGAGGTCCATATTACGTAGGGTGTACCTGATAGATAAGTATTGGTAAGACAACCCTTTCAATGAGAAATCTAAATGGATGAGATATGATGAGGAGATCTAAAGCATCCATATAAAAAGGATTTCCCCCAGAGGAATCCTTGGAATAATCTTCAGGTCTCAGGGAACTCCTGCTAAAACCAATTTATTGAAGGTCAGTGAAAAAAATGCCCTCTACATCAGACACATCTGTCTGATGTGGGGGTGCAGTAAAAACATGTCAGGAGGGCAGAGGATGGGAGATCCAATGCAGAGAAAAGGGTCAGCAGTTTGTAGAGCAATATACAGAGGCCTTGTCATTTGTACAGGGGTCAGCAAGGTGAAGGGCAGGGGTCAGAAGGGTGAAGGACAGGGGTCATTGCTGGCAGGGCACTTAGCACAGCTCCTTCTCCCATCCCTGTATTGCACACAGCCTGGGCCCAGTCACCAGATCTCCTCCTTCCCAAACAGCACATAGCTGAAATTGGATTCCGTTACATAAAACTACAGCAGAGCATCTGATCAGGGAACTTTACAGGTCAGAGCTGCAACATAGCAGCCACCTACACACTCAGGGCCATAAATAGTTTTTTTCCCTGGTGGATGGGGGGGTTCAGCATTCTCAAATTGCAAGAATGACACAAAAAGGTGCCCTTTAAACTTGCTTAGTAAGGCTGGATATTAGGCTGTTTTCTGAACACAGTGGGCCTGTGTGTGTAGCGTCACTATGGTAGTGCGGGGGGGGGGGGGGGGGGGTGACACCCGCCAGAGGGGTGAAACCAGGCCTGCATGTCTTAACAAGCAAAGCATACCGACAGGCACCGCTCAGGGCAGCCGCCACTGTTCAGTTTTCGCAATTCTCATCGACGTCCTCATCTGGCTCCTCTCTCCTGCCTCATAGAATGCCGCAGTCCAGTGTCCTGTCTTGGACCCTTTTGCAGCCTTATGAGAGCAGGCTTCCCCCAGAGGGCACCTCAGTCTCCCAGCCCCCCTACACCTTCACGCAGAAATCTCCCCCCCCCCCCCGATATCCGACCACAGTAGTGTCAGCCCCATCCGCAACAGCGCATGGATTTGGGGTGCACACCGTGACCATGCGCTGCCGTCCCAAAGCAAGCCTGCCCAGCGGGGCACTGTGGCAAGCTAGACAGGTGATGCGCTAGCATTCCCAGTGTCTGCTGCTCTGTCCTGCTGTCACTTTGCAGTGGCAGGTCAGAGCATGTGGCAGGCTGGGAGAGGGACCATGTTTTACTGCACCAGTTGACGCCACTGTCTCCTGTGAAAAAGAAAATACTGTGACAAATGTGGGGTGTAGCTTACATTATGATTAATATGGCTGTGGCTTAAAGTGACACAGTGCAGTGGTTCATTAGTAAGGGAGGCAGAGTTCAAAGATCCATAGTAGATGAGGCAGAGTTCAGGGGATCAGTAGCAAGTGATGCAAAGATCAGGGATCAGTATTAATGCAGAGTTCAGGGGTCAGCTGTGACACAGAGGACAGATTTTGCCTAACAGTGGGAGGGGCTTCCAGTATAAATGTTTGGCTTGAGCAGTGCGACAGGCTAGAAGAGATGTGGGTGCTGGCTATCGTAGGCAGTACTTGGATGCCCAACACTAGCGATGCTACTGCCCCCCCCCCCCGCCAAATACATCAGCTGTGTCCCGGCCCTGGGAGGATTTCAGCGGCTGGCCACAGTAGCCGGAGTGGAGGCGGGGGGGGGGGGGGGGGGGTAGGTCGATTGGATGTAGGTGGGGCACAACTGAAACCTGGAGGTGGGGGTTCCCACTCAGCACCCCCCTAGATCCGGCCATGCCTTGCATTGGTGGCCAGTAGGAGAAATGACCTTACAGTGAGTAGGAGTGCCTTTACAATGGTGGTCAAAATGCCACTTTTACAGTGCCTTGAAAAAGTATTTATACCCCTTGAAACTTTTCACATTTTGTCATGTTACAACCAAAAACGTAAATGTATTTTATGTGATAGACCAACACAAAGTGGCACATATTTGTGAAGTAGAAAGAAAATGATAAATGGTTTTCAATTTTTTTTACAAATATCGATCTGAAAAGTGTGGCATGCATTTGAATCCATCCCCCTTTATTCCGAAACCCCTAACTAAAATCTAGTAGAACCAATTGCCTTCAGAAGTCACCTAATTAGTAAATAGAGTTCACCTGTGTGCAATTTAATCTCAGTATAAATACAGCTGTTCTGGGAAGCCCTCAGAGGTTTGTTAGAGAACCTTAGTGAACAAACAGCATCATGAAGGCCAAGGAACACACCAGACAGGTCAGGGATAACGCTGAAGAGACGGTTAAAGCAGGGTTAGGTTATAAATAAAATAAATAAAAAAATATCCCCAACTTTGAAAATCTCACAGAGCACTGTTTAATCCATCATCCAAAAAGGGAGAGTATTACACAACTGTAAACCTACCAAGCCATGGCTGTTCACCTAAACGGACAGGCCGGGCAAGGAGAGCGTTAATCAGAAAAGCAGCCAAGAGACCCATGGTAACTCTGGAGGAGCTGCAGAGATCCACAGCTCAGGTGGGAGAATCTGTCCACAGGACAACTCATAGTCGTGCACTCCCTAACAGTATGCGTTAAAAAACAGGGGATTAGACTGTACGCATTTACTAATGCATGTGTAAGCTACAGCGCCTCGCAAAGTGCTCCACAGTGGAAGCACATGCATTCTGATGGATAGGTGGAGGGCATATGGACTGAAGGGGAACCCACCCCTTTTGTTTTTTTAAATCAAAACTTTTATTGACAAGGATAATGGGTAACTGTACAATACAGTAAAAAAAGCTATACATAGGAAACAGCAGCAAAAGCATATACATAGTGTATATGCAGAGTATGCAGTTACTCAGTACCAAGCTCATATACCGCATATACTCAAGTATAAGCCGAGATTTTCAGCCCTTTTTTTTGGGCTGAAAGTAACCCCCTCGGCTTATACTCGAGTCGCCACCATCTGCCTACCTGATCAGTGTGTCATGCAGACAGACGGCGGTCATTGCAGTGTTCAAACACCACGCCTCCTCGTCTGTGATAGGCGGAACACTATTACCCAGCAGTCAGTGTTCCGCCTATCACGGACATCCTCTCATCCTCGTCCGTGGTATGAGGATGAGCGGATGTCCGTGATAGGTGGAACACTGCTGGGAAATTGAGTGTTCTGCCTATCGCAGACAAGGAGGAAGCACGGCTTTTGAATACTAGAATGGCTGCAGTATCTTTTTACACGCTGATCGGTGCAAATGCGAGGGGCACAGAGGCTGCAGAACGGCACACGGGGCATGAACAGGACACAGGGAGATAGGCAGATCTGCACAGGTAGGCATGCACAGAAGCACTTACAGTAGCTTCTGCATTTCCCACCCTCGGTTTATACACGGGTCAATACATTTTCCCAGTTTTTTTTGTGGTAAATTAGGAGCCTTGGTTTATAGTCGGGTCAACCTATACTCGAGTATATACGGTAATCTTATTTGCGGGGGGGCAAGGTTAGGACAATCCAACCAGTTCTGCCATATAAGGTTGAACTTTTTAACACATTGCAATGTCGATATGCCAACTGTTTCTTGAGGAGAAGAGCGTTAACATAGGTAATCCATTGGGTCCTAATATGCACAGCAGATGCCAACCAAAAGGGTGCTATAAGTTTCCTAGCAAGGTATAGTAGTCTGGTTACCATAATATAAATACCTTTTGGATACATTTCAGCGTCAATCGCCCCTAGGAGGCACACCAATGGGGTAGCTGGTATGGGCGTTTGGGTCAAAGTGGAGATAGGAATGGCAGAGCAATCAGCCATTAGAACTAGCTAGTCCCTCTGAATCTCCAGCTACTCTACTGGCTGCCACAACAGACTTAAGGGACTTAGTTCTAATAGCATGGCTTGCAGGTCTGTTTCAACAAGGGCTAGACAAGGAAGCCACAAAGCTGTCAACTGAATTGAAACATTTACAGAATTGGGCCATGGGTTGGAAGCTATTGAACAAAGTACGCATTCTTCTTCAGTCCTTCTACCCTCCACCTATCCATCAGAATGCATGTGCTTCCACTGTGGAGTCACTCATGAGTTAGTGATAGGAATTAGAGATACCAGGGTGCCTTTCCGAGGCGCTGTAGCTTATGCATGCATTTGCAAATGCGTGCAGACTAAACCCCTGTTTTTAACGCATACTGTTAGGTTGATTCGGTTGGCAAGACCTGAAAATGGCTATTCACAGATGCTCTCCGTTCAATCTGACAGAGCTTGAGCTTTTTTGCAAAGAATGGGCAACAGTTTCACACTCAAGATGTGCAAAACTGGTAGAGCCATATCCAAAAAGACTTGCAGCTGTAATTGTAGTGAAAGGTAGTTCTACAAACACAAGTAGTTCTAAACACAAACGCATGACATGCTTTTCAGATATTTGTAAAAAAAAAATTGAAAACTATTTATAATTTTCCTTCCACTTCACAAGTATGTGCCACTTTGTGTTGGTTTATCACATAAAAGCCCAATAAAATACAACTATGTTTTTGGTTGTAACATGACAAAATGATGACTGAGGCTTGCTATGGAACTACACAGGCACTGTCGAATGTAAAAGTTAATAAACCACAATTCAAGGTACCCCTAACAAGTGCTTAAGGATACCTGGTTGAGAATGGCTGGTTTAAAAAGGGACATCAGGACCAGAAAGGTGAGGAGACCTTTCGACTCATATCCAAGGGTGTGTCAGGAAAGTGGTGACCACAGTTTAAACTGTCTAGCCTTTAATCAAATATGTGCTTCTAGTAATAATAATATGGAGACCTGTAATGGGCAATTAATAACTTTCCCATGGGAGCCAAGGGGAGGATCCAATGTGCTAGCAGCTGGGACAATTTTTATTTAGAGTAGGGGGTGTTAAACACAATTTCATCGTGGTCCGCATTATGATTGCCCTCAAAAGGGCAGGTTTTATATGTAAGATTAGATGTCCAGCGCATCCCCTCCCCTTACATTAGATGTCAGAAGCCACCCCACTCTTCCTTACATCCACAGTGCACCCCCTTTACTTATTGCTGCTGCTGGGATGAAGCTTGATGCATTGCTTGAAAGCAGAAAGTAAGGATCTGGGAGGAGAACCAGAGGAGGGCTGGAGCTCTCCTGCAGCTGCAGGAGAGGTGTGAGGGCCACATGAAATGGCCTGGAGGGGCGGATTCAGCCTGCAGGCCTTGTGTTTGTCACCTGTGATTTAGAGGGAAGGAAGGTAATCTTCCAGCAATTAGGTCCCCAAAAGGTTTCATAAGCAAAATTATGCCACCAAAGGGGAGTCTGTAGTGAGGCAACAGTGTCCTGTCTGCTGGCCTTACAGGACTAATTAAAAAAAAAAAAAAAAGCAGTATTTGAGTTTACAAAAAGGGAACAGTGTGGACATAAGTGAGATTAAATAATTTGATACATCCATAAGAAGAAACCTCCCAGAAAGAGAATAAGGAATACAAGATAAAACCCACCTTGACCAGGTTTCAGCTAAAATTCGCAAAATAATCCAAAGTATAAGTTTTGTACATTGTCCAAATTCTCAGGGTGAGTGAAAAGTACTGAGACAACACGACAAGGGAGAGTATGAGAGAAAAAGAATACCCCCCACAATAGGTATATTGGGACACCTAGAAATTGCCTCTTTCCACAATGGGGTGTGGACTGAAGTCATCTGTTGCAGCAGGACTATCCTCTGTACAATATATGTCTATTAAGAGATATGTTGCACTGTGCTAGGAAGAGCATGTAGTCTTAAAGTGTTACTAAACCCAGGACCCTGCATTCAGTATATCTGGTCTCCCACATCACACAAACATGGAGTTGAAAATATTTTAGTAAATATAAACTGTTAATAACCATTTCTCATCAGCAGTCTTGTGACTTCAATCAGTTAAAGCTTGTAGGAGTTTTCTGACTGTCCCATCAGGCTGTAAGACACCTGCCCTCTGTCTGGACAGTGCTGATTGGCCCTGTGCTGATCACATGCCCTCTCCTAAAAAACAAACAACCTCTTTAGCAATGCACACCAAACTGAGCATGTGCAGCCTGACTCCATAGACTGTTATCAGGAAATTATAGGACAGTGGAAAGAGGGGAGGAACAGAAGAGCCAGGATCAAACAGTCTTTTTACACAATGAGAAGTATTAACCCCTTAGATTCCACAGTGAGTATGACAAGCATGCTTTACTGTTGATTTACTATCGCAGAGCACAACAGTCTGGAAAGCACTACAGTACAGAGCCTAGGTCCCGAAGGTCACATTCCAGGTTAACCCTGCAATTTTCAGTCCTTTGGAATCCGCATCCAAATTATATGCTGTAGGTACACGAGCTTCGTTAGCTACTGTGCAGAGAACAGATTAAGCAGCCATTATAGACACACAATATGTCATCTCCACAACAGCACAGAAAATGCCATATAATTAAAAACATACTAATCTGTTCCCAACATATTTTATTGGGCTCCTATAATCCAATCTGATTCAAATATAAAAAAAAGATTTAAGGTTTAAAAATTCAAAAAACAGTGTGTAGTGGGTTGATGTCAATAAAACGTACTTTATCAATCGCTTATTACGCAAAACACTGACATTCTTCAGGATTCAGAAGATGGTTAAAATCTGAGTGCAATATGCACAAACATGGCAATAACAGAGGTCAGTGTTTTGCCTTAGGCTTCTCGGTTGTCGTACTCCTTTTGTTATTATTGGATCTCAGGGAATCTAGTAGGCTGCTGATTCTTTCACTGGCCAGTCTTTTCTTTGAGCTGGATGCTCCATCAGAGCCAGAAGCGAGCAGTATTGAGGCAAGTCCCCAGGTCTCTTTGCCACTTTCCGATGACTGACCAGCATGCTCTTGCAGAGTCCAGGAGCTTTCCTGAACCAAATGGACAAATCGCTCCAGCTGAGACTTGTTGACATTTTTACTTATGTTCAGTGACTGTTCAAAAGGATTCTGGATGCACAGTGGAGAGGAATCTGCCTTGTTTTTCACTACACCCTACAGAAAAGTAAAAAGAAAATCCTTAGATAAGACTACATAGCAGATATATATATATATATAGCTAAAAAGTTTATTTTTCAGAAATTGGTTAAATTAAAAAAAAAGGAAGATTACAGATCATACCATATTCTTAACACAATACAAATGTGCCCAAACTGACACACACTAATGCACATATTTTTGATTTTTCAATAAATTTTTATCCATATAACAGTGTGAATTTCAGAAGCAGTGCATATACTAGTACTGCATTTAATGGTCATACTGTGGTATATCTTGCACGTTTTCTATTACATCTGAGTGCACTTGTGTTTTGTAAGCAGAACGATGTGACAGAATGGCAATCATATGCATCTCAGAACAAAGGAAAAAAACTTTCAATGAACATTTAGGGCTAAATGTTAAAGAATGGTTTGGTCCATAAAGAGCAAAAATCTGTGTTTTTGCAAGCAAGGGCCCACAGGCTGAATTACATTGCGGCTGTATGCAGCTGGACATTATTCTGAGGGGTACTCGCGTTTGGGGTCACATGTCCGGAATGCAGAAATCCTGTGTTAGTGGCATACATCCCTGAACACATACAAACCCAAAACACAAGTACTGCTGAGGACAGCATACAGGTGCACATATTTCAGTCGGTCATTGATGTCAACAGGCTTCTGGCAGTGGGCTGTTTGATGCACCTGTGCTTCCCTTGCACCCAAATCTGTTGAGATATTACACTATATTGGCCTAATATATATGTATAATAAGCAGTTAATCGCAATGATGGGAACACAAGGCAGACATGGTGAGTTTTATTGTATTCAGGATTGAGTGTATTCCGCAGATCTTCTCATGTTTGCAGCAACTAATATTTAAAAAGGTTCTACTGTAAAGTAACCTTTGCGATGGTCTCTAGCAAAGAGAACGCATATGTTTCTACCCAAACAAAGCTACCCAAAAGTTTTAAAGTAATATTTTGCGGTATATAGACTTTAATAAATGACAGCTTGTCACGGTTTACGACTAGTTACACCGTGACAAGTTCTGGTGCACCATGCATCAGAAATTAAAAAGCGTACATCATGCGATATATATGCCCTTTCTCATGTCTTCACCAGAGTCTAGAGTGCTCCGATTTACAGGGTGCTTTAGTAGATGTAGACACTTCCTTCCTAGAAGTGATCTAAGCAGAGCCTCCTGTTGGCCAACAAACCTGCTTGCACCCCCATTATAAGCCCACAAGTAAAAATCTGTATTTTTTTTTTACACACACACACACACACACACACACACACACACACACACACACACACACACACACACACACACACACTTTTTTAGCAGAAACCCTAGAGAATAAAATGGTAATCATTGCAAATTTTTTATGCCACATGGTATTTGTGCAGAGGTTTTTCAAAAGCATTTTTTGGGGAAAAAAAATACACTTTGAAGAATTAAACACACATTACCCAATTTTTAGGTAAAGTATAAAAGATGTTACGCCGAGTAAATTGATACCCAACATGTCACACTTTAAAACTGAGCATGCTCGTGGAATGGAGACAAACTACAATGCTTAAAAATCTCCATATATTATTATATATGGAGATTATTAAAAATGTTTTACAGGTTAACTGTTTAGGAGGTACAGAGGAGGTCTAGCGCTAGAATTATTGCTCTTGCTATAAAGTTTGCTGTGATACTTCACATCTGTGCAAACACCCTTTACTTAAATGTGCGTGACTTACGTATGCGCTCGCTTCTGCGTGTGAGCACGGAGGGACGGGAGCCCTTTACATTTTTTTTTCCATTGTAATAGAAATAATGAAAAACAGGTTCTTTAACCGCTTCCCGACCGCTTCACGCATATATACTGCGGCAGAATGGCACGGGCAGGCAAAATCACGTGCCTGCCCGTGGGTCACGCTCGCGACCCGGTCAGGAGCTCCGTGACCCCGGCCGCGGGACCAGCGGACCCGATCGCCGTTGGTGTCTCGCGATCGGGTCACAGAGCTGAAGAACGGGGAGAGGTATGGGTAAACAAACCTCTCCCCGCGCTTCCTACTCTACCTGTCATTGATCGGCTGTTCCCGGTCATCGGGAAAGCCGATCAATGACGTCAGCCCCGCCCCCTAACGTAAAAATAAAACAAACACACACGTCACAGCCCATAACCCCTCCCCTCGCCCTAGTGGTTAACTCTTTCACTACAACTGTCATTTATACAGGAATCAATGCATTTAAATAGCATTGATTGCTGTATAAATGACAATGGTCCCAAAAATGGGTCAAAAATGTCCGCCATAATGTCGCAGTCACAATAAAGATCGCTGATCGCCGCCATTACTAGTAAAAAAAAAAAAAAAAAATATTAATAAAAATGCTATAAAACTATCCCCTATTTTGTAAACGCTATAACTTTTGCGCAAACCAATCAATAATCGCTAATTGCAATTTTTTTTTACCAAAAATATGTAGAAGAATACGCATCGGCCTAAACTAAGGAAAAAATGTTTTTTTTATATATATTTTTGGGGATATTTATTATAGCAAAAAGCAAAAAATATTGCACTGTTTTCAAAAATGTCGCTCTATTTTTGTTTATATCGCAAAAAATAAAAACCGCAGGGGCTATCAAATACCACTAAAAGAAAGCTCTATTTTTGGGAAAAAAAGGACACCAATTTTGTTTGGGAGCCACGTTGCACGACCGCGCAATTGTCAGTTAAAGCGACGCAGTGGCGAATCGCAAAAAGGGGCCTGGTCCTTTGGCTGCCAATTGGTCCAGGGCTGAAGTGGTTAAGGAGAGATCTTTAAGACCCCAAATCTGTCCTCTACCTTTGAAAGCATCAGACCAAAAACCAATTGATCTGATGCTTTAAAAAAAATAAAAAAAAATAAAATATGTTTGTTTACTTCTGCCCTAGACCATAAGCAAGGTCATAATGTCACTCCAATCCTCCTAGATCATAGAGGTGATCAGAGAGGATCTGGTCTTTCTTAGGCCAGCCAAGCGAACCATCGTATTGGTTCCCAGGCTCACCTGTGAGAACAGCAAGCCTGAGAAACAATCGGCGAGTGGTGGGAAGAAGAGGGGGGGCGACCCCTCCCGCTGCTTCTAAAAGCGATCCACGGCCAATTGCTGGCTGAAAAAAAATAAAATAAAAAAAATACCAAGGTTATGACTGCTAGCATCAGCCATAAACCTGGTAAACCACTTTAAAGCTGCAATGCGGATAATTGTCTAATCTAAGGGTGCTTCAGTCTGGTCACATGATCCACTCCCAGCTCTGGCTTTAGAGTAGTAGCATATCTTTCCTTTACATGGGTAGTTGGTATAGGGCTTAGAAATGGGATGGGAGCAGGTTTAAGCTTAGTTTACCGTCTTCTACTTTAAGTGGTTCAGATTTACCAAAGCTGAAGAAAAGAATTTGCTTAATTTTTTTAAGCCCTTAAAGCTAAAATCTAGGCTTCACCTCCACCACTAAATACCCTCTGCAACTAATACCTGGGATCATTCAATCCCGAATTTCTCTTCTTCTGTTTGCAGGAGATAGAGTACTACTTCGGATGGGGATGTCACTGCCTGTGTGACCTCGACACTTTCCGTTTGACATCTATGGCTGAGGTTCTCTCAGGATCCAGAAGAGTGTGCGGACAACAGGGCAAGGGCACATCTTGATTGCAGATTTCCCACACCCAAAAATGTCTCCAACAAGGAAACCAGACGGCAGACTTTAGCGAGTATAAAAAGACTCCAAATGTAAAAGAAAAACATCTGCTGAATGATTAGAAGGGAGGTTGTATTTTGCCTGGGGATGGGCTTCAAGTTGACAAAATGAGTGTTTAGATTTGATTGCTATAATAATAGGTACATTCACATTCCTTTCTGCCACTTTTCATAACCCAAACTGCAAATATACTCATACTGCAGATACATGCTGAATACTGAAAACTTGAGGGTGCTGCGCTGCACTGTTCATTGAGAAAAGTATGTAAATTTAGAACGGTACACATAAATACAACACAAAAGACATTTACCTTTCGAATATCTATACAATTCTTGCTGAAGTCAAAATTTCCATAAAACTCCAGAAACTCAACAAGGAGCTTATCTATATAAAAAAAGAAGACATTCCAGGTGTAAATCTAACATTATGGCTTATAAAACAAAGTTAGCTCACCAGATTAACATTCATTGACTTGGGCGACAAGACAGTGAAAATGGATGCTCACTTCAAATATTGGTTGTTATGGGTCAATGCCACTTCTAAACAGCTTCTAAACATCCCCTCTATGTCCTTTGTTACATTATTTTATCTAACTGAAAACACAGCAAGTAGCCACTAAATGCACATATACATTTTTCCATAGATCCAAAAGGGAATTGTAGGCAGAGTCTAACAACCCACAGGTCTGTCTACTGGCAGGAGGTCTCATACTACATTCACTTTTCTAACTTGTTTTCTCCATCATTCCTGTCCCTCAATCAACTAGACATGGAGCTTCATTGGTGTTCACCATCTTGAGAATCCTGCCTAATGCAGGTATAAAATCAGATGGAACTGGCATTGATTCTTCGTCTCTATAGCCAGCTTTATAGTTACTAACATATAGCTGCCAAACAATAGATCTGGCAGACTCACTTACATTAACCGGCAAAGTACAAGTTACCAAAAGTAAGAAGTCTGAAGTCAGGCAACAGGAAAAGAAATTGAACTTACACTGGATTCTATGTTTTTCTGCTCTTTGTCTTAGTAAATAGGAATGTTAATGTTTTTAAACTCTTCTTACTGACCTAACTTTTAGTTCAGATCTGCTTGCCGATTGATGGTGACTCACCTAGTGGTTCGGTGTTTGCCGATGGCTTAATTTTGCTCAGGTCACTGACAAATGTGCAGTCATTGTCTTCAATGATGCATTTGTCATTCTTACCTTAAAAAAAAAAAAAAAAAAAAAAGGTGAACACACAGTATTTAAATTAAACTGATGGTATAATTAGTGTAAATTTAAAATATGTATTGTTAAAAAGCAATCCAGCCACATACACGGTGTTGATACAAAAACAAATGAAGCCTTTTTGATGATTGAAACAATACCTAGAAAATCTGTAAATTGCAAGAAGCACAGTATTTTAAATGCTTATTATTTGCAGTGTTTTCCCGCGCACATATGTCCGTGATCACGCAAACCAATTATTACACTTAAGATTTTTTTTTTTTTACCAAAAACATGTAGCAGAATACATTTTGGCTTAAATTTATGACAAAATTCGATTTTATTGGATTTCTTTTAAAATAGAAGAAAAATTTTTTTCCCCAAATTTCCGCTTTTTTTCCGCTTATATAGCAAAAAATAAAAAAAACAGAGTCGTGAATAAATACCACCAAAAGAAAGCTCTATTTGTGCGAACATATGATAAAAAATTAATTTGGGTACAGCATTGCATGACCGCGCAATTCTTATTGAAAGTACGAGAGCGCTGAAAGCTGAAAATTGGCCTGGGAAGAAGGGGGGCGAAAGTGCCCTGTATTGATGTGGTTAAAGTGATTGTAAAACTTGTCTCAATTAAGAGCATTAACTGCTTAACGAGAGTTCCTCTGCGATCAGCATGAATCTTCTGACAAGTTCTCCTGACACCAAGATAAAAATTGTGACAGGGGTGGGATCTCCAGTTGATTGACGGCCTCAGCTCTGTTCCTGCGTAAAGGGGGTCTTCCTTTAATCCTATTAAGCTCTCAGACCTCTCCTCACCGAGTGCTGCTGTGACATCAGCCCTCTGCCCCCTTTATTCTGAAATCTCAGACAAGCTGTATAAATTCTGGACTTTGAACGGATGTAGTGAAGAGAAGACTGGAAATAAACAGGTACAACTTATGTCGGAAGATTTGTTTTATCTGCATTACCTGAGGCCAGTCACTTCACTGGGTATATTTGAGAGTTCACAGCCATTTGAAAGTAAGTCCACCCTAAAACTAAAATCCCTGCATCTACAGACACACATTCCAACACTAAATTTATCTAGCGCTGTAAAAAAAAAAAAAAAAAAAAAATTTTTAGTATACATACCTTTTATGAAGCCGATCTGATCTGGTCTCCAGCAACGGAAGCTCTGCAGAGGACAGCCGACAACAGCTATAAAATTAATGGGGAGTGACGTCACCCATAGTGTTACTATGGGGCTTCCGTTGTCAGGACGTGTCTTCTGAACCTGCCTCCACAGCGAAGCCACGGCTGACAGCTCAGCGTGGAATCGGGTTTGGATCGGCTGCAGAAAAAGGTACGTATACAGTTTTTTTTCTTTACAGGGCTAGATAGGTTCGTGTTAGATCGTCGATGTCTATAGATGCAGGGATTTTAGTTTTGGGGTGGACTTTTACTTTAACCAGTTCCAGACTAGCCACTGCAGTGGGTTGGCTTTGCTGGGCGAAGCGTCGTAGCTGTTAGTCGGGAGCGCGGTGCCGATGATCGGAGTCGATTCAGAACCGATCAGTCTCCAGGCCAATGATTTCTAGTCTGGACCCGATAGGCAGGGGAGGATTTCATTCGCCAGAACCTGTGTAAGTGTAAACACAGGCAGGGGCAGTGATGTCATCTCCCCTCGTGGAACTCTTTTCCGTTCCAGAGAGAGGAGAGAAGACATCTCAGAGTAAGTTGCACCAACACTACACTGACACAGTACACATAGGCACACTTGTCACCCTCCGATCATCCCCCGATCGCCCCCCCCCCCCAGTTAACCCCTTCACCCCCTTGTTCCTGTGTCACCCAGTGCAGTGATTTTTTTGGGGGGGGATTACTGTACTGGTGTCATTTGTGACAATAATCAGTGTTAGGGTACTTAGTGGTAGGCCCAGATAGGTCTACGGACCCCCCTAATAAAAGGTTCAACCTCTTGATCACCCAGTCACCAGAGATCACTGTATTAGCATCACGGGTGACGCTGGTTAGCTAGCTATTTTTTTTAACCCCGATCCCCCGGCGGGTGATATCAGTTAGCGCCAGTCAGGGTCTGCGTCGCCCCAGGCAGCGTCAGATTAGTGCCAGTAGCGCCAACACCCATGCACGCACCATACACCTCCCTTAGTAGTATAGTGTCTGAACGGATTAATATCTGATCAGATCTATACTAGCGACCCCAGTAGTTTAGGATTCCCAAAAATGCAGCGTTAGCGTTATCAGCCCAGATGCCTGCAAGCACCTGCATTTAGCCCCTCCACCCAGCCAACCCAAGTGCAGTATCAATCGATCACGGTCACTTACAAAACACATAACTGCAGAATTCACAGTCAGGCCTGATCCCTGCGAACACCAACAGTTTTTTTTGTAGCGTTTGAAGGAGTCGCTGACAGTCTGGTGCTTTTTTTCCTTTGAGTCTCACTAGTGTACCAGTAAATTTAGAGGCCAAAAAGTCCAAATCGAAGGTACATTAGTGAAGAGGCCTACACATTTCGGAGTCTGACAGATGATAGTGAAGAGGAAGTCACCCATCTGTCCGATTCTGGCTCAGAATACGAACCAGTAGACAGCTGCGGCACCCTGACAGACGCTCTGACGGAGTAGTGGTCCCTGCCAAGGTCAGGCGTACTCGACCCCATTCTGCTGTCGTTGAGGTGCAAGAACCGCAGGGCTTTCATATTGGAGCAAAGAGCCAGTACTTGTGCCGCTCATCCTTCTGGTGAACTGGCAAGTACCAGCAGCCTGGTACATCCTGGTTGTACATGCAGCACTGCAGTAACACTTGGTGACGTGCGGAGTCCCATAAGTGCAGTTCAAGCTGGTGAAGTGGCTAGCACAACCAGTGTCCCGCAGCCACTAAGAAGAAAACAAACAAACACAGGCCCTTCGAGCCCATAGTGCCCTATCCTCCTGCATTTGCCAATCCGAATTGGGAGCCCACCATTTCTGCAGCACCCGTACTTCATTCACTGGCCAACCCGGAATTCAGGTGGAAACAGTTGATTTTACATCACTTGATTTTTATTCGCTGGTTTTTACGGAAGAGCTCTATAGATCTATTGTGGTCCAAAGCAATTGGTATGCTGGTCAATTCATCACCACTAATCCCCAGTTGACCCTTGCCAGAGATTGAAAACCTATTACGCTTTCCGAAAGAAAGACCTTCTTGGGCCTATCCCTCCTCATGGGCAGTAAAAAATAGGGGTGCAACGGATCAAAAAACTCACGGATCGGATCGATCCTCGGATCAGGAGTCACGGATCGGATCATTTTTCGGATCAGCAAATAATTGAATTTGCAAAAACCTGTGAAAATTCCGCCACCATATAGTCCCCACTGTAATATCCACGTCATCTCCCCCACTGTAATATCCACGTCATCTCCCCCACTGTAATATTGGCTGGGTATCGCAGAGTATTGTCTGGGTATCGCAGAGTATTGGCTGGGTATCGCAGAGAGTATTGGCTGGGTAATGCAGAGTATCGCAGAGTATTGGCTGGGTAATGCAGAGTATTGGCTGGGTAATGCAGAGTATCGCAGAGTATTGGCTGGGTAATGCAGAGTATTGGCTGGGTAATGCAGAGTATTGGCTGGGTAATGCAGAGTATTGGCTGGGTAATGCAGAGTATTGGCTGGGTAATGCAGAGTATATGCAGGGTAATGCAGAGTATATGCAGGGTAATGCAGAGTATATGCAGGGTAATGCAGAGTAAATGCAGGGTAATGCAGGATATTGGCTGGGTAATGCAGGGTATGTTTACAAGTGATCGCTCCGTCATTTGACGGAGCGATCACATTGTAAACAGTGGCCGGGTGTACCAAGATGGCCGCCGCTCCGGAGCTAGGCCGAAGCCACGGCCTTTCCTAAGGCCGCCGGGTGTACAAAGATGGCCGCCGCCGCTCCGGAGCTAGGCCGAAGCCGCGGCCTTTCCTAAGGCCGAGGCCGCGGAGCACTCCGCGCCGATCCGAACGGGGTGGCCCGTTCGGATCACGGATCGGCGACGATCCGTGCACCCCTAGTAAAAAAATAAATAAATAAAAAAGTGGCGGTCATATTGGTCCACTGACCCAATTCACCATATGCCCGTGTTCTCTGTCTCCATGACCAGGACAGGATACAAGTAGATCTTGTGGTTCATGCATTTCAATGACAATGAACTTTGTTGTCTTCAGGTTGACCCCGGATACAATCAGCTCCACAAAATTTGGCCCCTCATAAACCACTTCATCCAGCAGTTTGCTTTCTTGTTTACTCCCGATAAAGTTGTCTGCGTTGACGAGTACCTGATTAAGTTTTCTGGCTGCTTGCCTATCAAACAGTATCTTCCCAGCCAGCGTGCCAGATATGGGGTCAAGATGTATAAGCTCTGTGACAGGGCCACAGGCTATACATATAGTTTTATGGTTTACGAGGGAAGAGATAGTCACGTGGAGCCAGAGAACTGCCCAGACTACATAGGGAGCGCTGGTATGATTGTGTGGGACATGGTGTCACCCTTATTCGGAAAGGGGTACCACCTGTACGTGGACAATTATTACACAAGCAGCGTGCCACTTTAGTCAGCTTTTTGATGTGGAATTGGCGCATGTGGCACCGTGGGATCTAATCGCCAGGGTTTCCCCCAACGACTTGTAGAGTCCTGACTTAGACGGGGGGGAGGGGGGGGGGGGGGAGAGAAAGCCGGCTTGAAATTGAATTTGTTAGGAGGTAT
This sequence comes from Lithobates sylvaticus, assembly GCA_028564925.1. Classification (NCBI taxonomy): domain Eukaryota; kingdom Metazoa; phylum Chordata; class Amphibia; order Anura; family Ranidae; genus Lithobates; species Lithobates sylvaticus. Next base: position 467,422,752 of record CM053030.1, read on the forward strand.
TCGCAGAATGTTTTTTGTTCTGTCCTCCCTTCCCGCAGATACAACAGTCCAAATTCCTATGGCGACTGGTGTGGAGAAATCCCTCTGTATCCACGAATACAACCTTAACATGGGAGGGGTGGACCTCAACGACCAGTTGTTGGCACTGTACTCAATTGCCTGCAAGGCAAGACGCGGGTATAATAATAATAATAATAATAAAAATAAAAAAAAAAAAAAAAAAGAAGAAGTGTGCTTGTATATTTATTCCAATTGGCTCTGCTGAATGCTTTTGTGCTATACAAAGCTTCAAGACGAACTGGATCCTAAAATTCCAGGAAGAGATCGTCACAGCCCTTCCATTTCCAGATGGTGCTATAACCCACCTGCCCAATGCAAAAGCAGTGAGCCGGCTGCATGAGAGGCATTTTCTGTATGTCCTCCCTGGTACCCCTGCCCACAGAACACCCCAAAGATGATGGGTCTGTAGAAGAACGCAGATTTATGCGTGACACCCGCTTTTATTGTCCCTCCTGTCCTGACCAACCTGGTCTCTGCATCAGTGACGGTTTCAAATGCTACCACACACTAGTGGAGTATTAGCGTAGGGTACAGCACTACACAGTCCTAGGGCACACTTACACAGGGTGTCGAAAGAGATGGCCATCTCATTTTGAGAGACCCTAATCCGGAACGTTTACAGTTTATATAAGTGCAAAAAAAAGTTGTGGCTTTATTTTGTTCTTTTATGTTCACTCTCTATTGTTCTATATCTATTGTTCCTGTATTTTAGAACTGTAATGTTTTATTTTTACTATGTTTTATTGTATTTGCAGGTTGTTGCCTTACTGTTATACTGTAAATGTTACTTTGTTTCATTGTTAACCATCATTTGCTTAGCAGGTATGCCATTCAGCTGCAGCACAGGTTTATTCATTCTGACAGCAACATCGTTTGCTCCCACAATACATAAAGCCGTGACTCCAGCGATGGAGAAGGAGAAGGAGAAGAAGGAGAAGGAGGAGAAGGAGAAGGAGAAGGAGAAGGAGGAGAAGCAGCATGGGGGAAGGGGTGGAGGAGCGTTTTGCACCAAACATTAGGGGCGGATTGCCCCCATGCATCGGCATATATTTTTTTTTTAGGCACAAATTGCGTTAAAATTTATTTTATTTTTACTATGTTTTATTGTATTTTCTTTGCAGGTATGGTATTGTCTTACTGTTATACTGTAAATGTTACTTTGTTTTATTGTTAAGCAAATTATGGTTAGCAAGTACGCCATTCAGCTGCAGCACTGATTTGTTTATCTTGACAGCAACTGCTCTCACGATCAGCGACCAGCGCTGTAGGAGGTGATTTCACCATCACAGTTAGAATAAAATGGTGCATGTATGCCCATCATTAGAAGTGGGTGGATGAAGGGCGGAATTATAATGGTGGGCATAGCCACCAATAAATCTTTTCCGTTCAGCCCACAGGCTGCATAAAGAAAAAAAAAAAAAACACACACACACACATTACAATATATGCCCAACAAGGACCAGAAACGTACTTGTATGTTTCTGGACTTTGAGTGGTTGTACCAGAATGATGCTTGCAGGTTTAGCTATCATCTTGGTATCATTCTTTTCATCCAGCAGTCAGCTTTCATGTAAAAACAATCCTAGCAGCCAATTAGCCTCTAGACTGCTTTTACAAGCAGTGGGAGGGAACGCCCCCCCGCCACTAACCGTCTTCCATGGTTTTCTCACGCTCTCCTGTCCCAACAGGGAACCCAAGAATGCAGCCGGTGGTACCACCAGCTGACCAGAGACCAGAATGGCTCCAATCATCTCTATGACCTAAGAAAACGGAAGCTACAATCATTTCATGACTTGGGTTTCGCCAGATATAAACAGAACCATAGGGAAAGCATATCACACTGATCTTGGTGTGGCCAGATGCTGAAGGCAGAGGAGTGATCTAGGGTTTAATAGACCCTAATTTTTTTTTTTTTTCTAAAAAAATAAAAAAGCACCCATGTCCCCCACATGGGTGCTTTTTTTTTTTTTTTTTAAACAGTTTATTTAGTTTATCATTTTCATTCTCAAGGAATGCAAATATCCCCTATGATGGCAAAAAAAAAAAAGTACCTGTCACTACCTATTGCTATCATAGGGGATATTTTACATTCCCTGAGATAATAAAAATGATAAACAAAACAACAAGGAACAGTTTAAAAAAAAAAAAATAAAAAAAAAAAAAAAAAGCACCCATGTGGGGGACATGGGTGCTTTCTTTTTATTTTTAAATGAGGGTCTATTAGACCCTAGATCACTCCTCAGCATCTGACCACACCAAGATCAGTGTGATAAAATGCTTTCCCAATGGTGCTGTTTATATCCAGCGAAACCCAAGTCATGAAATGCTTGTAGCTTCCGGTTTCTTAGGTGAACGCAAGCGTCGGTCTTGTGTCATATGTAAACAGCAATTGCACCATGCAGGGCAGTAATTTTAGCAGTAGACCTCCTCTGTAAATTTAAAGTGGTAACCTGTAAAAGGATTTTAAAAATGTATTGAACTTGTCAGCGCTGCACGTTTGTGCGCAATTTAAAAGCATGTCGTGTTTGGTATGCGGCATAAGATCATCTTTTTTTATTTAAAAAAACAGTTGTGCAATTAAAAAAGGTGTTTTTTTCCCAATTTGAAAAATTGCTGCGCAAATACTGTGTGAAAAAAAAAAAAAATGTCAACACCCACCATTTTAATCTGTAGGGCCTATATATATATATATATATATAATATATATATATATATATATATATATATATTTTTTTATATATATATTTATGTATATATATATATATATATAAAAATTTTTTTTTATGTATACAAAAAGTGTCAGAAAGAGCTTTGTCTTCAAGTGGTTAGTGCACAAAATGCCAGGAGAGTTCAAAACACCCCCAAATGACCCCTTTTTGGAAAGTAGACACCCCAAGCTATTTGCTGATGTTGGCATGTTGAGTCCATGGAATATTTTATATTTTGCCACAAGTTTCGGGAAAATTACAAACTTTATTTTTTGCACAAAGTTGTCACTAAATGATATATTGCTCAAACATGCCATGGGCATATGTGAAATTATACCCGAAAATACATTCTGCTGCTTCTCCTGAGTACGGGGTTACCACATGTGAGACTCTTTGTGAGCCTAGCCGTGTACAGGACTCCGAAAGCCAATCACCGCCTTCAGGCTTTCCAAGGGCGTAAAATGGTGATTTCACTTCCTCACTACCTATCACAGTTTCGGAGGCCATGAAATGTCCCAATAGCACAAAACCCCCACAAATGACCCCATTTTGAAAAGAAGACACCCCAAGGTATTTGCCATTTGCATAGTGAGTATTTTGCAGCTCTCATTTGTTTTTGAAAAAGAAAAAATATATATATTTTTTTAATTTTCAAAACTGTGTGACAAAAAGCATCACATGCCTCTCAGCAAATCGCTTGAAGAGTCTTCTTTCCAAAATGGGGTCATGGGGGGGGGGGGGGGGTTGGGCTATCTTAGCATTTCATGGCTTTCGAAACTGACAGGTAGCGGGGAGTGAAATCAAAAATGTACACCCTTAGAAATCCTGAAGGCGGTGCTTGGTTTTCGGGGTCCTGTGCACGGCTAGGCCCCCAAAATGTCCCACACATGGCATCCCTGTACTCAGAAGTAGCAGAATGTATTTTGGGGTGTAATTCGACATATAACCACGGCATGTGTGAGCAATATATTTAGTGACAACTTTGCATAAATTTTTTATTATTTTTTTGTCAATTTTTGTAATTTTTTAATCACATGTGACAAAAAAAAAAAAAAAAATATTCAATGGGCCTCATAGCAATTTCCTTGGCGTCATCATGGCTGAATACATTTTGGCCTAAATGTATGACTAAAATTTCGTTTATTGGATTTTTTTTTTTTTTTAATACGACAAAAAAAAGGTAGAAAATTGAAAAATGTTTGGTCTTTTTCTGTTTATAATCGCAAAAAAAAAAATAAAAAAATCGCAGAGGAAAATACCATAAAAAAAAAAAAAGCTCTATTTGTGGTGAAAAAAAGGATGCAAATTTTGTTTGGGTACAACATTGCATGACCGTGCAATTACCAGTTAAAGCAGCGCAGTGCAAAATTGTAAAAAGTGCTCTGATCATTCAGCAGCTAAATCTTCTGGGGCTGAAGTGGTTAAGTAAAAGCGATACCCCAGGCCACAACAAAATCAATCAGTGAACTACGAATACTGTCCAGCAAACCCTGCAATTGTGCTTGAAAGGACCCAGTCACCGGCTATATACTTTAACAGCATGGCCCTTGTACCACTGTTCCTCACATTACCTGGATAACTGTAGCGTAGCCAGTCAAATGTGCAAAACTTCTAGATCACTAGAGATATATAGATAACTTGGTCCAAGAAAGCATGGGTTCTGAATGACAGAAGGCTAACTTTGTAAATGTTTTTTGGGAATCACCTTTGAAGGCAGTCTATAAATGTTTCAACACATTTTATGCATTATGTTCAGGAGAAAAATAAATAAAATGTACAAATTGTAATCTTTTTTTTTTTTTTTAAAAAGGTAAATATTATACAGGATTATATAGCAGCAACTGTTTGCGAGGGCTTTACAATGTAGAGGGGGGGGGGGGGGCAGTACAATTACAATACAAAGGGAATGGGAGGGCCCTGCTTGTGGAGCTTACAATCTAGAGGATATGAAATATTGCATATAAATATGCAATATCTTTCCTATTTGTAAATGGCAGATGACAAATGTGAGTCTGGTACAGGACACACCTTCCTCCTGCTTTTTTAGCAGATACAATGCCATCTCAATTTTAAGTCTGCATAAAAAGTCAACAAGTGAAGAGCTAGTGCTGGGCTCTCTTATTAGACTTAGACTAATTAGACCAATATATGGGAGCACCCTATACAATAAAGGATTTTATACCAATATAAATAATCTAAAAATAAGTTTGAAAATATATATTTAAAAAAAATCCTTTTAAACTGTTACTAAACCCACAACAGTAATATCAGTCTGAATATGCAGCAAAGTATGCTCATTATACTCACTGGGAAACCTAAGGGGTTATTCCTTCACATTGTGTAAAAATGCTGTTTGATCCTGTCTTCTCTGATCATCTCCTCCTTCCACTGTCCCCAAACCATCTCTTGATAGAACAGACTTGGAAACAAGCTGCAAATGCTCAGTGTGGCGTATGTTGCTCGTTTTTTCTAAGGAGAGTGCATGCGATCAGCACAGGAACAATCAGCATCGTCCAGACAGAGTCAGGGGTCCTGCAGCCTCAGAGGACAATCGGGGGGAGAATGAAAATTCCTCCTACAAGCTTTAACCAGACACTGATAGAAGTCACAAGACTGCTATATACTACTATATTACTAAAACGATTGCATTTCCATGTTCTGTGTACTGTAGGGGACCAGATATAGTGAATGCAGGGTCCTGGGTTTAGTAACACTTTAAAGACAAACTATAGGGTACACTTGGTGAGTTGTGCAATGCAGTAGAGCAGGGATATGCAATTAGCAGACCTCCAGCTGTTGCAGAACTACAAGTCCCATGAGGCATTGCAAGACTGACAGCCAGAGGCATGATGGCACTTGTAGTTTTGCAACAGCTGGGAGGTCCGCTAATTGCATATCCCTGCAGTAGAGCAATAACTGGTTAGGATGCAGCCCCTTCCTCTCCCCGATTGCTGCTTTACTGCATATTTTTAGTTTACGATCAAGACAGACTGAACAGTTTATACTTTTTGTATTTACAGAATAAATATATTTTAACATAGATCTCAAACTACTGTTCTTATATTTGTAGAGTTCACCTTCAAAATATTCACAGACACAAATTTAAAACCTATTAGCGACATGAAACCCCCTTAGACCCAAATGGTAGAGTGTGTTGTGCCTGGGCACACCATGTGAGAAGGGCAAAAGTGACTCATATCTCTGGGGGGTTCCACATGAATGGCCCATCGCATACAGTGCTTGGCAAACTGTCACTTTCTTTGGAAACATACACTGACAAATGACTCAATGAATGTACACATTCTAAACAGAACTGGCTTGAGATATGTCTGTCTGATTCTCAGTGCCCATTTCTTAAGGAAATTGGGTGAAAGAAATCTATAAAAAGCAGCCCTGTCCAGATTCAATTTATACATCACTTCAAATGCTAAAGAAAACTAGTCTTTAAGACAGAGCCTTACTCTTGTTCAAGACTATAGACAGAATGGCAAATACTATCCCTTATGCCTAAAGGGAAACCGTAATGGTTTGGGCTTGATGTTATTTTAGTTGTATTCTTTCCTTTAACGGTTTTATTATTTTTTAAGTTCAATTTATTCTTTGTTTTACAAATAAATTCAAATCATGATTCCAGAGCACCATGGGTTAGCTAATGCAATGGCACAGCAGACACTGCCTGTTTGGATGCTTTATTTATATGGAATTTTGGGCTGAGCCATTTCATAAGAGATGTGTCACTGATTTAGCTCTGTGTGTAAAGGTCACCCTGAGCTGTTGGTATCAGGAAAAAGAAAAAAAAAAACACGCGCTTTCCTCAGCCTATAAAAAGGGATAGAGAAAAATGTGTAAGGCCCCTTTCACACAGGGGCGTTTTTCAGGCGCTACAGCGCTAAAAATAGCACCTGAAAAAATCCGGCCCCATTCACTCCAGTGTGAAAGTCGGAGGGCTTTCACACTGGAGCGGTGCGCTAGCAGGACGGTCAAAAAAGTCCTGCTAGCAGCATCTTTGGAGCGGTGAAGGAGCAGTGTATTCACCGCTCCTACCCATTGAAATCAGTAGGACACCGCGGCAATACCGCTGCACCGCTAGCGGCCGAATACCGCAGCTAAAACTACGGTAAAGCAGTGCTAAATATAGCGCTGCTTTACCGCCGACGCTCCCGCCCCAGTGTGAAAGGGGCCTAAAGGTGCTGAGCGCTCCCCCTACTGACCAAAAACATACAATATATGTATTCCCACTTGCGTACTGGGCACTTTTACCCCTATCCTGACCAAGCCAATTTTCAATTAGCACTATCACACTTTTAAGGACAATTGCACGGTCATGCAACACTGTACCTATATTACATTTTTTATCATTTTTCCAGACAGATAGCACTTTCTTTTGGTGGCATTTAATCACCACTGGGTTTATTTTTTGATAAACAAATGAAAAAAAGATCGAAATGTTTGCGTTTGTTATAATATTTGGCAAATAAGTAATTGAATGCCTTTACTGATGTGTGCTGATAAGGCTGTACTGATAAGGTGGCAATGATGATCAAGTGCACTGATATTGTAAATGTTCCCTGTCACAGGAAAGCCAGTTATCTGGTTTCCTTTCCTAACAGCGTGGAGGAAAGAAAATGCCGATAACCAGCATTTGTTTACATGACACAACTGATCACATGGTAAAGAGCCAATGTCATTAGCTCTTTACCCTGATCGGTGATGCGCTGCATTGAAGGGACACAGATCAGTGTGCACAAGCGGCGTGACAGGGAGGACGTCATACGACGTCAACCTGGAAGGAGCGTCCCGCCCAGCTGTCATGATTCCTGCCAATAATAAGTGAAGAGCGCACAACATGTACTAGGTCAAAAACATTTCTGGTGCTATGTATGAATCCTGGACAGTTCTTATCGGCAAAGCTCAGACACCTCCCGATAGTGCTGAGGCCTTTCAACTCCCTCCTGCTTCTCCCACAGTCTAAATTGCCAATCACTATGGTCAGTTGCTTTGTATGACAATGGGAATTGGGTGCAGACTGGGGTGGGCAAGCTTCAGCACTACCATAAGTGCCAGAGCTTTTGCTCAACCAGAACATCTAGGGAGTGACACAAAGGCAGATAAGATACATTCAATCAGTGATAGTCACTTTAAATTGGGGTTACATTAAAGAGACCCTTTCTCAAACTAACAAATGCAGGTAAAATCAACTAAAAATCAAGTTTTTAAACTCTGACTTTTCCTTTCCATAAATTAATTTTTAATTCTTACACTGTGCCTTTGAACTTGGTAGAAAACCTGATGACTCCAGATGAGTCCCTTACTAGCACCATCCCTCTACCATGTTACAGCCCTCTCCTCTTCTGGAAGAGTCCAATTACTCTCAGTGTTGGTCCAATTCCTCCACCCCTTCCCTCCCTACATAAAATTTTGCTGGAAGTCTACAAATGAGGCCTTTATATGTATAAATTACATCAAATACACATATCTAATAGGAAGGCTTTGTTAAAATAAGTTTTCCGGTGTCATTAAAAAGGACAAGTTCATCTTTTGGAAAAAAAAATAAAATAAAAATTCACTTCTTTTGCAGGTAAAATGATACAAGCAGGCAGATACTTGAGAGCAGGAAGATCAATGAACTACGAGAGAGAGCTCACCAGCACCCAATTCACTGAGAACTACAAGCCGCAATTGGTTGACTGTATTTGTACTCTATTCATTCACAGGAAACTGTGAATGAGTGACACGGCTGTGTGAGTGGAGCCCCGCACAGCCACACCGTTTTCAAATTGTGACAGCAGGTGCAAGGAGAGGATCCCCTGACCACTGCCACAGGGAGTGGGGGAATGGTTATATAAGGGTCCATACTGAAAATGTTATGACCCAAATACGGGTCTAAAATGTAACAGGTGAACTTAGCCTTTAAAGATCTATCAAGCTGGTCAAATTTGTGAGAGTAGTACTGAGGTTCTAGAACTTGGTGGGAAAGATCCTGCAAAAATTCTATTTTTATTTTTACCTGCAAGATTCTTCAGCTGATCTAGAGTTGGGATAACAGGTGGATTTCTCTTCTGTAAGAAGAATAAGATCATCGTGGTGAGGGAGAAGTTTGTGATCCAGTGTCCAGACACAGAGCTCGTGATCCCATGCACACGAGCCCAACATCGCAAAGTGAAGACAAGAGGTCGCACTCGACTATCAATGTTCCCAAATATGTACAAAAGCTCTGAGCTTTTCAGCGCAATTCTACATCACAGAAGAAAAATCAGCATTAAAAGATGACAGTCACTCTATACAAGATATTATCACCTACATACAATTTCTGGGGTACCTCAGTCCAGTCCTAGCAGTCAGCTGATGGTTTTAGGATTTGCTCACATCATAAGCAAATGAAAATGCATGACATTTTGTGTGTCACTTGACATGTGTTGCCATGCATTTTACATTTTTGGAAAGTCTCTGATCACTTGATTTGAATAGGAAACTGTCAAAACTGCAGAACATTTCCAAAAATACAGTCCAATCATTAATCTGATGACAAAAAAAAAAAAAAAAGATATATAAAAATATGTTAGTCCTTTGACAGATACCATAGCATTGAGAGGTGAAGCGTGTCAGTCTAAAAATGTTCACACGAAGGGGAAAATGACTGGTCTGTTACTGCTGGACAGATAACTAAAAATTCTACATATACATTGATTGGAGAGAAAAAAAAAAAAAAATGTATATAATAATATATATATATATATATATATTATATATATATATTTTATATATATATTATATATATATATATATATATATATACACAATCCAATTTGTTAAAATAGAAGTATGGGGTTCTAAAAGTTAATTTTTATGACTTACAGCTAGTGAAAACCCCAAAGTCTCAGAAAATTTGATTACATAAGACAAATAAAATAAAGGATTTTTAATACAGAAATGTTGGCTTGTTGAAAAGAATGTCCATTTACAGTATAGTAACGAGTCACTTCCAAACATAGTAGGTGAGGTTGAAAAAAAAAGTCCAACCTATGTGTGTGATTGTATGTTAGTATTACATTGTATATCCCTGTATGTTGTGGTCGTTCAGGTGCTTATCTAATAGTTTTTTGAAACTATCGATGCCCCCTGCTGAGACCACTGCCTGTGGAAGGGAATTCCACAACCTTGCCGCTCTTACAGTAAAAAACACTCTACGTAGTTTAAGGTTAAACCTCTTTTATTCTAATTTTAATGAGTGGCCACATGACTTATTAAACTATGCCTATTGTGGGATCACCAGTATAGTATTTATAAATTGAAATCATATCCCCTCTCAAGCGTCTCTTCTCCAGAGAGAAGAAGTTCAGTGCTCGCAACCTTTCATAACTAATGTCCTCCAGACCCTTTATTAGCTTTGTTGTCCTTTGTACTCGCTCCATTTCCAGTACATCCTTCCTGAGGACTGGTGCCCAGAACTGGACAGCATACTCTAAGTGAGGCCGGACCAAAGTCTTGTAGAGCGGGAGAATTATCACTTTATCTCTGGAGTTAATCCCTTTCTTTAATGCATGCCAATATTCTGTTTGCTTCGTTAGCAGCAGCTTGGCATTACATGCCATTGCTGAGCCCATCTACTAGGACCCCCAGGTCCTTTTACATCCTAGATGCCCTCAGAGGTTCTCCCCCTTGCACTCAATACTTGGCCCGGGGCTCCTTTTGCATTAATTACTGCATCAATGAGGCGTGGCATGGAGGCGATCAGCCTGCGGCACTGCTGAGGTGTTATGAAAGTCCAGGTTTCTTTGATAGCGGCCTTCAGCTTGTCTGCATTGCTGGATCTGGTGTCTCACCTTACTCTTGGCAATACCCCACAGATTCTCTATGAGGTTTAGGTCAGGCGAGTTTGCTGGATAATCAAGCACAGCGATACCATGATCATTACACCAGGTATTGGTACTTTTGGCAGTGTGGGCAGGTGCGAGGTCTTGCTGGAAAATTAAATAAGCATCTCCATAAAGCTGGTCAGCAGAGGAAAGCATGAAGTGTTCTAAAATTTCCTGGTAGAGGGCTGCACAGACTTTGGACTTGATAAAACACAGTGGACCAACAGACAACATGGCTCCCTGAGTGTGGAAAACGTAGCATTTCAATTGGAGGTCCCAGAGTCTGGAGGAAAAGTGAAAAGGCACAGAATCCTAGTTGCATGAGGTCCAGTGTGAAGTTTCCAGTCAGTGATGATTTGGGGAGCCATGTCATCTGCTGGTGTTGGTCTACGGTGTTTTAGTAATCCAAAATCAACGCAGCCCTCTACTAGGAAATTCTAGAACACTTCATGCTTCCCTCTGTTGACCAGCCTTATAGAGATGGCAATTCAAATTTTCAGCAGGACTTGGCACCTGCCCACACTGCCAAAAAGTACAAATACCTGGTTTAATGATCATGGTATCACTGTGCTTGATTGGCCAGCAAACTCACCTGACCTAAACTTCATAAAGAATCTGTGGGGTATGGTCAAGAGGAAGATGAGCTGAAAGCCACTAAGAAACCTGGGCTTCCATAACATTCCAACAGTGCCACATGCTGATCACCTTCATGCCACGCCGCATTGATGCAGTAATTCATGCAAAAGGAGCCCCAACCAAGTATTGAGTGCATACTATACTGTACATGGACATACTTTTCAGTAAGCCAATATTCCTGTATTTTTAATCCTTTATTTTAATCTTATGTAATATTCAAATTTTCTGAGAATTTGGGGTTTTCACTAGCTGCAAGTCATAATTATCAAAATTAACAGAAAGAAATGCTTGAAATATATCACTCGGCGTGTAACGTATCTATATAAAATATGACTCACTTTTTGAATTGAATTACCAAATTAACTTTTTGATGATATTCCAATTTTAGGCGACGCATCTGTATAAACTCACCTAGATGGATGCTGCATCTGTCCTCCGCTGCTTCTAAGACAGAGAACTTAGCGATCAAAGACCGCTGATTGCTCAGCTCTCAGTGAGTAGAGAGCCGTTGGCTGTCAGTCACTGGCTCTCTGCTCTGCCCCGCCAGCACTCACTGGAGCACCTGGCTGTGGAGTGAGTGGCTGGCTCAGTCTCCCAGTGGCTCGCTGAGAGGCTGAGCAAGCCGTGGTGTTCCAGGCATCTGAGTGTATCTTTCCAGAGCCTGGACAAGCTAAGTGATGTCACACAACAGTGGTGTTTAGCAGGCTGAAAACAGGTCACAGGAGTGCAGAACAAAGTGATCCATAGAAGTGCAGCCAAAAAAGCTTTTAACCCTTTCCCTCATACACAGTGCCAATCGTTTCTATACCACAGATCAGCTGCCCCCCTCTGGCAGGCAGTTCTTCACTCATTTGTATGAGCTGCAAACTAATGTTTCCCTACTTTTCATGTGCTTGGCATAGGGCTGGGAGGCTGCAATTGTTGACCACCTTTAAAAAAATAAATAAAATAAATGCTTTTGCTACCCAGCTGTCCCAGACTTTAATTTCTAAGACAACAAACTCAGAATAAGCATCAGCATGAAAACTAGAATATTAGTCATTTTAGATGGAGATGCCAGTTTTTCCACTCAAATTGCCCAACATCCACCAGCTGTCCCCATATAATAAGACACTGCAATCCGATCACCTATGCTACACTTATTCGCCCATACTCTGAATTATAGAAGAAGTTGCGTCAGTCACGGGCACGTCGTCTCAATGTGTCTAATCACAGCAGTTCGTCATGGTGTCTGCAATGGGCTTCTCTTGGTCAAGTGTCTACTCAGCTCCAGGGCTTTGTCTTGCCATATGCAAAACTAATTCAAAAGAACAAACAAACATAGAAATGAAAAATAGGACACGCTTACCTGTTGTCTGCCGTGAGGTCACAGTGAAGACCCGTGGACTGGTGGTAAAAGCGTACCAGAGGACAGCGCGCACTCAGAATTTTCTGCACTTCTGTGCACCCAGGGCCAAAACTTTCAATACATTCACCAATGACAGAAAGAACTTTCTGCTGGGCTACTCGTCCAGAGGAGACCCGTCTCATCCAATACTCTGTGACTAAAGGACCCGCAGCCTGACAGAAACAAGAAGATAATCCATGAGGAGAAAAACAAGTTGTGAAGCTCACACGTGCTGAAGAGAAAACATGGTGTGGGAGAAATATATAGTTGTTGCCATTGCTGAAGGTCTTGTCTAGAGATCTGTGGCCTCAACAGTAATTTTTTGTGAACAACCACTGAAGGAGGCATTAAAGCTTTCCAATCTGCAAGATGACTAGCATTTTCAAAAAAAGAGAGTCAGTAACGGCCAAGTAATTCAGGCAGCACAAGTTTCCATACCATAAGGGCTATGGTCCTATATAATATTTTTTCCATGCACATGAAAAGTCTGTCCCAATGATTACGTGTGTACAAATGAAATTGACAACATAGACTGCTCCTGCCACCTAGAATCCTAGGTTTCTAGGATGCAGCTGGCTCCTGCCGATTAGTGTCCTAGATTGTCCTTGGTAATCAGGGCCAGCAGCATACATTTATACGTAAAGTTGTATGCAAGTAAATTTTTTTTTTTATTTTTTTTTACACAGCTGAACACATATTTTAGGCCTGTGTGCATGAAGCCAAAATATTTGCTTAACCACTTGCCACCCTGCCACAGTACATATACTGTGGCAAGGCGGCACAATCATGTAGGTTAGCCTGTACATGTGCCTGCTCAGGTTTAAGAGTGCACTGGGCATCCCCCCCCCCCCCCCCCCAACTGATATGTCCACCAGATTGCGGATCCCGGGACCTGTCCCCTGAAGATCATGTGAAAAGAAAAAAAAAAAAAAAAAAAAAAAAAAAAAAAAAAATGGTATTCGTCTTTAGTGGATATAAAAAGGTCTACACACCTCTGTTTAAATGTCAGCTTTCTGCAATGTATACAAAATGAAAGAAAGAAATAATTTCAGCACTTTTTCCACCTTAAAGCGATTGTTAATTTAAAAAAATAAAAAATAGGAAAAAGGTTTACAAACATGTCATACTTACCTCCACTGTGCCCCGATCATCCTCTTCTGGGGGCCCTCGGCGGCTCTAATGGCTCCTCCTCCCATTAGATAACCCCCTAGGAGAAGAACTCTCCCAAGTCCAGCATTTGCATCCATAGAGACGAATGCCAGACTCGGCCCTGCGTCATTGGATTTGACAGCAACGGTAGCCAATGGCTGCACTGCTATCAATCTATCCAATCAACAGCCGGGCCCCCACGCAGAGAGGGAAAGCGCGTCACTGCTGAGGGAATTACGGGGCTCAGGTAAGTAAAAAAGGGGGGGGGGGGCTGGTCACTGACAGAAGTATTTTCACCTTAATGCATAGGATGCATTAACCACTTAAGGTCCGAGCCGCTTTCTGAGATTTGGTGTTTACAAGTTAACAAGAAAATTGGGTTAGGTCAACTGGCTTTTCGGGATTTGGGAGAATTAGAGGGTGTGCGCCACATCCGATAATTGGAAGAACTAGAAAGGGTTTTCCCCTAGATTTTTGGACTTTTAATTGGCACTACCGCGCTTTCCCAAAGAGAGACATAGAGTATATAAAGATAACAAAATATTTATTTGTATGGTATATATAATAAGGAAGTTACACTAAAAAGTGGAACATATATGACATGTTAACATAGAATATAAAATGCATCAAAACAGTGTTTATAATCTACTAAGTGACATTGGACCAGACGCGTTTCGGAGTGAGAAGATTTCCTCCTTCAGTGGTCGTAGTGTCGAGTCTATAGTTTATTTCAAAATGCAAAGAGTATATGTATGTGTAAGTTCAAAATGATAAGGTACATTATGGGAACAATATTTAGAGAGACAGGTATAGGGAACATTCATTGAGGGATATATAGTTGTTAGATTGTATACAAAATATTTCTTTGAAGAGATATCAAAAATATAACGAATGGTAATTGTATGCACTCACGTGTGTATTGATGCAGACATAGAATAATTGTTCCACCTTGTTAAAAAACAGGATATAGGATATAGGATTTATCCAAACACCATACTAGCATAAACCTCCCTGCGTCTACCTCTGCTATATGCTTAAAATACATCAATAAATATACAATACAGCACAAAAAATATATATATATATATATATATATATATGTTGTTATTATGCAGTAGTTGCTTAATTGATCAGACTAATGATAAAACAATTGAAAAAATCCTTACAAGAAAACGTATACATATATAAAAATTTTATCGTTTATATTTCTCAGCCCTAATGGGCTTTTGAATAAACATACACCTCTGTGTCAATGTTGCTCCCCTGCATACCCCACGTCTATATTTTCCCTTTCTATTTTTACTGTCAGACCTAGAAACACACCATATATTATGGTCCTTCAAGGACAACACTTATGGATATAATTTCTACATCAACCAGCTGTATAACGGTCTAAAATATGTGCGACAATACTCTTATATGCGTATTGATATATGATATATAAAAAATGTGCAACATTGCTCCCATATACGTATTGATATATGCCCCGGGGGGGGGGGGGGGGGGGGGGTGTGGGGGGGTTTGGGGGGGGGGGGACTTTCTCCTTTTTTGGGAATAACTTACTATTATAGACATCTCTGGTTATTCTTTCTCTTAGAGCCATTGGTTTAAGTACAATCTGTACAGCAAAAGGATCGTAGGAACAGCGGTGCAGTTAACCAAGACACAATAACAGGTATTTAAAACAGGTTATGAATGCATAACTTGTCTCTAAACAAGAATTTTTCCCGTTATGGCAACTGAAACTTGTATATGTTTTACTCTAATAGGTCTCTCATACTGCTATCCGACCCCAGTGTGCCCTCTTGGCGTCCTCCCATTTTTCTACCGCGACACATATAACAACTCCAACAGTTGGAGCAGTCTGTGGCATCTGTTACCCTCTGGATGCCTGGCTCCTCTTTTTGTTGATGGGTATTTGTTTTTTGTTAAACAATGCCTCTCAAGAGAACATATGGTGAAAAAGCTCCTCCTCCCAGCCGTTGCTTTTAAAATCAACTTGGAATGCTCCTGCATACGGTATTCTGATTCACTGCGAGTTTCTTTCCATTTATCTTTAAGCGTATGTTTATACAAATTTTTCATACGCTTAAAGATAAAATGGAAAGAAACTCAGTGAAATTTACGTATATAAATTTCTATATGTATACGTTTTCTTGTAAAGGATTTTTTCAATTGTTTTATCATTAGTCTGATCAATTAAGCAACTACAGGGAGTTACGAACTCGTTAGGGACTGCCCGCCTGTACTTAAGTCGGAAATGTTCGCAAGTCGGCCGCGCATGCGCAGACCGACAAATACGACCATTTCCGATGTTCCGTCCGATGCCGTTCTGCGCATGCGCGGCAAATTCCGGACATTTCCAAAGTTTTCCGAGGCTCCGAATGGCCGCGCATGCGCAGAACGGCCGGAACACGGCGGAAAATGGCGGAGGGTCCCCGCAGCGCCCCGTTCGTAAGTAGGGGATGTTCGTAGGTCGGGCGTTCGCAAGTCGGGACCCCCTGTACTGCATAATAACCCACGTTTATATATATTTTTTGTGCTGTATTGTAGATTTGACGTATTTTAAGCATATAGCAGAGGTAGACGCAGGGAGGTTTATGCTAGTATGGTGTTTGGATAAATTTTGTTGATCTCAGTTACTAATATGAAAACAAACATTGAATGGTAACAACCCAGGGAGAACTATAGTATATTGAAGAGGGGTTCAATTCAATTTTTTTTACAATTTAAGTAGTGGGAAAGTGGCAAAAAAAGTTTATTTACCTTGGTGAGAAATCTGACTGCTCTTTTAAATCAACTTGGAATGCTCCTGCATAAGGTATTCTGATTCACTGGGAGTTCCTTTCCATTTATCTTTAAGCGTTTATACAATTTTTCAGTTTTTGTAACTGTTATTATATGTATGGAAAAAGAAAAAGGTGTTTTCCCCTATGTTTGTGGACTTTTAATTGGCACTACCACGCTTTCCCAAAGAGAAACACTTAGATGTATGAAGTAACAAAATATTTATTAAGAAAGTAGAATGATAAAAAGTTCATCTTAGAAATGGAACATATAGGACATGTATGGCAAGAATATAAAATGCATCAAAACAATATTCATAAATAAATATGTGACATTTGACCAGACGCGTTTCGGAGTGAGAAGATTCCTCCTTCTTCAGTGGTCGTAGTGTCGAGTCTATAGTTTAATGTGTGTGTTGATGCAGAAATGGAATAGTTGTTCCACTTTGTTAACAAAGTGGAACAACTATTCCATTTCTGCATCAACACACACATTAAACTATAGACTCGACACTACGACCACTGAAGGAGGAATCTTCTCACTCCGAAACGCGTCTGGTCAAATGTCACATATTTATTTATGAATATTGTTTTGATGCATTTTATATTCTTGCCATACATGTCCTATATGTTCCATTTCTAAGATGAACTTTTTATCATTATACTTTCTTAATAAATATTTTGTTACTTCATACATCTAAGTGTTTCTCTTTGGGAAAGCGTGGTAGTGCCGATTAAAAGTCCACAAACATAGGGGAAAACACCTTTTTCTTTTTCCTTTAATCATCGGATGTGGCACACACCATCTAAAATCTCCCAAACCCTGTTAAGCCTGTTGACCTAACCCAATTTTCTCGTTATTATATGTATGGGCATTTACATCATGATATACTACTTTATCATTATAATTTTTTCATATCATAGGAATGTTGTTATACTCTCACCTCTGAAGGAGGAGGAAAATACCAATCTACGAAACGCGTCAGGTGTGAGAATCTTTACAAGATACATTTATACTCTGTACCTTGCAATTCAAGTACTGTTTGAACTGTCCATTTCTCTTTTACCTTTATATATATTTTTTGTGTGTGTTAATATTTCATATATCAACTTTTGTAATAAACGATCTTTAATATACATTATCTAGTTTTCAATCTGGGGTTAAAAGTCTTTATGCCTTAAAAGTCCAACCCATAGGGGATCCCCCCCCTTTTTCTAAAATATAGGATGTGGCATACAATATAAATTCCCCTTCATATACAGGTGTAGTCCACGCCAAGCCTACAATTTTCTCTAATAAAAAAGGAATGTAAACATCCCTTGTAATAGAAAAAAAAAAAAAAAGCAGGACAGGACTTTTTTTTTTTTTTTATTAAATGGCCCAAATGTCAATAGGGGATCAAATACTTATTTCACTCATAAAAATGCAAATCAATTGATAACTTTTTAAAATTATAGACTGATCATTTTTTTGTCAGTGGGTAAACATACAAAATCAGCAGGGTATAAAATACATTTTTCCCCTCACTGCATGTATACCAATTTCTTCTTTACACGGCTAGATAAATTAGTGTTAGATCATGGATGTCTAGATGCAGGGATTTTAGTGTTAGGGTGGACTTATCCTTTAAGCAAACAGAACTGTATGAATCACAAGACTGTCAATATCAAACCAATACCAGACTTACCTTTCCAGTCGCATCTTTTATACTATCCAAATTTAAAAACAGGTCCAAGTCACACCCCATCTTTCCAAAAGAATTGACACTGGAGCCATAGAGCTGAACAGTGGCTTCGGGGAAGTAGGCCGTGGCAACGTCACTGACTAAAGAGCTGACCAGGTAACGAACTCTTATACTTTCCTCCGTTAACTGAAGTTCATCTAAGATGATATGTGCTTGATCCACAATCTGATTGACAGCAAAACACACATGTAATTAGTGTAAGCAGGCAGCAATTATTAAAAAATATGTTAGCGATTTAACTGACATGAAGATAAAAAAAGACAGTACTGTCAATAGACTTTCACTGAAAGCAGTGTTACAAAATCCACTAAAAGAAGTATGGGCAAAGCTTTTTTTTGGCCATACCCCTCTTCTGGGTCACAGGAGTGCACTTATTTCTGCACCTCTGTTCTAAATTTAGCAAACTAAAGCCTTCTATAAGCTGTCATCATTCACTGCAGGGATCTTGACAATAATGTTGGGCTCCACATAGGTGCTTGACTGGAGAGCCTGAGCCAGCCACTTCCGCCTCCTCACCAGCCCGGTGTAGCATTAAACCCTCAGCGTTTTTTAGCTTAACACATTAAGTAAACTATTTGTTAAAATTCTTATGCCAGCACTTCCTTGAACTTCTGATCTTTACAGGAAGGAGTTAACAATGGACAGTGCAGTCTCAAGTCAGTCTGATTGGAGAACGAAGGAGTAGGGGAGTGCCTTGTCATGCTGCACTGTACAGAATCTGCATTCAAGGGTAGCTACTTGGAATGCTGTAAGAGAAAAGAGCCACCCTGAAACAGGAAAACTGGGGTACCGGTCATGGCACCAACTTAAACAGGAACACAGGAAAGCAGTAAGGACGAAGAAGCTGTATCAATAGCTAAGCGACTAAATCAGCCGCTGAAAGTGCTTAAAATAACAAAGTATTTATTTTTACTTCAAGGATGAATTTCTCCATGGTGTCTAAAATAAAGAGGTCAACGAGGGAAGCAGTCTGTCCTAAACAAAAAAAAAATAAAAAAAAAAATAAAAAAAAAAAAAAGTTCTTTAAAGCGGTGTTTCAGCTTAAAAAAAATGTCGCTGCTGACTTTTAATAAGTACACTTACCCTCCCAGGGCGCCCGCGATGTCGTTCGTGGAGGCCGAGATGTCCCTCGGCGATCCGGATCAAGCCGACATCCTCAGTAAGGGAAATGGCTTTGCGCGGCCTACTGCGCATGCACGAGTTGGCGCGCGGCCTACTGCGCATGCGCGAGTCGGATTTGTGAATGGGGAACGCGATGCGTTGTGGGACACCGTTCCCCATTCACTAGAAGACGGAAGGAGAGAAGATCACTGCGGCGCTGGAGGAGGCAGATTAGGACAATCTGCCTAGCAACAGCCATTTATGGTAAGTAAAAAAAAAAAAAAATGTATATATATGTATATATATATATATATATATATATAATATATATATATATATATATATATATATATATATATATATATATATATATATATATATATATATATATATATTTATTTATTTATTTATTTATTTATTTATTTATTTATTTAATTTTTTTTTTTCATTTGAAATTGTTACTAACATTTTTTAAAGTTTTTGTTTTCAGGGTGTCCCACCAATTTAAGTGGAACTTCACTCTCCCAATCAACATTGGTTATTTTTAATCCTTATGCTGCTAGTATTAGTAAATAGATATGATATGCTTTCCTATTTACTTGTTACTTTATTTTTTTTTACATTTCTTGTTACTTCCTGGTTTCTTGCCTAGGAGTCTTCAGAAGGGGGGGGGATAAGAAGAGCAGGGGTTTTCTCAGCCAAGCACACCCTCCTGCATTAATGCGTGAGCCAAGGGTAGATGTTAGGGGTGTGGAATTTAATCGATGCATCGCGATTCGGGGGTCCCCGATGCGGCATCGATGCATGCGACCCGAAAAATCGATGTCGGGTGACGTCATCCCGACTTGCCCCACCCCTCCTGGAAGAGCGCTCTGAGCGTTTGACTCAAAATGCCTTTTATTAATAATTGCAATGATCATACATTAAGTGGCCACCGCGTTTTTTAGTATGTATATATAAAACTGTATACACCGCTCATGTGACTGCAAGGTCTGGCCAGCCCCTCTCCTCTCACGTCTCACCTGACGTCAGCCCCGCCTGCCTCTCTTCTAATCTGATAGCTACAGTTGGTGGGCAGGGCTGAGAACTTCCACTGACCTGAGAGACGTGTGCAGGAGAGACTAGAGAGGCGGGTCGGAACGAGGAGAGCAGAGAGCAGTCACATGAGCGGCTTATACAGTTTTACACACACAAGAAACGAGGTATGAAAAGCTGCATATATTTTAAAATGCACATACAGCGGTGGGCACTTAATGGATTATAATTGCATTTGTCACCAGTCTCACCACACAGGTATTTTTTTAGCAGTATGTAGAGTACAAGTATGTTTGTACTCTGATGACATTTACCCCCCCCCCCCCCCTCGTTTGCACAATCCACTGTGTTAACTCCTAGTGTGCTGGAAGGTACAAACGAGGAAGCCCAAAGAAGTGTCAGAGACAGTACAGGAAACTTCACAGGGCTGTTTGTCAGTTGTGGATTTGGATTCTAATCCCTCCTGACCTCCCAGCAGCTGGGTGTGTGTGAATTCCTGTACCCTGTAGTGCACTTAGTAAATTGGAGTTCCACCCGTCAGCAGCTACAAAGTGTAGCTGCTGACTTTTAAAAATCAGACACTCAACTGTCCCACGGTCCATCGATGTGGCCGCACGGAGTATCGCTCCTCTCCCCAGCGCCATCATATCTACTGTGGGCAGTGACACCCGCTCGTGACAGCTTACAGCCTTATGGCCGGGCACGCACTGCGCTCTACCATTGGCCAGCCAATGGTCTCAGATGATCGCTGGCAGAGAGGGGCCGCCTAGTCATTTTTTTTGTTTATTAAAGTATCTTCTGACTTTTAATAAAAAGACACTCACCTGTCCCACAATCCAACGATGTGGCCACCCGAACCCTCCATTCTCTCCACGGCGCTGGCAATACTACTGTGGGCATCCAGGTGCGGATGTCTCACTGCACTGTCCTGCACAGCCGGGCAATCTTCTGGGACCTGTGATGTGTCCCAGACAATTGCAGAAAGGAAGGGTCGCCTAGGTGGCCCAAGTGGAAGTGTGTCAGTAATCGTGATGCATCGCGGAATCGTTGACCAGATAATCGTAATCGAATCGTGAGACCAGTGAAGATGCGCACCCCTAGTAGATGTATTCCAGGAAGTAAAGGTTACATCAATCATTTGACCTTACTCTACATGGCCACAGCCAGAAATGCTAGGGGGGCATTTTTCAAAGTGATTTCTTAACCACATAAAGCATGGAGACATGGACGGATGGGCGCCTTTGCTTTGAATATTAAAAATGAATTTAATAGTGTCTTTGGTGCTCAGATGCAGTGAAGATCCGCTTTAAAAACTGCCAGCAGTTAAAGCAGTCACCACTAGATAGCAGCACATGTCTGCACCACCTCAAAGTATTTCTAACCTGAACACTGACCCCCCACCCTCCCCCTCACTACCGGTTAGTGAAAGCAACCATTAAAATAAATGGTGTGGGAGTGGCCAGCCAGAGCCTGATTTTTTAAATCTCTATCTGCACAGTTGATCACTGGTTTCCCTGGGACATTTTTTTTTTTTAAAAAGTAGTAAAATCATTTTAGAGCCCATATTAGATGCAACACATTATGAACTTACATTTTTAGCTGCGCATATTTTCTTTAATAACTGGGGTGCAGAAACAGAAGCCTGTGGGGAGCAACTGACAAAATTCTGATCCAATTCATGCGACTTGATTTTAATAAATCTGGATTTAAATGGCACAACACAGGTATCTTCATCGTCTGGAATTTTGGTAGCGGCAAGAAGTGATTTAATACTTTCTCTATTCACAAACTCCACAAGTGCATAAGTGTTCTAAATAGGAACATAATTAAAACAAAATATGATTTAAATGGAAAATAAATAAGCGTAAAAGAGAGCAAGTGTCAGTCTTCTGTAAAGACTACATGAAAAGAAACAATCATTCCTGACAGTACCTCGATCTAAAAGTGTCGAGCCAAAAGCGTATTTTTTTCTAGGTTTGGAGAGAGTGGGTAAGGATTAGAACCTCTGGGTTTTGTACTGCTATCAAACGCTCCATTAGAGAAAGATATAACCTTTCTTCATGTCCTGCTGACATCAGTTTTACTAAACAAGAAGTGAGGGAACATCTCCAACAGGTACAAAGACGGAAATAAAAATCTGACAGGAGTTCTAGCCTTCCCGTACTCTACTAAAAAGAAAGTATTTTTTCTGTTATCAGCAGAGAGGAAGTGAGGGGAAATCACTTACACAGAGCCATGGATAGCAGTAGAAACCTGACAGGGGATCTCATCTTTCCCAACTAAGCATTGTGCCTCAACCTCCTACTGCATTCTAGGCAATATAAAATAAAACTAGTATTAAGCGTTTTAACCCAGATACATTCACAACATTAAAGAGGTTGTAACCCTGCCTGTTCCCATTTCCCTTATGTGAACTGACCACAATAATCATGGCTGCTGATCCATAATACCGTGGCTCCATCGTACCGCTGTGTAAGTCTCTCCTCGCCTGTCAGTTCCTAGCATGTGAGGGATCTCCAAACCTGCCCCTCCCCTCCTGCCACTATTTTGTGTGGCAGTAAAGCCAGTGAATAGCATTACTGCCAGCCCCTTTGTAATAACAAGGTGTAATACACAGTGTCAATATTTTTATTAAATGATGCTGCTAACTACCTTATTTCAGTGCGCTGCTGTGTGGTCACGTGACCTCCTGCTGCTCTCCCCCCCATCTAAGGACTACAGTGGGAGGGTCTGAATGGACAGCACAACGGTCACGTGGTTTCCCAACTGATGTCAGAGGGGAATCTCAGCCCCTCCTGCTGTAGTCCTTAGATTGGGGGAGGAGAATGGCGGGAGGTCACGTGCCGCTCTAAAAATAAGGTATTTAGCAGCATAATTTTATAAAAAAAATATTAACACTGTGTAATAGATAGATAGATATATATATCCATCTATCTATCTATCTATCTCTCTATCTCAGAGAGTCTGGCAGTAATGGTACTCACTGACCTTACAACCACTTTAAGGTAAAAAAATGCCCCAGTACAATCACAGCCCCCCACCCATACCCAAATACTTCCTTAATGTCCCTTGTCACTGCCGCTGGCCCCATGATGATCTGCATCATTCTCTGAACTTCTGGCTTGAAGAGGAAAGGTGAGGGTAAAGGAGTGAATGTCTGCCAGGAGCTAGGAGGAGGGAGCAGGGGAAAGGCTTGCCAGATGCTAAGTGTTTGAAATGAATTCTCAAACTCTGTCCTGCTAGTGACCGACAGTGAAGAGAAGTTCCCCCACCTCCTTGATTACATAGACAGGAAGAAAAACAAGTAGTAACAGTTCTAATCTTTCCCCAATCTATTAAAAAAAAAAAAATAAAATTGTCTATTAAATCGCCATTAGACATATTCCCTGTCTCAGTGACAACCATCACTGGGACATGAAATGAGGACCCAGACTGCAATAAGAAACCAACAGAGACTGTAACTTTGCCCTTCTCCAACCAAAACAGAAAAAACATTTTCACTGAAGCGCCAACCTCTTCCTAGCATAGAAGTTTACATTTTAACCATGAAAAAGACTACTATGAAAATACTTACATAGCTCTCAAAAAAGAAGTGATTGGCAACTTCTCCATGTCGTGATAAATGCTTCAAAAATTTCTTCTCATTAATTTTAGAGGGACAGTTTATTAATATTGATTGTTTGGCTTGTTCTTCTCTTTCCCTTTGAACATCTGCAAAGTTCTTTCTTGTTGTGACATGATCTTGATCTGTGAATATTAATAAATAATTAGCACCAAACACAAAATATTACAAAATATTATATTTAAGAGTGTAAAGTGATTGTTATTTTTAACTTAAAAAAGGTGACTTTACCAACATGTTATACTTACCTGCTCTGTGCAGTGGATTTGCACAGAGCATCCCGGATCCTCCTCTTCTTGGGTCCCTTTTCTGCACTCCTGCCCCCCTCTTCTGTTGAGTGTCCCCACAGCCAAGCCACAGCCCCCTTTCTCTCCTGATTGACTGACTTTGATTGACAGCAGCTTGAGCCAATGGCGCCGCACCGCTATCTCAGCCAATGAGGAGGGGAGTCCTGGGAAGCCAAGACACTCCTACAACATCGCTGGATCTAGATGGACCTCAAGTATTAGGGGGCTGCTGTACACAGAAGGCTTTTTATCTTAATGTATAGAATGCATTGAAATAAAAAACCTTTCTACCTTTACAATCTCTAAGAACTGAAGTCTCTTTTAATTACTGTGCCAACGTCCCTCCACTTCATTCAGTAGAAGTCTTTTCTTTATGCTGACTGCCTGGACCAGCTTCCTATGTCCAAGGAGCCCAATTTTTGCCTTTATGCAGAAGCCACCCCAGAGCCATCCAGAAAAGCCCAATGCCATGTATTCTTAAAAATATGCCCTCTATTCTGTGTTAAAAGGATCGGTGATGCATTTACCTATTTTTAGTGAGCAGCAGCTGCAGGGGAGAGGAGGGAGCACTGACAACAGATGGACAATGGGTGTCGTTGTCAAGTACTCATTAACCCAAAGGATCACCTGAGTGAAGCAGATTATAAAACTGTCTGTGTACTTGCCCATTTTTATACAGGCTAAGCAACATAAGGAGGAGGGGAGAGAGAACATTTAAGAATAATTTGATTTAGGCTTTTCTTACACTTTAATGTTACCCTAAAGCAGGGCTCGACAAATCCCAGGCGCCAAATCGCCATGGAGACAAGAATGTGCATGCTGGTGCCTGGGCTGCCGTGCTGAATGCTTCCACACACACAAACGCTCTCCTCCCCTTCTTGTTACTGACCTGGAAGTGACATGTATGACCTCACTTCTGGGTTCCCGTTGACAGTTTCCTGGCAACCAAGGCAGGGAAAGAATGCAGTGGGATCTGTACTGCATTACATTCAGTGGGGTACATGCAGGGTGTTAAAAGCTCTTAAGTCCCCAAAAATGTTGCACTTCTGATGTCCTTGTGTTTGTTAAACCATGGTTTGCCTTACTAGAATGCTTTTTTCTTACAAGTTACCTATATGGGGCCTCCCTGACTGGCGTCACTCACTTTTTAAACCATAAAGTGCTTTTGAAAAACCAATGTTTTCTAAGATCCCTGTGGTAAGTCAGTCTATCTCAGGGAACCTTTCTTGTGTGCAGAAGAAGGGAGAGCAGGCTCATCAGTCTGGAGAAATAAGCTGGGTATACACTAGAAGAAATTCAAACAAAAATTTTCAAATGTTGTTTAAAAGTAGTTCAAGACTTTGTTTGCTTTTAACATTCAATCTTGTAATGAAAGGACTTTTTACTAAACAAAAATGCACATATGGTTAGAAATCCATACATTCAAGAAACAATTTTCCATCCGACTGCTTCAAAATTTCTTGTCACTAGGGTATAAAAAAAAAAAAAAAAAGAAAAATCGATTTGACCACACCAATTTGAAAAGCAAACCCATTCGTAACAGTTGTGATCACATAGCGATTATGTGATTGCATAGCAATCACGTGATACTCCAGCCGCCACAACCTGCTGTGTCCTAGCCAGCAACGTACATGTACGTGATTGTGCCCAGCTGTGCCGCCCACTGGCAGTAGAATTAATGTGGGCAGGAGGGCAAGTGGTTGAGGCCGGGTTCACACCTATGTGAATTAGATGCGTCTTTCCCCGCATCCAATTCGCATAGCAGGATTATGTGACTGGCTCTCTATGGAGCCGGTTCACATATCTCCGTTTCAGGGCCGAATTCAGGCATAGAATTGGCCCTGATTTGTCCCTAAAACTGGGAACAGGGATGCACAGCACTCCTGTACGATCCGCAGCGGGTTACAGTGTGAACCCGGGCCTAAAGGCTGACTTCACCTTTTTGGACCGTGTTGGACTTGTATTTAGGGTTTACTATGGCACAAATCCTTCCCCTCTTTAAAATCAGCCCAAAGTGTGGAGCTCTGCCCACAGAAACGTGTCATTCACTGATACCTACGACTCAATGAACTACAGGTCAAGCCTGCAGACGGACTTGTAATTCTCAATGAACTGCACTTTGTACAGAACTGATCTGCAGGAGCCTGGCATTGGACCCATGGTCTACTGATTGCAATTGCCATGCTTTGCAGGATTATATATAAAAATGGCCATTTTTTGCTACAAATATATATACACATTTATTATATTTTTGTAAAAGGTGAAGTTAGCCTTTAAAGTGAAGGGTCAACACCCCTTGCAGTGTATTTGTTTTGCTGTCTGTGTACCATTGTGGAAATTTTCTTGCACTAATGGGCTCCATAGACAACAGAAAGCTGGAAGAAATCTCCCAATTTGAGGAGAATTCCCCTCATAGGTCTCCCTGTTGAAAAATGTTCCCTCTCCTCTTGCTCCGGTGACAAATCAAAAAAGTGTTGGATTTTCCTTCTTTCGCAAATACAAATGGAGGAGTGAATCTCCCCAAAAGGGACACCCACAGAAACTTGACAGTCTTATACACGTTAACCACTTACATGCCAATGCACGTCTATCAATGGTGAACCGGCAGCCCTTTACTCAGTACCGCTTATGGAAGAGCTATATTTAAAAAAAAAAAAAAAACTGTCAGGCCGCTGATCCACCTGCGGATAGTAAAAAATAAAAAAATCCCCAGTGGTTATTAAATACCACCAAAAGAAAGTTCAATCAGTCTAAAAGCGGTGTTCCAGCATGGGGAATTTTTTATTTATTTTTTAAAGTCAGCAGCTACAAATACTGTAGCTGCTGACATTTAATATAAGGACTAAGGATGAGCTCAGGCGTGTTCACAACCCACCAGGCATTTAGCACTGCACAGCGCTAATCACAGGTAGTGAGACATTTCTCGATCTCTGCAGCCAGGGATTGGGAAAATGTCTCTCTGCCTGCGATTAGCGCTGTGCAGTGTCGAATTCCTGGCGGGCTCGGCAAATGCGGGTTTAAGAACACGCCTGAGCTCATCCTTACCTGTCCTTAGAGCCCACGATGGTGGTACCCCCAGCCTATTTTCAGATCAGCTCTCGGGTGCTGCCGCCCTTATTTGTGGTAAGGGAAACTGGCACTGACTGGCCCAGCAGCAAATGAAAGCGGAACTTCCGAGGGATTGCGCCATCGCCCAGGAGTACCCATTCCCCAGTGACACATTTAGCACCTTTCAGATCAGCAGAGCCTTCCACTTTTGGGTGAAACTGCTTTAAGAAAATGATGTAACATAAATGAGTTTTGCACGCTGGCATAAGCATCGGTCATCTATCCCAGAGCTGAAAAACAACGTTTTTTTAACAAAGGGGGTACAGGAGGCTGATATTCAAGGGGTGAATGGCTCATTCATCCTGCGGTATTTGTTTTTGTGCACGGATATCCATACCTTCCAACTTTTTGAGATGGAAATGAGGGACACCTATCAGCAAAAGTATGCAGACATAGGACACACCCCTTGCCATGCCCCCTTAAAGGAGAATTGTACAAAAAAACAAGATTGGTTAAACCGGCAAGTGCTTTTTTTCTTTACCACTGCTATTCCTTTATATTGGCTTTTGAAATTTACAAATGCAGCAATTTAGAAATCAGATGAAAGGTTTAGTGCTGGGAAACACTTTAAGATATAAAATGCACTTTTTATCTATACAATATAGGATTAAAGGATGAGCTCAGGCGTGTTCCATACGACATGTGCAGAGCCCGCCAGGAAGTCGGCACTGCAGAGCGCTAATCACAGGCAGTGAGACATTGTCCCGATGCGCGGCTGCAGAGATCGGGAAATGTCTGCCTGTGATTATCGCAGCGCCGACATCCTGGCGGGCTCTGCACGTGCCGTATGGAACACGCCGGAGCTCATCCTTCATATAGATTAGATCAAAATGAGGGACAAATGAGGACAGAAGGACGTTGCTCCAAATCAGGGACAGTTGGGAGGTATGTATATGCACTGCGGTGGGCTGCAATACGTGTAACAATGGGCACTGTCCGCATCTTTTCACAGTACAATGGGGGACTGCACAGTGCAGCATTTTGAAGGTGCATTGGGGGTCATTCACAATGAATGGCAGCACAGAGCACCAACACATGTTACTACTATAGTTGGGTGTGATTGTGATGGGCCCCATAGAGTCCTGCAACAAGACAAAGAACGTCACACTATGCACACAGCGCCACCTGGGGGCCCCTGACTGTCATCCATCATCCCCCATCCTAGAAATGATAGGACACTGCTATAAACGTCACATAACAGGACATGAAGTTGTGTCATGAACTCCAGGGACCGTCCCTCTCCCGGCTGCACAGGGCTGATGGAAGAAGTCCAGCCAGCATGTCTGCCTGCAGTGTCCAGCCTTTGGCCCCAGTGACCTCCACCAGGTTGGAGTGCACAGCCCCGGGACCCTCCTCACCCGCAGTGTCCGCCGCCAGCGCCCTCTTCTGTTGCCTTCCCGCCGCCGTACTCAGGGCCCGGCCAGAGGCCCTCACCACCGGGCACAACCTCATACAGCGCACCATGACACTGGCCGCTGTTGTAAAAAAAATGTCTACGACCCATGCATAAACTCGACAGCGTCACTTCCTGTGCGGCTCCGTCACTCAAACAGCTGACGGCGGGGCTTTAGCGCGCATGCGCCATTTCACGGGGAGGATAGCCGCGGTCGAGAAATATTATGCTCCATCTCTGAGCCGCACATGCGCAGTAGCCACAGGTAGGATTTTATGATTCTCCTATGAAGTCACGTGGCCTCGCTCTACCTGTTACGTGCAACACGTGACTACCACAGAGAGCGACGTAACGGCTCGGGTGGGCGTGATCAGCGCATGGGACGGGCGTGATCAGAGCCAGTAAATAGCCAATCGGGAGAAGGGAAATAATCTTCCCATGCTGACATCACGTGACTTCATTCTGACTTACGCGTACAACAGCTGGAGCCGTTACACTGTGACGTCAATGCTTGATCTGATGAATAGCCGAGCGGAGGAAGAGAGCGCTCAGTATGAGGAAAGCAGAGAAGAGAAAGCATCTCCACCACAGAGCTCCGGAGGGAGGAGCCATTCACAGCGTGTCTGTGTGTCCGGGGCTGCCTTCTCTGCTCAGGTTCTGAAGAGCTACTGCTCCCAGCAATCTCTGTTCACGTGAGGAACTACAACTCCCAGCATGTACTGTGCAAGTTATGGGGGTTCATCTCGCAGCCTGGAATAAGATGTTACCGGACTACATATCCCAGCATGATTTCTTCTATAGATGTACTACAACTGAGCTGTCAGTGAGCGGTACGTCGGTGCTGTCAGTGAGCGCTACGTCGGTGCTGTCAGTGAGCGCTACGTCGGTGCTGTCAGTGAGCGCTACGTCGGTGCTGTCAGTGAGCGCTACGTCGGTGCTGTCAGTGAGCGCTACGTCGGGGCGGAAACTGAGCGCTACGTCGGGGCGGAAACTGAGCGCTACGTCGGGGCGGAAACTGAGCGCTACGTCGGGGCGGAAACTGAGCGCTACGTCGGGGCGGAAACTGAGCGCTACGTCGGGGCGGAAACTCAGCGGTACGTCGGTGCTGTCAGTGAGCGGTACGTCGGTGCTGTCAGTGAGCGGTACGTCGGTGCGGAAACTGAGCGGTACGTCGGTGCGGAAACTGAGCGGTACGTCGGTGCGGAAACTGAGCGGTACGTCTGTGCGGAAACTGAGCGGTACGTCTGTGCGGAAACTGAGCGGTACGTCGGTGCGGAAACTGAGCGGTACGTCGGTGCGGAAACTGAGCGGTACGTCGGTGCGGAAACTGAGCGGTACGTCGGTGCGGAAACTGAGCGGTACGTCGGTGCGGAAACTGAGCGGTACGTCGGTGCGGAAACTGAGCGGTACGTCGGTGCGGAAACTGAGCGGTACGTCGGGGCGGAAACTCAGCGGTACGTCGGGGCGGAAACTCAGCGGTACGTCGGAGCGGAAACTGAGCGGTACGTCGGTGCTGTCAGTGAGCGGTACGTCGGTGCGGAAACTGAGCGCTACGTCGGGGCGGAAACTGAGCGCTACGTCGGGGCGGAAACTCAGCGGTACGTCGGGGCGGAAACTCAGCGGTACGTCGGAGCGGAAACTGAGCGGTACGTCGGTGCGGAAACTGAGCGGTACGTCGGTGCGGAAACTGAGCGGTACGTCGGTGCGGAAACTGAGCGGTACGTCGGTGCGGAAACTGAGCGGTACGTCGGTGCGGAAACTGAGCGGTACGTCGGTGCTGTCAGTGAGCGGTACGTCGGTGCGGAAACTGAGCGGTACGTCGGTGCGGAAACTGAGCGGTACGTCGGTGCGGAAACTCAGCGGTACGTCGGGGCGGAAACTCAGCGGTACGTCGGGGCGGAAACTCAGCGGTACGTCGGGGCGGAAACTCAGCGGTACGTCGGGGCGGAAACTCAGCGGTACGTCGGAGCGGAAACTGAGCGGTACGTCGGTGCTGTCAGTGAGCGGTACGTCGGTGCGGAAACTCAGCGGTACGTCGGTGCGGAAACTGAGCGCTACGTCGGGGCGGAAACTCAGCGGTACGTCGGAGCGGAAACTGAGCGGTACGTCGGTGCGGAAACTGAGCGGTACGTCGGTGCGGAAACTGAGCGGTACGTCGGTGCGGAAACTGAGCGGTACGTCGGTGCGGAAACTGAGCGGTACGTCGGTGCGGAAACTGAGCGGTACGTCGGTGCGGAAACTGAGCGGTACGTCGGGGCGGAAACTGATCGGTACGTCGGAGCGGAAACTGAGCGGTACGTCGGAGCGGAAACTGAGCGGTACGTCGGAGCGGAAACTGAGCGGTACGTCGGAGCGGAAACTGAGCGGTACGTCGGAGCGGAAACTGAGCGGTACGTCGGTGCTGTCAGTGAGCGGTACGTCGGGGCGGAAACTCAGCGGTACGTCGGGGCGGAAACTCAGCGGTACGTCGGGGCGGAAACTCAGCGGTACGTCGGGGCGGAAACTCAGCGGTACGTCGGGGCGGAAACTCAGCGCTACGTCGGGGCGGAAACTGAGCGCTACGTCGGGGCGGAAACTGAGCGATACGTCGGGGCGGAAACTGAGCGGTACGTCGGTACGGAAACTGAGCGGTACGTCGGTGCGGAAACTGAGCGGTACGTCGGTGCGGAAACTGAGCGGTACGTCGGGGCGGAAACTGAGCGGTACGTCGGAGCGGAAACTGAGCGGTACGTCGGAGCGGAAACTGAGCGGTACGTCGGAGCGGAAACTGAGCGGTACGTCGGTGCTGTCAGTGAGCGGTACGTCGGGGCGGAAACTCAGCGGTACGTCGGGGGGGAAACTCAGCGGTACGTCGGGGCGGAAACTCAGCGGTACGTCGGGGCGGAAACTCAGCGGTACGTCGGGGCGGAAACTGAGCGGTACGTCGGTGCGGAAACTGAGCGGTACGTCGGTGCGGAAACTGAGCGCTACGTCGGGGCGGAAACTGAGCGCTACGTCGGTGCGGAAACTGAGCGCTACGTCGGTGCGGAAACTGAGCGCTACGTCGGTGCGGAAACTGAGCGCTACGTCGGTGCGGAAACTGAGCGGTACGTCGGAGCGGAAACTGAGCGGTACGTCGGTGCTGTCAGTGAGCGGTACGTCGGGGCGGAAACTGAGCGGTACGTCGGGGCGGAAACTGAGCGGTACGTCGGGGCGGAAACTGAGCGGTACGTCGGTGCTGTCAGTGAGCGGTACGTCGGTGCTGTCAGTGAGCGGTACGTCGGGGCGGAAACTGAGCGGTACGTCGGTGCTGTCAGTGAGCGGTACGTCGGTGCTGTCAGTGAGCGGTACGTCGGTGCTGTCAGTGAGCGGTACGTCGGTGCTGTCAGTGAGCGGTACGTCGGTGCTGTCAGTGAGCGGTACGTCGGTGCTGTCAGTGAGCGGTACGTCGGGGCGGAAACTAAGCGGTACGTCGGTGCTGTCAGAGAGCGGTACGTCGGGGCGGAAACTAAGCGGTATGTCGGTGCTGTCAGAGAGCGGTACGTCGGTGCTGTCAGAGAGCGGTACGTCGGTGCTGTCAGTGAGCGGTACGTCGGTGCTGTCAGTGAGCGGTACGTCGGGGCGGAAACTGAGCGGTACGTCGGGGCGGAAACTGAGCGGTACGTCGGGGCGGAAACTGAGCGGTACGTCGGGGCGGAAACTGAGCGGTACGTCGGTGCGGAAACTGAGCGGTACGTCGGTGCGGTACGTCGGTGCGGAAACTGAGCGGTACGTCGGTGCGGAAACTGAGCGGTACGTCGGTGCGGAAACTGAGCGGTACGTCGGTGCGGAAACTGAGCGGTACGTCGGTGCGGAAACTGAGCGGTACGTCGGGGCGGAAACTGAGCGCTACGTCGGGGCGGAAACTGAGCGCTACGTCGGGGCGGAAACTGAGCGCTACGTCGGGGCGGAAACTCAGCGGTACGTCGGGGCGGAAACTCAGCGGTACGTCGGGGCGGAAACTCAGCGGTACGTCGGGGCGGAAACTCAGCGGTACGTCGGAGCGGAAACTGAGCGGTACGTCGGTGCTGTCAGTGAGCGGTACGTCGGTGCGGAAACTGAGCGGTACGTCGGTGCTGTCAGTGAGCGGTACGTCGGTGCGGAAACTGAGCGGTACGTCGGTGCGGAAACTGAGCGGTACGTCGGTGCGGAAACTGAGCGGTACGTCGGTGCGGAAACTGAGCGCTACGTCGGTGCGGAAACTGAGCGCTACGTCGGTGCGGAAACTGAGCGCTACGTCGGTGCGGAAACTGAGCGCTACGTCGGGGCGGAAACTGAGCGGTACGTCGGAGCGGAAACTGAGCGGTACGTCGGGGCTGTCAGTGAGCGGTACGTCGGGGCGGAAACTCAGCGGTACGTCGGGGCGGAAACTCAGCGGTACGTCGGGGCGGAAACTCAGCGGTACGTCGGGGCGGAAACTCAGCGGTACGTCGGGGCGGAAACTCAGCGGTACGTCGGGGCGGAAACTCAGCGGTACGTCGGGGCGGAAACTGAGCGCTACGTCGGGGCGGAAACTGAGCGGTACGTCGGTGCGGAAACTGAGCGCTACGTCGGGGCGGAAACTGAGCGCTACGTCGGGGCGGAAACTCAGCGGTACGTCGGGGTGGAAACTCAGCGGTACGTCGGGGCGGAAACTCAGCAGTACGTCGGAGCGGAAACTGAGCGGTACGTCGGTGCTGTCAGTGAGCGGTACGTCGGTGCGGAAACTGAGCGGTACGTCGGTGCTGTCAGTGAGCGGTACGTCGGTGCGGAAACTGAGCGGTACGTCGGTGCGGAAACTGAGCGCTACGTCGGTGCGGAAACTGAGCGCTACGTCGGTGCGGAAACTGAGCGCTACGTCGGTGCGGAAACTGAGCGCTACGTCGGTGCGGAAACTGAGCGGTACGTCGGTGCGGAAACTGAGCGGTACGTCGGTGCTGTCAGTGAGCGGTACGTCGGGGCGGAAACTGAGCGGTACGTCGGGGCGGAAACTGAGCGGTACGTCGGGGCGGAAACTGAGCGGTACGTCGGTGCTGTCAGTGAGCGGTACGTCGGGGCGGAAACTGAGCGGTACGTCGGTGCTGTCAGTGAGCGGTACGTCGGTGCTGTCAGAGAGCGGTACGTCGGTGCTGTCAGAGAGCGGTACGTCGGTGCTGTCAGAGAGCGGTACGTCGGTGCTGTCAGAGAGCGGTACGTCGGTGCTGTCAGTGAGCGGTACGTCGGTGCGGAAACTGAGCGGTACGTCGGGGCGGAAACTGAGCGGTACGTCGGGGCGGAAACTGAGCGGTACGTCGGGGCGGAAACTGAGCGGTACGTCGGGGCGGAAACTGAGCGGTACGTCGGGGCGGAAACTGAGCGGTACGTCGGTGCTGTCAGTGAGCGGTACGTCGGTGCTGTCAGTGAGCGGTACGTCGGTGCTGTCAGTGAGCGGTACGTCGGTGCTGTCAGTGAGCGGTACGTCGGGGCGGAAACTGAGCGGTACGTTGGGGCGGAAACTGAGCGGTACGTTGGGGCGGAAACTGAGCGGTACGTCGGGGCGGAAACTGAGCGGTACGTCGGGGCGGAAACTGAGCGGTACGTCGGGGCGGAAACTGAGCGGTACGTCGAGGCGGAATCTGAGCGGTACGTCGGTGCTGTCAGTGAGCGGTACGTCGGTGCTGTCAGTGAGCGGTACGTCGGTGCTGTCAGTGAGCGGTACGTCGGTGCTGTCAGTGAGCGGTACGTCGGTGCTGTCAGTGAGCGGTACGTCGGGGCGGAAACTGAGCGTTACGTCGGGGCGGAAACTGAGCGGTACGTCGGGGCGGAAACTGAGCGGTACGTCGGGGCGGAAACTGAGCGGTACGTCGAGGCGGAATCTGAGCGGTACGTCGGTGCTGTCAGTGAGCGGTACGTCGGTGCTGTCAGTGAGCGGTACGTCGGTGCTGTCAGTGAGCGGTACGTCGGTGCTGTCAGTGAGCGGTACGTCGGGGCGGAAACTAAGCGGTACGTCGGAGCGGAAACTGAGCGGTACGTCGGTGCTGTCAGTGAGCGGTACGTCGGTGCTGTCAGTGAGCGGTACGTCGGTGCTGTCAGAGAGCGGTACGTCGGTGCTGTCAGAGAGCGGTACGTCGGGGCGGAAACTAAGCGGTACGTCGGTGCTGTCAGAGAGCGGTACGTCGGGGCGGAAACTAAGCGGTACGTCGGTGCTGTCAGAGAGCGGTACGTCGGTGCTGTCAGTGAGCGGTACGTCGGTGCTGTCAGTGAGCGGTACGTCGGTGCTGTCAGTGAGCGGTACGTCGGTGCTGTCAGTGAGCGGTACGTCGGTGCTGTCAGTGAGCGGTACGTCAGGGCGGAAACTAAGCGGTACGTCGGAGCGGAAACTGAGCGGTACGTCGGTGCTGTCAGTGAGCGGTACGTCGGTGCTGTCAGTGAGCGGTACGTCGGTGCTGTCAGTGAGCGGTACGTCGGTGCTGTCAGTGAGCGGTACGTCGGTGCTGTCAGTGAGCGGTACGTCGGTGCTGTCAGTGAGCGGTACGTCGGTGCTCTCAGTGAGCGGTACGTCGGGGCGGAAACTGAGCGGTACGTCGGGGCGGAAACTGAGCGGTACGTCGGGGCGGAAACTGAGCGGTACGTCGGGGCGGAAACTGAGCGGTACGTCGGGGCGGAAACTGAGCGGTACGTCGAGGCGGAATCTGAGCGGTACGTCGGTGCTGTCAGTGAGCGGTACGTCGGTGCTGTCAGTGAGCGGTACGTCGGTGCTGTCAGTGAGCGGTACGTCGGTGCTGTCAGTGAGCGGTACGTCGGTGCTGTCAGTGAGCGGTACGTCGGGGCGGTACGGAAACTAAGCGGTACGTCGGGGCGGAAACTGAGCGTTACGTCGGGGCGGAAACTGAGCGGTACGTCGGGGCGGAAACTGAGCGGTACGTCGGGGCGGAAACTGAGCGGTACGTCGGGGCGGTAACTGAGCGGTACGTCGGGGCGGAAACTGAGCGGTACGTCGGGGCGGAAACTGAGCGGTACGTCGGGGCGGAAACTGAGCGGTACGTCGGGGCGGAAACTGAGCGGTACGTCGGGGCGGAAACTGAGCGGTACGTCGGGGCGGAAACTGAGCGGTACGTCGGGACGGAAACTGAGCGGTACGTCGGTGCTGTCAGTGAGCGGTACGTCGGTGCTGTCAGTGAGCGGTACGTCGGGGCGGAAACTGAGCGGTACGTCGGAGCGGAAACTGAGCGGTACGTCGGTGCTGTCAGTGAGCGGTACGTCGGTGCTGTCAGTGAGCGGTACGTCGGTGCTGTCAGAGAGCGGTACGTCGGTGCTGTCAGAGAGCGGTACGTCGGTGCTGTCAGAGAGCGGTACGTCGGGGCGGAAACTAAGCGGTACGTCGGTGCTGTCAGAGAGCGGTACGTCGGGGCGGAAACTAAGCGGTACGTCGGTGCTGTCAGAGAGCGGTACGTCGGTGCTGTCAGAGAGCGGTACGTCGGTGCTGTCAGTGAGCGGTACGTCGGTGCTGTCAGTGAGCGGTACGTCGGTGCTGTCAGTGAGCGGTACGTCGGTGCTGTCAGTGAGCGGTACGTCGGTGCTGTCAGAGAGCGGTACGTCGGTGCTGTCAGAGAGCGGTACGTCGGGGCGGAAACTAAGCGGTACGTCGGTGCTGTCAGAGAGCGGTACGTCGGTGCTGTCAGAGAGCGGTACGTCGGTGCTGTCAGAGAGCGGTACGTCGGTGCTGTCAGTGAGCGGTACGTCGGTGCTGTCAGTGAGCGGTACGTCGGTGCTGTCAGTGAGCGGTACGTCGGTGCTGTCAGTGAGCGGTACGTCGGTGCTGTCAGTGAGCGGTACGTCGGGGCGGAAACTAAGCGGTACGTCGGAGCGGAAACTGAGCGGTACGTCGGTGCTGTCAGTGAGCGGTACGTCGGTGCTGTCAGTGAGCGGTACGTCGGTGCTGTCAGTGAGCGGTACGTCGGTGCTCTCAGTGAGAGGTACGTCGGGGCGGAAACTGAGCGGTACGTCGGGGCGGAAACTGAGCGGTACGTCGGGGCGGAAACTGAGCGGTACGTCGGGGCGGAAACTGAGCGGTACGTCGGGGCGGAAACTGAGCGGTACGTCGGGGCGGAAACTGAGCGGTACGTCGGGGCGGAAACTGAGCGGTACGTCGAGGCGGAATCTGAGCGGTACGTCGGTGCTGTCAGTGAGCGGTACGTCGGTGCTGTCAGTGAGCGGTACGTCGGTGCTGTCAGTGAGCGGTACGTCGGTGCTGTCAGTGAGCGGTACGTCGGGGCGGTACGGAAACTAAGCGGTACGTCGGGGCGGAAACTGAGCGTTACGTCGGGGCGGAAACTGAGCGTTACGTCGAGGCGGAAACTGAGCGTTACGTCGGGGCGGAAACTGAGCGTTACGTCGGGGCGGAAACTGAGCGGTACGTCGGGGCGGAAACTCAGCGGTACGTCGGGGCGGAAACTCAGCGGTACGTCGGGGCGGAAACTCAGCGGTACGTCGGGGCGGAAACTCAGCGGTACGTCGGTGCTGTCAGAGACGTCGGGGCGGAAACTGAGCGGTACGTCGGTGCTGTCAGAGAGCGGTACGTCGGTGCTGTCAGAGAGCGGTACGTCGGGGCGGAAACTAAGCGGTACGTCGGTGCTGTCAGAGAGCGGTACGTCGGGGCGGAAACTGAGCGGTACGTCGGGGCGGAAACTGAGCAGTACGTCGGGGCGGAAACTGAGCGGTACGTCGGGGCGGAAACTGAGCGGTACGTCGGTGCTGTCAGAGAGCGGTACGTCGGTGCTGTCAGAGAGCGGTACGTCGGTGCTGTCAGAGAGCGGTACGTCGGTGCTGTCAGAGAGCGGTACGTCGGGGCGGAAACTGAGCGGTACGTCGAGGCGGAATCTGAGCGGTACGTCGAGGCGGAATCTGAGCGGTACGTCGAGGCGGAATCTGAGCGGTACGTCGGGGCGGAAACTGAGCGGTACGTCGGGGCGGAAACTGAGCGGTACGTCGGGGCGGAAACTGAGCGGTACGTCGGGGCGGAAACTGAGCGGTACGTCGGGGCGGAAACTGAGCGGTACGTCGGGGCGGAAACTGAGCGGTACGTCGGGGCGGAAACTCAGCGGTACGTCGGGGCGGAAACTCAGCGGTACGTCGGGGCGGAAACTCAGCGGTACGTCGGGGCGGAAACTCAGCGGTACGTCGGGGCGGAAACTCAGCGGTACGTCGGGACGGAAACTCAGCGGTACGTCGGTGCTGTCAGAGACGTCGGGGCGGAAACTGAGCGGTACGTCGGGGCGGAAACTGAGCGGTACGTCGGGGCGGAAACTGAGCGGTACGTCGGGGCGGAAACTGAGCGGTACGTCGGGGCGGAAACTGAGCGGTACGTCGGGGCGTTATCTGAGCAGTACGTCGGGCGGAATCTGAGCGGTGCGTCGGGGCGGAATCTGAGTGGTACGTCGAGGCGGAATCTGAGCGGTACGTCGAGGCGGAAACTGAGCGGTACGTCGGTGCTGTCAGTGAGCGGTACGTCGGTGCTGTCAGTGAGCGGTACGTCGGTGCTGTCAGTGAGCGGTACGTCGGTGCTGTCAGTGAGCGGTACGTCGGTGCTGTCAGTGAGCGGTACGTCGGTGCTGTCAGTGAGCGGTACGTCGGTGCTGTCAGTGAGCGGTACGTCGGTGCTGTCAGTGAGCGGTACGTCGGTGCTGTCAGAGAGCGGTACGTCGGTGCTGTCAGTGAGCGGTACGTTCGTGCTGTCAGTGAGCGGTACGTCGGGGCGGAAACTAAGCGGTACGTCGGTGCTGTCAGAGAGCGGTACGCCGGGGCGGAAACTAATCGGTACGTCGGTGCTGTCAGAGAGCGGTACGTCGGGGCGGAAACTGAGCGGTACGTCGGGGCGGAAACTGAGCGGTACGTCGGGGCGGAAACTGAGCGGTACGTCGGGGCGGAAACTGAGCGGTACGTCGGGGCGGAAACTGAGCGGTACGTCGGTGCTGTCAGTGAGCGGTACGTCGGTGTCAGTGAGCGGTAGGTCGAGGCCGAAACTCAGCGGTACGTTGGTGCTGTCAGTGAGCGGTACGTCGGGGCAGAAACTGAGCGGTACGTCGAGGCGGAAACTCAGCGGTACGTCGGGGCGGAAACTCAGCGGTACGTCGGGGCGGAAACTGAGCGGTACGTCGGGGCGGAAACTGAGCGGTACGTCGGGGCGGAAACTGAGCGGTACGTCGGGGCGGAAACTGAGCGGTACGTCGGTGCTGTCAGTGAGCGGTACGTCGGGGCGGAAACTAAGCGGTACGTCGGGGCGGAAACTAAGCGGTACGTCGGGGCGGAAACTAAGCGGTACGTCGGGGCGGAAACTAAGCGGTACGTCGGGGCGGAAACTAAGCGGTACGTCAGTGCTGTCAGAGAGCGGTACGTCGGTGCTGTCAGTGAGCGGTACGTCGGGGCGGAAACTGAGCGGTACGTCGGGGCGGAAACTGAGCGGTAGGTCGGGGCGGAAACTGAGCGGTACGTCGGGGCGGAAACTGAGCGGTACGTCGGGGCGGAAACTGAGCGGTACGTCGGGGCGGAAACTGAGAGGTACGTCGGGGCGGAAACTAAGAGGTACGTCGGGGCGGAAACTAAGAGGTACGTCGGGGCGGAAACTAAGATGTACGTCGGGGCGGAAACTGAGAGGTACGTCGGGGCGGAAACTGAGCGGTACGTCGGAACTGTCAGTGAGCGGTACGTCGGTGCTGTCAGTGAGCGGTACGTCGGGGCGGAAACTCAGCGGTACGTCGGGGCGGAAACTCAGCGGTACGTCGGGGCGGAAACTCATCGGTACGTCGGGGCGGAAACTCATCGGTACGTCGGGGCGGAAACTCAGCGGTACGTCGGGGCGGAAACTGAGCGGTACGTCGGGGCGGAAACTGAGCGGTACGTCGGGGCGGAAACTGAGCGGTACGTCGGGGCGGAAACTGAGCGGTACGTCGGGGCGGAAACTGAGCGGTACGTCGGGGCTGTCAGTGAGCGGTACGTCGGGGCGGAAACTGAGCGGTACGTCGGGGCTGTCAGTGAGCGGTACGTCGGGGCGGAAACTGAGCGGTACGTCGGTACTGTCAGTGAGCGGTACGTCGGTGCTGTCAGTGAGCGGTACGTCGGTGCTGTCAGTGAGCGGTACGTCGGTGCTGTCAGTGAGCGGTACGTCGGGGCGGAAACTCAGCGGTACGTCGGGGCGGAAACTCAGCGGTACGTCGGGGCGGAAACTCAGCGGTACGTCGGGGCGGAAACTCAGCGGTACGTCGGGGCGGAAACTGAGAGGTACGTCGGGGCGGAAACTGAGCGGTACGTCGGAACTGTCAGTGAGCGGTACGTCGGTGCTGTCAGTGAGCGGTACGTCGGGGCGGAAAGTCAGCGGTACGTCGGGGCGGAAAGTCAGCGGTACGTCGGGGCGGAAAGTCAGCGGTACGTCGGGGCGGAAAGTCAGCGGTACGTCGGGGCGGAAAGTCAGCGGTACGTCGAGGCGGAAAGTCAGCGGTACGTCGGGGCGGAAACTCAGCGGTACGTCGGGGCGGAAACTCAGCGGTACGTCGGGGCGGAAACTCAGCGGT
Organism: Lithobates sylvaticus; assembly: GCA_028564925.1. NCBI lineage: Eukaryota > Metazoa > Chordata > Amphibia > Anura > Ranidae > Lithobates > Lithobates sylvaticus. The sequence goes on from CM053030.1 coordinate 467,463,168, forward strand.
ACGTCGGGGCGGAAACTGAGCGGTACGTCGGGGCGGAAACTGAGCGGTACGTCGGGGCGGAAACTGAGCGGTACGTCGGGGCGGAAACTGAGCGGTACGTCGGGGCGGAAACTGAGCGGTACGTCGGGGCGGAAACTGAGCGGTACGTCGGGGCGGAAACTGAGCGGTACGTCGGGGCGGAAACTGAGCGGTACGTCGGGGCGGAAACTCAGCGGTACGTCGGGGCGGAAACTCAGCGGTACGTCGGGGCTGTCAGTGAGCGGTACGTCGGGGCGGAAACTGAGCGGGGCGGAAACTGAGCGGTACGTCGGTACTGTCAGTGAGCGGTACGTCGGTGCTGTCAGTGAGCGGTACGTCGGTGCTGTCAGTGAGCGGTACGTCGGGGCGGAAACTCAGCGGTACGTCGGGGCGGAAACTCAGCGGTACGTCGGGGCGGAAACTCAGCGGTACGTCGGGGCGGAAACTCAGCGGTACGTCGGGGCGGAAACTCAGCGGTACGTCGGGGCGGAAACTCAGCGGTACGCCGGTGCTGTCACTGAGCGGTACGTCGGTGCTGTCACTGAGCGGTACGTCGGGGCGGAAACTGAGCGGTACGCCGGGGCGGAAACTGAGCGGTACGCCGGGGCGGAAACTGAGCGGTACGCCGGGGCGGAAACTGAGCGGTACGCCGGGGCGGAAACTGAGCGGTACGTCGGGGCGGAAACTGAGCGGTACGTCGGGGCGGAAACTGAGCGGTACGTCGGGGCGGAAACTGAGCGGTACGTCGGGGCGGAAACTCAGCGGTACGTCGGGGCGGAAACTCAGCGGTACGTCGGGGCGGAAACTCAGCGGTACGTCGGGGCGGAAACTCAGCGGTACGTCGGGGCGGAAACTCAGCGGTACGTCGGGGCGGAAACTGAGCGGTACGCCGGGGCGGAAACTGAGCGGTACGCCGGGGCGGAAACTGAGCGGTACGCCGGGGCGGAAACTGAGCGGTACGTCGCAGCGGAAACTGAGCGGTACGTCGGGGCGGAAACTGAGCGGTACGCCGGGGCGGAAACTGAGCGGTACGTCGAGGTGGAAACTCAGCGGTACGTCGGGGCGGAAACTCAGCGGTACGTCGGGGCGGAAACTCAGCGGTACGTCGGGCGGAAACTCAGCGGTACGTCGTGCTGTCAGTGAGAGGTACGCCGGGGCGGAAACTGAGCGGTACGTCGGGGCGGAAACTGAGCGGTACGCCGGGGCGGAAGCTGAGCGTTACGCCGGGGCGGAAACTGAGCGTTACGCCGGGGCGGAAACTGAGCGGTACGTCGGGGCGGAAACTGAGCGGTACGTCGGTGCTGTCAAAGAGCAATCAAACACCATAATCAATAGATTTGTAGAAAAAGGGTATAAAAAAAGGGAACTGGTTAAAATAAAAGCGAAAATAAAAAGTTTAGACAGAGACATGCTGTAGATGGAAAAGTGATAAACAACCACAAAAAGAAAAAGAATAAAAACATTGATATGGCTTTCCTCACAGGATTCAGCAGGTAACATAAGACCCCTTTCACTCCGCACCACCCATAGCGTCGGCGGTAAAACACCGCTATTTTTAGCGGCGTTTTACCATCGGATTTGCGGCGCATTTCGCCCGCTAGCGCTTTTACCCCCGCTGGCGGACGGAAAAGGGTTAAACCCCCGCAAAGCGCTGCAATAGCGGCGTTTTGCCGGCGGTATTGCAGCGCTGCCCCATTGATTTCAATGGGGAGCAGCGCTGGAGGAGCGGTGAGTTCACACTGCAGACAATGTTGCAGCTGTTTAAGGGCAGATTGCAGGCGCTATTTCTAACGCTATAGCGCCTGCAATATGCCCTTGGTGTGAAAGGGGTCTAAGTCCATTTAAAAAAAAATTAAAAAGCACTGGCCCATTTTACAATCTGATAACATTTTAGGTACCATACTACCAGGCAGACCTAGCTTTATTTACAGACGAGCACCAGCTTTAAGAAACAAATTAGTACATAACGCCTTGGATCCACCGAAAGAAATCAAAATATTTCAAAATCTAAAAGGATTTTTGAAATGTGCAAGGTGTCTACCATGCAGAGTAAGCAAGAAAACCAACAAAAAGACAAGTTTCTTATCAAATTCCAATGGCAGAGAATTTAACATAAAAGAATTAATCACATGTAACAGCACGCAATAGAATGCCCATGCCACATGCAATATGTGGGCAGAAACACCAGGGAATTACATGTGAGGATCCGGGAACATGTGAATAACATAAAGAATGGATATCACAAACATAGCGTCTCTCGACACTTCAGGGGCCACCATAGAAGAGACCCCTCCTGTATCACTTTTTACGCTATTGATAAAATCAAAGGCCATTGGAGAGGGGAAAACAAGAGAATAAAGATCTCACAAAATGGATTTTCCAATTAGATACGCTCCAACCGAGGGGAATGAACATTGATGTGGACCTAAATTGCTTCCTTACAAATTTTTGAAGCAAAGTGGGCACTATCAATGTTCCTTCTCCCCAAGCACACTTTAGATGTCCTCCTCAATATCATTTCTATGGCATCACCACTATCAATATACTATGTATATTTATGCAATTCCCTACATGTGTGGTTTTGAGTCCCACACATGTTAGGGTCAATATCAATGTTCCTTCTCCCTAAGCATATTTTAGCAATTCTTTTCCGTAAAATTATCTGTATGGCACTATTATTACTACCATTAACACACTATGTATATCCATGTAATTCCCCACATATGTGCCTTTGAGGCCCACACATGTAAGGGCCGGCAGGGATCATGTCAGTACCCAAATGACACTAATAGCCACCTGACAAATTAAGATACTAGTTCTCTGCTTTTCATGTTTAAAAGCAGATATGCAGCAGTTACGCATTTACATCTGTCCCACCACTAGGGGCGTAACTGGCAAATTGTCAAGAGGAACCACTAAATATGTAGGTATTTTCCTCCCCATTCTTACACCTACAAGGAGGATGAGCAAATAAGTTTCCACCCTATAACTCTATCTGGGCACACCAGCCTCTTCTTTCTCCCCTTTTTTTAATATATATTTTTCAATTTCTAATTCTATTTATATATTAATTTCATATACTTGTTTTATATGTGCACATTTATTTGTGGTTTCTTAGATGCAACACATGCTGGGATTGTGCGATCACAGTATGGCACGAGGGACTACACATAAATATCCTATGCACATCAGTAACAATGTTTCTCTAAATCGACAAGAACAAATTTCATTCACCCAGCTATTATAGTGTGGGTGAATTATCATTTGACACACATCTTGCATTATATATTTTTTTATATTATTTTTTATTTCAGGTATTAAGGCACAATGTCAACACATCTTTTCAGATACCTGTAAATAAATAAATTAGTCATATCATTAGTCTGATCTAAAAATGATATATATATTTAATCTGTTTTGTAATCGGATGTGCAGCAACTCCGCCACACAATTAGTAATAGAAACATACATTCCGGGTCCAAAAAGAGCAAAATGTTCTAATAATTCAAACTACATTTGGTTCTAAAAACGTGGCTTCTGTCCCCACTATCACACATAAAATGGAGATCGAATCATGAGCATTAGAGGCATTTTGCAAATTTTAAAGTATAGAGACCACACTAGGACGGACTCCGGTCTACAAATCTCTCACAAAATGGCCACGGTCTCACACATCGCGCATGCACAGCGGAGTCGCTCTGACGGCTCAGCATTGTTATTGTTTTTAAACCGCTTGTTCATTTTTTAAATGCGAGTACATCTCAAACCTTTTAATAAACACTGAAAATTGTAAAGTGGATTTACACTATAGGCATCCCTTTCTTTTCCCTTCATATGATAAAATCTATGAGATATTAGTGCAAAGAGTGACACCAGAAAAAGACCAGGACCCACAAGCCACAGGCTGTTACACAGTGGCATATACTATGAATGCATAGCCCCCCTGAGGGGTAAGGATTTCTGATGAGTGCATCTGATAGGAGCACGGATAAGGAGCACGGCACTGAACATCACTTATCTAAGAAGTTTTTTGAGTTATAAGAAGACAAAAAAAAAATATATATATATATATATATATATAATATATATATATATATATATCTTCTGAGGAGTTTTCTAAGCACTGGACACTTTTTTCTTATATATTTAAATTTTTTATTTTTATTAATTTTTTTCATTTCTATTCTTATATTTTTTTTAGCATTTTTTCGTTGAATTACTGTGGTTTATCATTTATGTCATATATATCTTTTTTTTAATCACTGTTTGTTCATTTACTTCATTAGTAGGATTGTCTAACCATCACAGGGGTCATTGACAAATCTTATCCACACATTGATTTTGTTAATGCACATTTTTGTTCAATTAGTCCCTTACCAAAGGGTAGCTACACACAGAGATTGCACTGCATTTTCTTGCTTCTTTTTTGCCGCAGGAACTTCAGCAGTATCACCTTTTAATTGATTCACTTTAGGTGATATATAATATATATATATATATATATATATATATATATATATATATATATATATATATATATATATATAATTTTCACATGTAAGATATACTTTCTTTCTGTTTCTTTGGGATGTGATAACATTTTTCACAAACACACACCAGAGGGTGTTACACTTTTTATTTTATTTTTTATTCATGTGTAATTTTCACCCAAATAATCCATGCTCCCTCTAATGGTAGATAAAAACATATGTGTCTTTCTATAACCCTGTCACCATTAAGTGTAAGGATTAAAATACACTGGATATCAGACAACCACAGGCCGAAGATCAAACACAGGCCATTTTTTTTATTTTAAGTCTTCCAAACTAGACCATTTGTTGTCCTTAGAGGTTGATTTATATTTTCATCCAACCTATTTTGTTACCGCTCTTATTACCCTATACATACGAATCACAGGCTGAGGGTCTAATCCCTCAGGACAAAAAAAAAATCCTAAAAAATTCCAAGAATTTTTTCAAATAATATTCACAGTAACCCCAAGACAAAAAGGGGACACGTGGCTCATTAGCCACACTTGGTAAACATTGAGGACCCATCGCAGAGGGTATAACACAGTATATAAATAATTGGAACAGCGCCAATCCTACCACAATTTTTCTTTCTATGTTATTGTAATGTGGCACACTTATAACTACCTCTGGTGTAGTCGTCTCTAATTCACACAGTGTCAGTTCTCAGTGAAATATTGGCTTGAGGCCTGCTGAACTCAGTTTGATAGTGTACAACTGCCACTATGGGACCACAAGTCCCAGCAACACTGTGAAATGAGTCTAAGTGTGTAAAAGTGCATTTAGAAATTGTGGGCGGCAGCCCTCTCACCGAACAAGGCCTAGAAAATTAAGAACCCTTCACTCCGGCTGTCTGAAGCCTGCTTTAAGCCAGCAACGTCACGCCGCTTCTCTTACGCAAGATGTCCCAGACTCTCAGATGGCTCCGTCAGGCGTCTCTGGATCCTTCCCGATCTGGTTACACCACTGCCTCTGCACCCGGGTATGAAGCAGAGTCGCTGGTTATTCCGCTCCTCAAAAGCCGGAGGCTGTGCTCTCTGGATGGCCTCCTCACAGGTCTTTGCTGACAGGCCACGCGTCCTGAATAGGGTGACCACGTGTCCTGGATTGCCCGGGACAGTCCCGAATTTTGCAGGTCTGTCCTGGGTACCTTCATTCCAGGACAATACAGTGTCCCGGAATGAAACTGACAAAGCCACCCCCCCCCCCCAGGCCAATCTAATGCCCCCAAAAAGGCTGCCACATGACCGCTTTGTGCTTGTCCTGGCTGGGAATGTCTGGAGGAGCACAATCCCTGCCCCCTGCTTATGATTTGAGAAATTATAAATCCTGCCTGTGTCTAATAACTGTGCTGTGATTTGTTACAGCACAAGCCGATTTTTTTTGGATGTGGAGAGGGGGGGGGGTGGTCCTGAATGGCAGTTTGGAAATGTGGTCACCCTAGTAGGGCTTCACCTAGGTGAGAGAGGTGGGATAGCACGAGGCTATTTGCTGTACACACGGAGGTGCTGAGCGTCCAGTCTGTGGGAGACAGACCAAGGCCCTAAAGCATAAGGCCTGAGCAGGAGAGCTGCGTTTATAAGCCATGAGGGCTGAATATAATTTATTGCGGTAGCAGGACTGAAATGCTGAATATACCTGCAAGGGAATCTACTGTGTTTGTTTTGAACTTTCTTTTAAATAAAAGTGGGCAAAACCAGCCCTGAAACTGAGAAAAGCGAGTGGTGGTGTCCTTAAAGTTCTACACTTGGAGTGAACCCCTGACAATGGTACTGTATATAATATACATGTTCATATTTGTACACTAGGTGGTAGTATGGAATATATGTCATTGTATGAAAGTCCTGTAATCTATTTGCAAAAGAGGGAGATGAAGATGAGTCTTTGTTGAGTCTACAAATATAAGCTATTGGTAGTTTAAAGCAGAACTAAACCCTCCTATACATTTCAGCCAAGGAAGCTGCTGATCTCTGTTCGATGCCATGGTGCTACACATGTGATCAGTTTTGACACCAGCCATTTGATGGTTTGACAGTTTTGTTGGGAGCACAAGCAAATTTGACAGTTATTCCTGGCATGCCTTGAATGTAAGGCCGCGCACACGCGACCGTTTTTTCCGTCAGAATAAACTCCGACGGTTTTTCCGAAGAAGTTCCGCTGAAACTGTCTTGCCTACACACGATCACAACAAAGTCCGACCGTCTAGAACGCAGTGACGTACAACACGTACGACGGGACTAGAAAAAGGAAGTTCAATAGCCAATAGCTGCCGTGCCGTACTTGCTTCAGAGCATGCGTTGTTTTTGGTCCGTCGGAACAGCATACAGAGGAGCGGTTTTCCCGCTAGGAATTGATTCCGTCAGAAATAATTAAAACATGTTCTATTTCTAGGTCCGTCAAAATTAAAAAAAAAAAAAGTCAGATGAGGCCCACACAAGATCGGAATATCCTTTTTCTGCTGGAAAGTCCGACCGTGTGTACGTGGCATAACTGTTTGTTTGGAACCATTAATGCTTGGGTCACGCTTGTGCGGGTGGTGCTGCTGTGAGACCCGCACAAATTCCCGCAGCTGCAACCACCCACACAGTGAATACCCAATGGCACGCTGCCCACACTGGAAATTGGACCATTTATTGATAGTTTTTTTATGATGTGGGTTTAGTGACACTTTAGTCATAGTGACACTTTAAAGGTTATTTTATTTTTTTCTTAAAGGATCAGTTCACCTTTTTAGAAAAAATTATAAAATGCACATATTTTTGCAGAAAAAAGTGCATTTATTATTCTTTCCTGCAGGAGCCTAGAAAGAATTACACCCATGATCAGTGGATCGGGTGCAATGTCAGGCTTCTGTAGACAAGCCCTGCAGCTTTCGCCTGTACCTTTATACGGGCTCCCTGAGGGGGGGGGGGGAGGAGCAGTAAATGGGCTACTCTGCTCATGCAAACATGGGCCGCAGTGAACGCAGGAGTGTGAACAAAGCCTTAGGGCTTGTTTACATCAGATGCAGTTCAGTGCCTTTTAATTCTGCATCAACAATGTATGAAGAGTGTTTAACCAGTTAATAACCGGCCCATAGCCGAATGACGGCTACAGGGTGGTTTGTTAACTCTGGGAGGGCGTACATTGACGTCCTCCCAGAATTCGGCACGCATTCGAGAACTTCCATCACGGTGAACGCCCACTGATCGCGGCCGCTTACCATGTGATTGCGGCATCAAATGACGGCACGATTACATGTCAACAAACCGGCGTGATTTCTGTTTCCTCCCTCCCCTCTCCGTCCAGTGTGAGCGGAGAGGGGAGAGATTGGTAGCAGCAGCACTGTGGGCTGCATGTGTAGTGCCCACAGCCTGCTCAGTGAGACATCCATCCCTGCTCACCGATCCCAGCCATACTCTGCATACCTGTCCATACTCTGCATGCTCTGCATACCCGTCCATACTCTGCATACCCAGCCATGCTCCGCCTACCCGTCCATACCCAGCCATTCTCTGCATACCCAGCCATCCATACTCTGCCATACCCAGCCATCCATACTCAGTTATACCCAGCCATCCCATCTATACTCAGCCATACCCGGCCATCCCATCTATACTCAGCCATACCCGGCCATACTCATTCATGCTCAGCCATCCCCATCCACGGCTCTTCTATCCCCATTCATGCTCATCCATGCCACTGCAGTGCCTCACAAAAGTGTAATAGGTAGTCAAATTAGATTTGAAACTTATGTCCCTAGAACACCTGAGGGCGCTCCCTGCATGTGGCCACACTGTGGAAAAGTCTCACACATGTGGTATCGCCGTACTCGGGAGGAGTGGGAGAATCTATTTTGGGGTGTCATTTTTGCCATGTACATGTTATGTGTTCGAAATATTGTGTTAAAAAAAAAAAAAGTGGTTTCATTTTCTTTACAAGTTTTCCAAAAACTTGTAGAAAAAAATGACATGTTCAAAAGACTCGATATGCCTCCGATTATACATTGGGTTGTTTTCTTTCCAAAATGGGGTCATTTTTGGGGCATTTCCATTTTCCTGGTTCTCCAGGGCCTTCAAAAGTGTAATGTTGCATACACACGGTCGGACAAAGTTGTTGGAAAATCCGATCATTCTGAACGTGGTGACGTTCGTTGCGTACGACGGAACTACGTAGAGGCTATTAGCCAATAGGTTTAGTCTCCTAATTTGATCTGAGCATGCATAGCACTTTATCCGTCGGAATTCTCTACACACGATCGGAAAAAGTCTGATCGGATTTTGTTGTTGGAAAATTTGACAAATTTGAAAATTTTCCAACGAAAAAGTCCGATGGAGCCCACACACGGTCGGATTTTCCGACAACATGGTCCGATAGGACATTTTCCGTCGGAAATTCCGACCGTGTGTACGGGGCATAAGAGGTAGTCAAGAAATGATATGTGTAATTTATGCTCCAAGAATGCCTGATGGCACTCCCTGCGTGTTGGGCCTCTGTATGTGGCTACACTGTGTAAAAGTCTCACACATGTGGTATCGCCATACTCAGGAGGAGTAGTAGAATGTGTTTTGGGGTGTAATTTGTGCTATGCATATGCTGTGTGTGAGAAATAACCTGCTAATATAACAATTTTGTGAAAAAAAGAAAAGAAAATATCTTGATATTGCAAAGAATTGTGGGAAAAAAATTACAACTTCAAAAAACTCACCATGCATCTTACTAAATACCTTGGAATGTATACTTTCCAAAAAGGGGTCATTTGGGGGGTATTTGTACTTTCCTGGCTTGTTAGGGTCTCAATAAATGAGATAGGCCGTCAGTACTTTAGGTGTGATCAATTTTTTTTAGAGATTGGCACCATAGCTTGTGGACTCTATAACTTTCACAAAGACCAAATAATATACAGCGATTTGGGTTATTTTTACCAAAGATATGTAGGGGTATAAATTTTGGGCAAAATATATGAAGAAAAATTACTAAATTTGCAAAATTTTATAACACAAACGAAGAAATAGACAAAAAAAGAAAGCTCTATTTGTGTGAAAAAAAGGACAAAAATTTCAAGGTACAAGGTACAGTGTTGTATGACTCAGTAATTGTCATTCAAAGTGTGAGAGCACCGAAAGCTGAAAATTGGTCTGGTTAAGGGGGTTTAAGTGCCCAGTGGTCAAGTGGTTAACATGGACTCCAGTGGCCCTAGTTCACACCAGTACAGTGCGTCCACAGTCAAAAAAAGTATGTTGCATATTTTGTGAATGGAACACATCTAGAAAGTGGCAAAATGTATCACAAAAATAAATTGAGATAAAAAAAATAAAAATAAAAAAAGAAGATGGGGAAAAACTCATTAGAACACATCAAAAACCTGTATGCAGAAACGCATCCGAAATGCAGAAATTGTGGTGTGAACCAGCCCATAGGGCAAAAGTTGATGCTTCTTTGTTCATGTGGGGATTGACTTTTAGTTTGATACTCCTGTCTGACCCTGGAGTTTGGACTCCTTAAATGCCCTTTGGACAGGACTTGCAGAACATGCACTTAAAGGGGTTGTAAACCCCCGCGTTTTTTCACCTTAATGCATTCTTTGCATTAAGGTGAAGAACCTTTTAGCACTCCCTCCCCCCCTTTTTTTTTTCTTACCTGAACCTGATCGTTCCAGCAACGGGGACGAGCACAGCACCTTCAGCCGCTGTCTCGGTTCCTCATTGGATAGGTTGATAGCAGCAGGAACCATTGGCTCCTGCTGCTGTGAATCAAATCCAGTGACACGGGAGCCGGGGGGCGGGCTCAGTCCTGCTGTCTGTGTCAATGGACTCAGCAGCAGGACTCGGGAGCGTGCCCCCATGAAAAGCAGCTCTCCCTGGGGGCACTCAAGAAGAGGAGGAGCCAGGAGCGCCGCGGGGGACCCCAGAAAAGGAGGAGGATTGGGGCCACTCTGTGCAAAACCCTTTGCACAGAGGAGGTAAGTATGACATGTTTGTTTTTTAAAAGAAAAAAAAAAAAAGCTTTACAATCACTTTAAATTTCCTGTTTAATTTGTTTAAAGAAAAGAGAAGTAAAAATGTCATAAAATATAAACACTTGTGACCAGAAATCACAGGAGATGTCACGTGCTCTCCCAATGTCAACTGCATGCAGTGCATAGTGAGGAGCAATAGAAGCCCTTCTTCCTGGACGAAGGTTAGACTCTGTGGTAGCGGGATGTCTTTTTGGTATTTAAAATGTCTGTTACATAATCCCATCATAAACAATACAAAAGATGTCTCCCTTATTTCATAGTTGTCTTCTCATATCTGCCAGATGCAAGTGTATAAATTTTAAGTTTTGGTCTTGCATGTGACTTATTGGTGATCACATGTAGACATCATTCATCCTGCATATGATAACCAATCAGAACAAGAATGAAAGGGTCAGCTCCCGTGATATATAGACAGCTTTCCTGGCAAATGAACAATAGCAAAACTTCCCAGCATTCCCTCCCCATAGCCAGTAATGAGAATCTAACCATCGTCTTTATCTAAAATTTAAAGTGATAGTAAAGAGATTATATATAAAAATGTTTTTTTGTTTTTTTTAAATCAAAATAATAAACATGTTTTACTTGCCTGCTCTGTGCAATGGTATTGCACAGAGTGGCCCCGAAGCTCCTTCTGGCTCTCTCCTGCTGGCACTCTTGGCTCCTTCTCTTCTGTGTCTGCCCTCATAGCAAGCATTTACTATACAGGCAGATGTGTTAGTGGGCAGGAAGAGTTCATTCTGCAGTCAAATATTTATACAGCCCTGGCCAATCCCTGGGGGAAAGGTGACCAGATGGCAGCTGGGAGTCTGTATAAATACTGTCTCAGAGAGCTGCTGGGTCTTTTACCTTAGAAGGAGATCACAGACTAAGGGGGGCTGCTTGCCCCGTTAGGCCATCCTGCCATGTGTCTGTGGGTTGTCCAGGCCTCAGGTGGGCTAACTGGATGCCTGCTTTGCTGAAAGAACTGACTGAGCTGACTGAAGAACTGTTTGAGGATCTAGTCTGGTATTCCAGGGGATAGTGTCACAGGATTATTGGAAGGAGGCAACCAGATTTCTTTTTTTTTAACAGATTGTTTAACCAGATTTCTAATTACATTTGTGAGTACAGACTGGAGAGAGAGAGATCCTAGAGACTTTGGGACATGTAGTCTGAAGAGCCAAGCTTACACTGAAGTCAGACTGTTGTTAGATCACTCTCTTGGGACCATGGCCTTGAGCTGCAAGCTGAGCCCCGGACGGTCGGAGGAGAACGAGCCGGTGCTACTGCCTAGGCAGCGAGGAGAGCATTTGGCGCATGTGTGCAAGCTTCCTGTTGGTTCGGTGGCAGTTGGGGTCACCTTCATCATCAAATATCACAACAGCGCAAGGCATGTGGCCAGGATCCTCCATCTGGGCACAGATTCAACAGAAACCTGCTCCAGGATCTGTCCCTCTCTAGTCACACCTTTCCAGTCGCATCTTTTATTCTATCAAAATGTAAGAACAGGTCCAAGTCACACCCCATCTTTCCAAAAGAATTGACACTGGAGCCATAGAGCTGAACAGTGGCTTCGGGGAAGAAGGCCGTGGCAATGTCACTGACTAAAGAGCTGACCAGGTAATGAACTCTTATACTTTCCTCCGTTAACTGAAGTTCATCTAAGATGATATGTGCTTGATCCACAATCTGATTGACAGCAAAACATACATGTAATTAGTGTAAGCAGGCAGCAATTATTAAAAAATATGTTAGCCATTTAACTGTGACATGAAGATAAAAAAGAGAGTACTGTCAATAGACTTTCACTGAAAGCAGTGTTATAAAATCCACTAAAAGAAGTATGGGCAAAGCTTTTTTTTTTAACCATACCCATCGTCTGGGTCACAGGAGTGCACTTATTTCTGCACCTCTGTGTCCTAAATTTAGAAAACTAAAGCCTTCTATCGGCTGTCATCATTCACTGCAGGGATCTTGACAATAATGTTGGGCTCCACACAGGTGCTTGACTGGAGAGCCTGAGCCAGCCGCTTCCGCCTCCTCACCAGCCCGGTGTAGCATTAAACCCTCATCGTTTTTTAGCTTAACACATTGAGTACACCATTTGTTAAAATTCTTATGCCAGCACTTCCTTGAATGCTGCTTCCTTGAACTTCTGATCTTTACAGGAAGGAGTTAACAATGGACAGTGCAGTCTCAAGTCAGTCTGATTGGAGAACGAAGGAGTAGGGGAGTGCCTTGTCATGCTAGGCTATGGGACTGTATGCTGCACTGTACAGAATCTGCATTCAAGGGTAGCTACCTAAGATGCTGTAAGAGAAAAGAGCCACCCTGAAACAGGAAAACTGGGGTACCGGTCATGGCACCAACTTAAACAGGAACACAGGAAAGCATTAAAGGATGAAGAATCATGGGGGGCGTGTCCGACTTCTGGTATGTGAAGACCTTTCCCTAGGAGCTCCGGACCGCGTTGAAATCCTTTTCACATCCTTGTCAGCCTGAGATCTGAAATCGACCGGCCGAGCGTTGATACCACTGCGGGAACACAGCGGGCACATGAGCATGGTCAACAAATACAGCCCGCGGACCGTCTGGCCAGATTCGCACATGAGGCCGGCCAAGATGGCGCCCGGGCGGCTGCAGAGAAGCACAACGCCTCAGCGATGGGGGGACACCTGAGCACCGAGGGGGATCCGGAATGGCCTGATCTCACAGACCCGCTGGCTACTCCCCTGCCATCCCCTCAAACAGACTCAGAGGAAGGAGGCTCTGGAGCTCAGGTAGGAGAACCCACGCTGGCCCAAATAATGGACACAATCAAAAGCTGCCATGCGGCACTGTCTACCCAGATAGACACAATCAGGGTAGACTTTGCAATAATGAAAGATGATGTTAAGAAAATCAGGCACAGAGTCCCCGCTGCGGAGCAGCGTATAAGCACAGTGGAAGATGATCTCAATCCGCTGATGGTGCAGGTGAGAGATACAGCGGCGGACTAGAAGTCCCAGGAAGCCAAATTAGGGGACATTGGGGACCGCCTCAGGAGGAATAACCTCCGCTTCCTGGGGTTTCCCGAAGGCTCTGAGGGTAAACAGGCAGAGGAATTCCTATTGTCCTGGCTTAAGCAAACCTTTGGCACAGAATTCTTCTCCCACCTGTTTGCAATTGAGAGGGCTCATAGAGTCCCATTATGAGCACCACAACCAGGCAGATATCCCAGACCCATGCTAGCCCGCTTTCTCTACTTCAGGGATAAAGAAACCATCCTACGCAAGGCCCGCAACATGCCTGAAGTAATATACAACAACCACCACCGTATAACCATCTTTCCAGATTTTTCGGTGGCAACGCAGAAACAGAGGGCGGCCTTCCAAAGCATGAAACAATGACTGAGAGAATGCAGCCTCCCATACAGCATGCTTTACCCGGCAAGGTTGCGTGTGGTGCATGGAGGCAAAACCCAATTTTTCACTTCTCCCAGAGAGGCCAACAACTGGATTGAATCCTTGGGGTCTGTATAAGAACCCCCTATACATTTGCTGATGTTCAAGAGGCCAATACCCGCTGTTACAAGAAGAATCCCTCAGGAAAAAAAAAAGAATATGAGAAGGACCACTATGCCACGGAACATGACAAGCTAGCATAACCAGCGAATATTCTAAGACTGGCAGGTTATGAATCGTTCTGCAAGCAACGCGGTCCACACTTTGCTCTTTTGGAAACACATACCCACACTTGTTTGCCCAGTCCGGCTGGACTGGGAGAGGTACCCCCCGCAAGGGTGAACATGTCTATTGATCTACAGTTTGGGGTACAGGCTCGTGGGTTTGGGGCTACGGGCAGGGAGGGGAGGTTTTGAGCCTCAGTTTTGGATCACAGTTCACTAAAGATAGTGCATTTGACTTTTCCACAATTTCCTTTAACATGTTCCTATTGTTATGTATATCATTGCCTTTGAAGATCTCGGAAGAGATTGAGCTAATGTCCTGCTGCGTGATGTATGGCATGGGGGGGTGGAGTGCTCTGTGAGCTTTTGGGGATTGGGTGGTGCGTCCTTCGTGGTCACAGATATGATCCTATGTTGATGATTATAGTAGCCACTTACCATGCAGTCGCTTAACCTTATATTGTGGAATGTGAGAGGCCTCAATTCCAAGATCAAACATGCCTTAGTGTTTAAATATATTCAAAAACGTAATCCAAGTATAATTTTTCTCCAGGAAACGCACCTGACAGGATCTAAAACACTGGCCCTTCACAGGGCATTTGTGGGCAGAGCATTTCACTCCACATATTCCAACTATGCCAGGGGGGTATCGGCCCCGATGGGTAGGTTTGTTCTTTTAGTATTGGTAATAGAAAACGGACCATATACTTTTGTAGCTGTGTACATCCCGCCCCCATTTACTATCACCTAGCGTGGACAGATTTGGTATGACACCTAGAAACAGCTCCCCATTGGCACAGTGCATTAAGTCATATAACCTGGTGGAAGCCTGCAGATGGAGGAATCCAGAAGTTAGAGCATATTCCTGTCATTCCACTACATTCAATACCCTTTCCAGGATAGACTTGTGCTTTGTGTCCAGTGAGCTACTACCGAGAGTGCTGGAAGCCCAGTACCTACATTGTGCTGTCTCGGATCTCTCCCCACTTTGGATCACTATCGATATGGAGAGACCGAGAGGGTGTGGAGATTGAGCCCACTGTGGCTCAAAGAGGAATGTTTTGAGAGGTCCACGCAGACATCTATACAAAACTTTTGTCTTGATAACAGGGATGAAGCCCCCGTCGGAATAACATGGGACGCCTTCAAGGCACACTTAGAGGCTCCATTGCTGGAGTCATTAAACAACTTAGATCAGATAGGGAATGGAAGCTGCAAGATGCGGAAAGAGTAGCGACAGATGCAGAGATGGAATATATTAGGAACCCCAATCCAAATACCCATAAAATATGGAGGGAGGGGGGTGCGCCAACTTGACCTGGTTCTAGTGTAAAAAACACAAAAAAAAAAAAAAACTCATGTACCAAGCGCAACGCATTTTTGAATTCGGTAACAAAAACAGTAGATTGTTAGCTTACCTGGCCCACTCGCAGCAAACCCGGGCCTCTATCCCACGTATTGATGACAAACAACATGCCCTATGCACCACACAAACAGAGATAGCCAATGCTTTTGTGCAGTTCTACTCCGAACTGTACTCTTCTAAAGTGGATTATGGGGAAAAAGAGGTTTCTGAGTACCTGGCCCCCATCCCACTATTGGAACTGAGTGAGGAGGCAGCTAGAGAATTGGAACTCCCCATTAAGATAGAGGAAATACTCTCTGCAATACGTGCACTCAACCTGAATAAGACCAGTGCTGGATGGATTCCCGGCTGAGTGGTACAACACATATGCAGACAGTTTGGCCCCAAGATTGTTGGAAATGTATACGGGAGCCCTAGAACAGGGCATACTTCCCGAATCACTGAGAGAAGCACTTATTGTGCTGATACCAAAGCCGCACAAGGACCATGAGCTATGCGAGTCATATAGACCTTTATCGTTGATCAATGTCGATGCCAAAATCATAGCGAAAATACTTGCCTTGAGACGTAACAAATTTATTGCATCTATTATACATCCCGCTCAAACAGGCTTTATACCCGGGAGATCAACGGCAATCAATCTCATGTGTCTTTTTACACTTCTACAATCAGAAGGCCAGGACCCGGACACGCGAGTAGTAATGTCTCTAGACACGCATAAAGCGTTTGATTCAATAGAATGGCAATACCTGCTTGCGGTCCTTGTGCGGATGGGCTTTGGCCCCAGATTTGTGGCATGGGTGAGACTACTGTACATTAGGCCGACAGCTAGACTCAAAGTGAATATTATCACGGACCCATTTGCCATCACAAGAGTCTGTCCTTAAGCTTGCCGCCAGGGGCTCTATAGCTAGGGCAAACAGCAGGGGCAACAATGGGCACCCCTGCTGTTTGCCCTAGCTATAGAGCCCCTGGCGGCAAGCTTAAGGACAGACTCAGGAATCAGGGGTTGTAAAATAAATGACAGGGAGAAAAAAACATCATTATATGCCGATGATATGCTCCTTTACTTAGCAGATGCGACAAACTCACTGGGGAAGGCATTAGACAAAATCTCTGGGTTCGGAGCATACTCAGGATTCAAAGTAAATTGGAACAAATCCATGATCCTCCCACTCTGCCCTGGGTATGAGCCTGGCTTGCCGCCGGAAATACCCTTGAAAATGGTTTCCCAATTTCGATATCTGGGGGTTGAGGTGCAGTTGCCATTGAGTAAATAAAATATACAGAGAACAACATATCCCCCTAGTGGTCAGACTGAAAGATAACCTACAGACTTGGCACAATCTGCCCATCAACCTTCTAGGTAAAATAAATATATACAAGATGATATACCTCCCCAGGTTTTTATACCTGCTGTGGCACGCACGGATATATATCCCCAAAAAAGGATTTCATGGAATTAATAAATTACTAATATCCTTTCTATGGGGAGCAAAACCAGGCAGAGTATCCTTGAATACGTTATACCTACCAATCCGTTTAGGGGGGGGGGGGGGGGGGGGCTGCCAGATTTACAGTGTTATTATCTGGCCGCCCATCTGACACATGTGCACTGGTGGGGCTTCCCGGAACTGGATATTGCCTCAGTGGCTACCCAAGCAGCCCAAATCCACTCATACGAAGCTCTAATTAATGCATTATATAGAAATGGTCCCTACCCTGCACAGGGTGCTGACATACTGAAGTTATCCCATAAAATATATTTCACTTATGCAATATCAAAATCAAAAGGAACCAGCCTCTCTGTATCGCCCAATGCTCCACTGTGGCACAATCCTCAACTGGAAGAAATCTTTAAAATTCCTGATGGGGAGTGTTGGGCAACATATGGGATTAAATATGCACACCAACTTTTCAGGGATGGAGCATTCAGAACATTCGCACATATGAAGATAGAGTACAAGCTACCTAACACATTCTTTTTTAGATACATTCAGCTGAGGCATGCTGTAAATGCATATTGGAGTAACAGTGCTGTCTAATATATGTCATCAGTGGATAATCTACATAGATCGTGACAATTTATGTGAAAATACGAAAATGAATTAAATAAATATTAATTCCCGCCGCAACTTAATGTGAGATACACACAAAAAATACAAAATTTATTAATGAACGTGAAAATCAATCGTGAAAATAAGTTCAACCTTGAACTAGTGGTTTATACATGAACAGAAATATACTGGGCAACCATTGGATGCAATCATTGGCCCAATAATCAATCTGAATTCGGAGTTATGCAACCCAAATAGTGTATAATCAATATAAAATACAATTTTTATAAGTGTGTGACCATGAATCCAAACTCAATACAATATCACCATAAAGGACTGAAAGCCAAAAGAAAACGTCACTTATAAATAATTAAAGCATGCAAAAAGTCCACAATGAGTGTTGGGGTTCTGTTGTTGCTATTTCCGTAGTGCTCTTATACTTGACACCCTCGGAAAAAGTGATTGGATAGCCAAAGGAGAGAAGGGTCCTCCACCAAATAAAAATATTGCCGCTTACCAGCTGGTTTGATCTCTGTGTCAGAGAGATCAAAAGGGCCTGTGGCTTATCCCCCTGCCAGGGTCTTTATCCAGAATCCTCCAAGTAGCACTCACAGAGTGCAGACATACATGTAAATCCTGCCTGGATCCTTCTTACTCTCCTCCAAATCGTTTACATAGAAGAAAAATGGATATCCATAGCACAATACTGTTTTGATCCTTTATTCATAAAAAAGCTGATATGTATCACACTTACATTTCAGATGCAATCAATAGGCATGTGTATAAAAACAAACTGTCGTTTCATCAAAAGATGACTTCTTCCTGGGGCACCAGGAAGAAGTCATCTTTTGACGAAACGACTTAGGGTGAGCGGCGTGCTGACGTCACCTCCATTCCCCGTCCATCCAGGAAGCGACGGGCAGCGAGAAAGAGAGAGCCGGCCGGCTCGACAGTTTGTTTTTATACACATGCCTATTGATTGCATCTGAAATGTAAGTGTGATACATATCAGCTTTTTTATGAATAAATTCACGATTGATTTTCAGGTTCATTAATTAATTTTCAGAGCAGCTATTTTTTTACATATGCTGTAAATGCGCAATACGGTAGACAGGGAGTGACACTAACCCCATCGAAATTGGAACAGCGGATAACAGATGGAGACCACACAAAGCTCATTGCTAGATATTACTTTACTTTGCTGACATCTTCTTCTGTCAGGATGGACAGGGTCTGCACAGTGGAGGGTGGACATTCCATCCATCACAGAGGAATCCTGGAATGAGGTCTTGGAGACTATGCTGCCCTCACTGATCTCGGCCAGGGACAAACAGTTACAATTTCACTACCTCCATAGAATATATTATACCCCTCACAGGCTCCACAAAATGGGAAGAAGGGACTCTCCTGAATGTTACAGATGTAAGGAGGCAGAGGGAGACTTTTTTTCACATGGTTTGGCAGTGTCCAGAAATAGCAAAATTCTAGAGAGCAATCCTCCATTACTTGGAAGATGCTTTGGCCCTGCCCAATACATATTCACCGGCCAGATGCTTACTCGGTGACCTGGAGGAGGAAAGTATATCCACATCTCAGAAGACTCTTCTCAGAAGACTCTTCTGCTATGACAAAAAAGCAATTGCTCTCAGATGTAAAGAAGCAACCCCACCATCTCTACAGAGCTGGATAGATCTATTGAATAGCTCCTTACCAAGGTATAAACTTACGTATACAGCCATGGGGAATGCTAAAAAATTTTTGGACAAAGTGTGGGCGGGATGGTTGAAATATGCCCCATGCGATGGAATACCCTGTTTCCCCGAAAATAAGACCTAGCGTGATTGTCGGTGTTGGCTGCAATATAAGCCCTACCCCCCAAATAAGCCCTAGTAAAAGTCCTTGTAGGTCTTGTTTTCAGGGTAGGGCTTATTTTTGGGGAAACAGGGTAGGGCTTATTTGGTGGGTAGGGCTTATATTGCAGCCATTACCGACAATCACGCTAGGTCTTATTTTAGGGGAAACAGGGTACCTAATTAAGATAGGAGGGTAGGAAAACAGACAATATTTTCTAATACAGGAATAGATAATGCTTATAAGCCAGAACACATGAGGTGAAATGCAAAATATGTGATTATTGGCGAAGCTTGGGTACGCAAAACACATTCACACCCAAGCAGAGTAATGTATTGAAAATATTTTATTGTTCAGACATTGCGAGTAGGAAATACTTATGCTTGTGCAATTTTGACCAAATACAGTTGAAAAGTTAAGAACATGTTGTACATAGATGTATGATACTATCTTTGTATAGGTTCGTTTTCAAAAACCAAATAAAATTTACCCTTTAAAAAAAAAAAAAAAAAAAAAAGAAGGATGAAGAATCCGTATAATCGGTAAGTGACTAAATCAGCCGCTGAAAGGGCTTAAAATAACAAAGGATTTATTTTTACTTCAAGGATGAATTTCACCATGGTGTCTAAAATAAAGATGTCAATGAGGGAAGCAGTCTGTCCTAAACAAACAAAAAAAAAAGTTCTGAACTTCACTCTCCCTATCAACATTGGTTATTTTTAATCCTTATGCTGCTAGTATTAGTAAATAGATAGGAAAGCATATCATATTTACTTATTTATATATTTTTAAACTTTTTTTTTTTTTTAATTTCTTGTTACTTCCTGGTTTCTTGCCTAGGAGTGGATGAGAGGAGCAGGGGTTTTCTCAGCCAAGCACACCCTCCTGCATTAATGCTTGAGCCAAGGGCAGATGTATTCCAGGAAATAAATGTACACCAATCATTTGACCTTACTCTACATGGCCACAGCCAGAAATGCTAGGGGGGCATTTTTTAAAGTGATTTCTTAACCACATAAAGCATGGAGACATGGGCTCCTTTGCTTTGAATATTAAAAATGAATTTAATAGTGTCTTTGGTGCTCAGATGCAGTGAAGATCCGCTTTAAAAACTGCAGCAGTTAAAGCAGTCACCACTAGATAGCAGCACATGTCTGCACCACCTCAAAGTATTTCTAACCTGAACACTGACACCCCCCCACTACCGGGTAGTGAAAGCAACCATTACAATAAATGACCAATGGTATGGTGTGGGAGGGGCCAGCCAGAGCCTGACTTTTTAAATCACTATCTGCACAGTTGATCACTGGCTTCCCTGGGAGACAGTTTTTTTTTTTTTTTTTAAAGTAGTAAAATCATTTTAGAGCCCATATTAGATGCAACACATTATGAACTTACATTTTTAGCTGCGCATATTTTCTTTAATAACTGGGGTGCAGAAACAGAAGCCTGTGGGGAGCAACTGACAAAATTCTGATCCAATTCATACGACTTGATTTTAAGAAATCTGGATTTAAATGGCACAACACAGGTATCTTCATCGTCTGGAATTTTGGTAGCAGCAAAAAGTGATTTAATACTTTCTCTATTCACAAACTCCACAAGTGCATAAGTGCCCTAAAAAGGAACATAATTAAAACAAAATATGATTTAAATGGAAAATAAATAGGCATAAAGAGAGCAAGTGTCAGTCTTCTGTAAAGACTAAATGAAAAGAAACAATCATTCCTGACAGTACCTCGATCTAAAAGTGTTGAGCCAAAAGCGTATTTATTTTTTCTAGGTTTGGAGAGAGTGGGTAAGGATTAGAACCTCTGGGTTTTGTACTGCTATCAAACGCTCCATTAGAGAAAGATATACCATTTCTTCATGTCCTGCTGACATCAGTTTTACTATACAAGAAGTGAGGGAACATCTGCAACAGGTACAAAGACGGAAATAAAAATCTGACAGGAGTTCTAGCCTTCCCGTACTCTACTAAAAAGAAAGTATTTTGTCTGTTATCAGCAGAGAGGAAGTGAGGGGAAATCACTTACACAGAGCCATGGATAGCAGTAAAAACCTGACAGGGGATCTCATCCTTCCCAAATAAGCAGTGTGCCTCAACCTCCTACTGCATTCTAGGCAATATAATATAAACTAGTGCTAAGCGTTTTAACCCAGATACATTCAAAACATTAAAGAGGTTGTAACCCTGCCTGTTCCCATTTCCCTTATGTGAACTGACCACAATAATCATGGCTGCTGATCCATAATACTGTGGCTCCATTGTCCCGCTGTGTTACAGTCTCTCCTCTCTCCCCCTCCCTGCCTGTCAGTTCCTAGCATGTGAGCGATCTCCAAACCTGCCCCTCCCCTCCTGCCACTATTTTGTGTGGCAGTAAAGCCAGTGAATAGCTTTACTGCCAGCCCCTTTGTTATAACAAGGTGTAATACACAGTGTCAATATTTTTATTAAATGATGCTGCCAACTACCTTATTTCAGTGCGCTGCTGTGTGGTCACGTGATCTCCTGCTGCTATCCCCCCATCTAAGGACTACAATTGGAGGGTCTGAGTGGACAGCACAACGATCACGTGGTTTCCCAGCTGATGTCAGAGGGGAATCTCAGCCCCTCCTGCTGTAGTCTTTAGATTGGGGGAGGAGAATGCACAGCGCTAATCACAGGTAGTGAGACATTTCTCGATCTCTGCAGCCAGGGATTGGGAAAATGTCTCTCTGCCTGCGATTAGCGCTGTGCAGTGTCGATTTCCTGGCGGGCTCTGCACATGCGGGTTGCGAACACGCCTGAGCTCATCCTTACTTGTCCTTAGAGCCCACGATGGTGGTACCCCCAGCCTATTTTCAGATCAGCTCTCGGGTGCTGCCGCCCTTATTTGTGGTAAAGGAAACTGGCAGTGAAGCCTTTCGGCTTCACAGCCAGTTTGCTGCTGCACTGACTGGCCCGGCAGCAAAGGAAGGCAGAACTTCCGAGGGATGGCGCCATCGCCCAGGAGTACCCATTCCCCAGTGCGACATTTACCACCTTTCAAGGTGGGGGGGGGGGCAGATCAGCAGAGCCTTCCACTTTTGGGTGGAACTCTGCTTTACGAAAATGATATAAAATAAATGAGTTTTGCAGGCTGGCATAATTATCAGTCATCTATCCCAGAGCTGAAAAACAATATTTTTAACAAGGGGGTACAGAAGGCTGATATTCAAGGGGTGAATGGCTCATTCATCCTGCAGTATTTGTGTTTTTGTGCACGGATATCCATACCTTCCAACTTATTGAGATGGAAATGAGGGACACCTATCAGCAAAAGTATGCAGGCATAGGGCACACCCCTTGCCATGCCCCCTTAAAAAAGAATTGTACAAAAAAAAAACAAGATTGGTTAAACCCACAAGTGCTTTTTTTTTACCACTACTATTCCTTTATATTGGCTTTTGGAATTTACAAATGCAGCAATTTAGAAATCAGATGAAAAAAGGTTTAGCGCTGGGAAATACTTTAAGATATAAAATGCACTTTTTATCTATACAATATAGATTAAGGATGAGCTCAGGCGTGTTCCATACGACATGTGCAGAGCCCGCCAGGAAGTCGGCACTGCAGAGCGCTAATCACAGGCAGTGAGACATTGTCCCGATGCGTGGCTGCAGAGATCGGGAAATGTCTGCCTGTGATTATCGCAGCGCCGACATCCTGGCGGGCTCTGCACATGCCGTATGGAACACGCCGGAGCTCATCCTTCATATAGATTAGACCAAAATGAGGGACAAATGAGGACAGAAGGACGTTGCTCCAAATCAGGGACAGTTGGGAGGTATGTATATGCACTGCGGTGGGCTGCAATACGTGTAACAATGGGCACTGTCCGCATCTTTTCACAGTACAATGGGGGACTGCACAGTGCAGCATTTTGAAGGTGCATTGGGGGTCATTCACAATGAATGGCAGCACAGAGCACCAACACATGTTACTACTATAGTTGGGTGTGATTGTGATGGGCCCCATAGAGTCCTGCAACAAGACACAGAACGTCACACTATGCACACAGCGCCACCTGGGGGCCCCTGACTGTCATCCATCATCCCCCATCCTAGCAATGATAGGACACTGCTATAAACGTCACATAACAGGACATGAAGTTGTGTCATGAACTCCAGGGACCGTCCCTCTCCCGGCAGTACAGGGCTGGTGGAAGTGTCCAGCCTCGTGGAATAGCCGCAGTCGAGAAATATTATGCTCCGTCTCTGAGCCGCACATGCGCAGTAGCCACAGGGAGGATTTTACGCGTCTCCTATGAAGTCACGTGGCCTCGCTCTCCCTTCTACGTGCAACACGTGACTACCACAGAGAGCGACGTAACGGCTCTAGTGATGGGAAGTCCGGATCTTTTAACTGAATCGGTTCATTTCGAACTACTCACTGAAATGAACCGATTCAATGAATCGATTCTTCGGTTCTTCGGTTCACTTGCTGAGTCTACTGACAAGCAAGTGAACCAAAGCTCTGACTCAACCTTCTTAAATGATTAGAATCAAAAGAATGATTCTTCACAGAAGGTTGGCAGGTCCTGGGGAGGTTTTTTCTTGTATTTTCCTTTCTCAGAGCACAATCCTATTGTTGTTGTCAGACTGACCCACAAAAAGCTGTGTAAATGAAAAGCGGATTTTTGTGCATGTGAACCTCATTCTGATGGGGCAACTTCACAGTTAACATTGCTAGCCATCACATTTTTCCGTTGTCTTTACAGCGCATGCACAGGAAAAATTTGGATTTTACTACCGCGGGCGAAGTACCCACGATAGTAAAATCCAATCGTTAGGCCCGGTTCACACTGCTGCGGTGCGGGAACGCTGCGAATCTACTGCGGGTTCCTGCACCGCATGTCTCCCGCCGGCAGTTCACACTGCCCTATGCGAGCTGCTGGGAGTGTCAGTGAAATTTTAATGACACCCCCATATCAGCTCGCATATCGCAGTGCGATCTGCAAACTCGGACAGGAATCGGATCGCATGGTGAGAACACCATGCGATCCGATTCTGCTGCGGACCGAAAAAATGGTCCTCTTCGATTTTGGGCCGAATGCGATGTGAATTCAGCCATACTATCTGTATGACTGAATTTGCATCGCACAGAGATCGCATATGATTTGAACTGCAGTGCGGTGCAAATCATATGCGATCTCCCGCACCGCAGCAGTCTGAACCGGGCCTTAGGCTCCTTTCACACTAAAGCAACTTGAAAGTCATGCAATTTTTGCCACAATTTTTACTGTGACTTTGATGAGATTTTGATGCGACTTGAAGAAATACTTATGTAATCTTGATGTCTCTGCCTCAAGTCGCATCAAAATCAGACCAAAGTAGTGCAGTGACTACTTTGCAGTCTGACAGTGACTGGAAGACGCACAGATATGAATGGTACTCATTGGAAATCGTGGGGTACCACTTGTCATGCGACTTTGTAGTCCCAAGTCGCAGGACAAGTCACACAAGTGTAAAAGGGGCCTCATTATGCACTGTAAAGACTACAGACAAATCTGATGGCTATCAATCTTAACTGTGAAGTTGGCCCATCAGAATGCAATTCACACGCACAAAAACAGGCTTAGCATTTACACAACTGTTTGTGCGTCACCATAAGTGACAATATTGGCTGCTCCTATAGATTGCTTTATCTGACAGAACACCTGCTACCCAGGTTACTGAGCACAATCCTATACTCGTATGATCATATAACACACCCCAGATGCAATAAAGAGAACCTGTCACTTCAACAAACTATCACATAGGGGATTGTTAAGTGAAAAAATAAAAAATAAAACCATCCCCACTGACCCTGATATCTGCATGTGAATAAATGTGCGTAGGGCATGCACATAAACAATGATTTATTCACACGTTAGCTATCACCACACCAAAAAAAAAAAAAAATCCAAGGGGCATGGAAATCTCAGGACCAGAACGCAGAACAATATTACGCAGACGGCAGAAAAATATACTATAAAGCAGGATAACATTTATTTTTGTGTTATAAAAATGAGACTGCTCTCTCATTCAGTTATATAGCTACTAAATTAGACACATGTCCCAGAAGGGATATTTTTCCCTTTTAACATGCATATTTCCTTTAGGATAAGCCAACTAAATACTAAAGGGTTAAATAATTAATCTGAATGAGGATATCTTCTTATCATGACTCTGTCCTCTCTGTCTTGAAAGCAGTCTGTAGTGTACTACTGCTCCCTGATCACTGATTCAGTGTGTTGTTCTACATCTTGTTCTGGTGGGGACTCATGGTTCTTTCAGTGTACTGAGTTCTAATAACTCATATGATTCTTTAACTCGGTAACTCATGTGATTCTTTAACTCGGTTTAGTGTGTACTCCTGACTCTTGTCGCTGATTGGTTGCAGGGAGGGGCCGAGCTCTCTCACTCTAGGATCATATTACATGGCCTGCTATGCTATGCTATGTATTGAGTGCATAGTGAACTGTTTCAAACGGATCAGTTCACTCAGATGAATCGACTCACCCAGTTCACTGAAAAGAATCGATTCAAAAGAACGATTCGTTCATGAACTGGACATCACTAAACGGCTCAGGTGGGCGTGATCAGCGCATGGGAAGGGCGTGACCAGAGCCCAGTAAATAGCCAATCGGGAGAAGGGAAATAATCTTCACACGCTGACATCACGTGACTTCATTCTGACTTACGCGTACAACAGCTGGAGCCGTTACACTGTGACGTCAAAGCTTGATCTGATAAATAGCCGAGCGGAGGAAGAGCGCGCTCAGTGTAAGGGAAGCAGGGAAGAGAACCCATCTCCACCACAGAGGTCCTGAGGCAGAATCTATTGCTGGCCTACAGCCGGGTCACAGCGTGTCTGTGTCACTGTGTGTCCGGGGCTGTCTCCTCTGCTTCAGGCTCTGAAGAGCTACTGCTCCCAGCAATCTCTGTTCACGTGAGGAACTACAAGCGGTACGTCAGTCCTGTCAGTGAGCGGTACGCCGGGGCGGAAACTCAGCGGTATGCCGGGACGAAAAGTAAGCGGTACGCCGGGGTGGAAACTCAGCGGTACGCCGGGGCAGAAAAACTCAGCGGTACGCCGGGGCGGAAACTCAGCGCTACGTCGGTCCTGTCAGTGAGCGGTACGTCGGGCAGCAACTCAGCGGTACGCCGGGGCGGAAACTCAGCGGTACGCCGGGCGGAAACTCAGCGGTACGCCGGACGAAAACTCAGCGTCGGTCCTGTCAGTGAGCGGTACGTCGGGGCGGAAACTGAGCGGTACGTCGGGGCGGAAACTGAGCGGTACGTCGGGGCGGAAACTGAGCGGTACGTCGGGGCGGAAACTCAGCGGTACGTCGGTCCTGTCAGTGAGCGGTACGTCGGGCAGCAACTCAGCGGTACGCCGGGGCGGAAACTCAGCGGTACGCCGGGGCGGAAACTCAGCGGTACGCCGGGGCGGAAACTCAGCGGTACGCCGGGGCGGAAACTCAGCGTCGGTCCTGTCAGTGAGCGGTACGTCGGGGCGGAAACTGAGCGGTACGTCGGGGCGGAAACTGAGCGGTACGTCGGGGCGGAAACTGAACGGTACGCCGGGGCGGAAACTGAGCGGTACGCCGGGGCGGAAACTGAGCGGTACGCCGGGGCGGAAACTGAGCGGTACGCCGGGGCGGAAACTGAGCGGTACGCCGCGGCGGAAACTGAGCGGTAAGCACTGGGGCGGAAACTCAGCGGTACGCACTGGGGCGGAAACTGAGCGGTACGTCGAGGCGGAAACTGAGCGGTACGTCGAGGCGGAAACTGAGCGGTACGTCGAGGCGGAAACTGAGCGGTACGTCGAGGCGGAAACTCAGCGGTACGCCGGTGCGGAAACTCAGCGGTGCGTCGGTCCTGTCAGTGAGCGGTACGTCGGGGCGGAAACTGAGCGGTACGTCGGGGCGGAAACTCAGCGGTATGCCGGGACGAAAAGTAAGCGGTACGCCGGGGTGGAAACTCAGCGGTACGCCGGGGCAGAAAAACTCAGCGGTACGCCGGGGCGGAAACTCAGCGCTACGTCGGTCCTGTCAGTGAGCGGTACGTCGGGCAGCAACTCAGCGGTACGCCGGGGCGGAAACTCAGCGGTACGCCGGGGCGGAAACTCAGCGGTACGCCGGACGAAAACTCAGCGTCGGTCCTGTCAGTGAGCGGTACGTCGGGGCGGAAACTGAGCGGTACGTCGGGGCGGAAACTGAGCGGTACGTCGGGGCGGAAACTCAGCGGTACGTCGGTCCTGTCAGTGAGCGGTACGTCGGGCAGCAACTCAGCGGTACGCCGGGGCGGAAACTCAGCGGTACGCCGGGGCGGAAACTCAGCGGTACGCCGGGGCGGAAACTCAGCGGTACGCCGGGGCGGAAACTCAGCGTCGGACCTGTCAGTGAGCGGTACGTCGGGGCGGAAACTGAGCGGTACGTCGGGGCGGAAACTGAGCGGTACGTCGGGGCGGAAACTGAGCGGTACGCCGGGACGGAAACTGAGCGGTACGCCGGGGCGGAAACTGAGCGGTACGCCGGGGCGGAAACTGAGCGGTACGCCGGGGCGAAAACTGAGCGGTACGCCGCGGCGGAAACTGAGCGGTAAGCACTGGGGCGGAAACTCAGCGGTACGCACTGGGGCGGAAACTGAGCGGTACGTCGAGGCGGAAACTGAGCGGTACGTCGAGGCGGAAACTGAGCGGTACGTCGAGGCGGAAACTGAGCGGTACGTCGAGGCGGAAACTCAGCGGTACGCCGGTGCGGAAACTCAGCGGTGCGTCGGTCCTGTCAGTGAGCGGTACGTCGGGGCGGAAACTGAGCGGTACGTCGGGGCGGAAACTGAGCGGTACGCCGAGGCGGAAACTGAGCGGTACGCCGGGGCGGAAACTGAGCGGTACACCGGGGCGGAAACTGAGCGGTACGCCGGGGCGGAAACTCAGCGGTACGCCGGGACGAAAACTCAGCGGTACGTCGAGGCGGAAACTGAGCGGTACATCGAGGCGGAAACTCATCGGTACGTCGAGGCGGAAACTCAGCGGTACGTAGGTCCTGTCAGTGAGCGGTACGTCGGGGCGGAAACTCAGCGGTACGCCGGGGCGGAAACTGAGCGGTACGTCGGGGCGGAAACTGAGCGGTACGTCGAGGCGGAAACTGAGCGGTACGTCGAGGCGGAAACTGAGCGGTACGTCGGGGCGGAAACTGAGCGGTATGTCGGGGCGGAAACTCAGCGGTACGTCGGTCCTGTCAGTGAGCGGTACGTCGGGCAGCAACTCAGCGGTACGCCGGGGCGGAAACTCAGCGGTACGCCGGGGCGGAAACTCAGCGGTACGCCGGGGCGGAAACTCAGCGGTACGCCGGGGCGGAAACTCAGCGGTACGCCGGGGCGGAAACTCAGCGTCGGTCCTGTCAGTGAGCGGTACGTCGGGCGGAAACTGAGCGGTACGTCGGGGCGGAAACTGAGCGGTACGTCGGGGCGGAAACTGAACGGTACGCCGGGGCGGAAACTGAGCGGTACGCCGGGGCGGAAACTGAGCGGTACGCCGGGGCGGAAACTGAGCGGTACGCCGGGGCGGAAACTGAGCGGTACGCCGCGGCGGAAACTGAGCGGTAAGCACTGGGGCGGAAACTCAGCGGTACGCACTGGGGCGGAAACTGAGCGGTACGTCGAGGCGGAAACTGAGCGGTATGTCGAGGCGGAAACTGAGCGGTACGTCGAGGCGGAAACTAAGCGGTACGCCGGTGCGGAAACTCAGCGGTGCGTCGGTCCTGTCAGTGAGCGGTACGTCGGGGCGGAAACTGAGCGGTACGTCGGGGCGGAAACTGAGCGGTACGCCGAGGCGGAAACTGAGCGGTACGCCGGGGCGGAAACTGAGCGGTACGCCGGGGCGGAAACTGAGCGGTACGCCGGGGCGGAAACTCAGCGGTACACCGGGACGAAAACTCAGCGGTACGTCGAGGCGGAAACTGAGCGGTACATCGAGGCGGAAACTCATCGGTACGTCGAGGCGGAAACTCAGCGGTACGTAGGTCCTGTCAGTGAGCGGTACGTCGGGGCGGAAACTCAGCGGTACGCCGGGCGGAAACTCAGCGGTACGTCGGGGCGGAAACTCAGCGGTACGCCGGGGCGGAAACTGAGCGGTACGCCGGGGCGGAAACTGAGCGGTACGCACTGGGGCGGAAACTCAGCGGTACGCACTGGGGCGGAAACTCAGCGGTACGCACTGGGGCGGAAACTGAGCGGTACGTCGAGGCGGAAACTGAGCGGTACGTCGAGGCGGAAACTGAGCGGTACGTCGAGGCGGAAACTCAGCGGTATTTTGAGGCGGAAACTCAGCGGTACGCCGGGGCGGAAACTCAGCGGTACGCCGGGGCGGAAACTCAGCGGTACGTCGGTCCTGTCAGTGAGCGGTACGTCGGGGCAGAAACTGTGCGGTACGTCGGGGCGGAAACTGAGCGGTACGCCGAGGCGGAAACTCAGCGGTACGCCGGGGCGGAAACTCAGCGGTACGCCGGGGCGGAAACTCAGCGGTACGCCGGGGCGGAAACTCAGCGGTACGCCGGGGCGGAAACTCAGTGGTACGCCGGGACGAAAACTCATCGGTACTTCGGTCCGGTCAGTGAGTGGTACGCCGGGGCGGAAACTCAGCGGTACGTCGGTCCGGTCAGTGAGCGGTACGTCGGGGCGGAAACTGAACGGTACGTCGGGGCGGAAACTGAGCGGTACGTCGGGGCGGAAACTGAGCGGTACGTCGGGGCGGAAACTGAGCGGTACGTCGGGGCGGAAACTGAGCGGCACGCCGGGGCGGAAACTGAGCGGTACGCCGGGGCGGAAACTGAGTGGTACGCCGGGACGAAAACTCAGCGGTACTTCGGTCCGGTCAGTGAGTGGTACGCCGGGGCGGAAACTCAGCGGTACGTCGGTCCGGTCAGTGAGCGGTACGTCGGGGCGGAAACTGAGCGGTACGTCGGGGCGGAAACTGAGCGGTACGTCGGGGCGGAAACTGAGCGGTACGCCGGGGCGGAAACTGAGCGGTACGCCGGGGCGGAAACTCAGCGGTACGCCAGGGCGGAAACTCAGCGGTACGCCGGGCCGGAAACTCAGCGGTACGCCAGGGCGGAAACTCAGCGGTACGTCGGTCCTGTCAGTGAGCGGTACGCCGGGGCGGAAACTGAGCGGTACGCACTGGGGCAGAAACTCAGCGGTACGCACTGGGGCAGAAACTCAGCGGTACGCCGGGACGAAAACTCAGCGGTACGTCGAGGCAGAAACTCAGCGGTACGTCGAGGCGGAAACTCAGCGGTACTTCGGTCCGGTCAGTGAGCGGTACGCCGGGGCGGAAACTCAGCGGTACGCCGGGGCGGAAACTCAGCGGTACGTCGGTCCGGTCAGTGAGCGGTACGTCGGGGCGGAAACTCAGCGGTACGTCGGTCCGGTCAGTGAGCGGTACGTCGGGGCGGAAACTGAGCGGTACGTCGGGGCGGAAACTGAGCGGTACGTCGGGGCGGAAACTGAGCGGCACGCCGGGGCGGAAACTGAGCGGTACGCCGGGGCGGAAACTGAGTGGTACGCCGGGACGAAAACTCAGCGGTACTTCGGTCCGGTCAGTGAGTGGTACGCCGGGGCGGAAACTCAGCGGTACATCGGTCCGGTCAGTGAGCGGTACGTCGGGGCGGAAACTGAGCGGTACGTCGGGCGGAAACTGAGCGGTACGTCGGGGCGGAAACTGAGCGGTACGTCGGGGCGGAAACTGAGCGGT
The DNA here is from genome assembly GCA_028564925.1 of Lithobates sylvaticus. Taxonomy (NCBI): domain Eukaryota; kingdom Metazoa; phylum Chordata; class Amphibia; order Anura; family Ranidae; genus Lithobates; species Lithobates sylvaticus. The sequence goes on from CM053030.1 coordinate 467,494,397, forward strand.
ACGTCGGGGCGGAAACTGAGCGGTACGCCGGGGCGGAAACTGAGCGGTACGCCGGGGCGGAAACTCAGCGGTACGCCAGGGCGGAAACTCAGCGGTACGCCGGGCCGGAAACTCAGCGGTACGCCAGGGCGGAAACTCAGCGGTACGTCGGTCCTGTCAGTGAGCGGTACGCCGGGGCGGAAACTGAGCGGTACGCACTGGGGCAGAAACTCAGCGGTACGCACTGGGGCAGAAACTCAGCGGTACGCCGGGACGAAAACTCAGCGGTACGTCGAGGCAGAAACTCAGCGGTACGTCGAGGCGGAAACTCAGCGGTACTTCGGTCCGGTCAGTGAGCGGTACGCCGGGGCGGAAACTCAGCGGTACGCCGGGGCGGAAACTCAGCGGTACGCCGGGGCGGAAACTCAGCGGTACGTCGGTCCGGTCAGTGAGCGGTACGTCGGGGCGGAAACTGAGTGGTACGTCGGGGCGGAAACTGAGCGGCACGCCGGGGCGGAAACTGAGCGGCACGCCGGGGCGGAAACTGAGCGGCACGCCGGGGCGGAAACTGAGCGGCACGCCGGGGCGGAAACTCAGCGGTACGCACTGGAGCGGAAACTCAGCGGTACGCCGGGGCGGAAACTCAGCGGTACGCCGGGGCGGAAACTCAGCGGTACGCCGGGGCGGAAACTCAGCGGTACGCCGGGCCGGAAACTCAGCGGTACGTCGGTCCTGTCAGTGAGCGGTACCTCGGGGCGGAAACTGAGCGGTACGCCAGGGCGGAAACTGAGCGGTACGCCGGGGCGGAAACTGAGCGGTACGCCGGGGCGGAAACTCAGCGGTACGTCGGGGCGGAAACTGAGCAGTACGCCGGGGCGGAAACTGAGCGGTACGCCGGGGCGGAAACTCAGCGGTACGCCAGGGCGGAAACTCAGCGGTACGCCGGGCCGGAAACTCAGCGGTACGCCAGGGCGGAAACTCAGCGGTACGTCGGTCCTGTCAGTGAGCGGTACGCCGGGGCGGAAACTGAGCGGTACGCACTGGGGCAGAAACTCAGCGGTACGCACTGGGGCAGAAACTCAGCGGTACGCCGGGACGAAAACTCAGCGGTACGTCGAGGCAGAAACTCAGCGGTACGTCGAGGCGGAAACTCAGCGGTACTTCGGTCCGGTCAGTGAGCGGTACGCCGGGGCGGAAACTCAGCGGTACGCCGGGGCGGAAACTCAGCGGTACGCCGGGGCGGAAACTCAGCGGTACGTCGGTCCGGTCAGTGAGCGGTACGTACTGGAGCGGAAACTCAGCGGTACGCCGGGGCGGAAACTCAGCGGTACGCCGGGCGGAAACTCAGCGGTACGCCGGGGCGGAAACTCAGCGGTACGCCGGGCCGGAAACTCAGCGGTACGTCGGTCCTGTCAGTGAGCGGTACATCGGGGCGGAAACTGAGCGGTACGCCAGGGCGGAAACTGAGCGGTACGCCGGGGCGGAAACTGAGCGGTACGCCGGGGCGGAAACTCAGCGGTACGTCGGGGCGGAAACTGAGCGGTACGCCGGGGCGGAAACTGAGCGGTACGCCGGGGCGGAAACTCAGCGGTACGCCAGGGCGGAAACTCAGCGGTACGCCGGGCCGGAAACTCAGCGGTACGCCAGGGCGGAAACTCAGCGGTACGTCGGTCCTGTCAGTGAGCGGTACGCCGGGGCGGAAACTGAGCGGTACGCACTGGGGCAGAAACTCAGCGGTACGCACTGGGGCAGAAACTCAGCGGTACGCCGGGACGAAAACTCAGCGGTACGTCGAGGCAGAAACTCAGCGGTACGTCGAGGCGGAAACTCAGCGGTACTTCGGTCCGGTCAGTGAGCGGTACGCCGGGGCGGAAACTCAGCGGTACGCCGGGGCGGAAACTCAGCTGTACGCCGGGGCGGAAACTCAGCGGTACGTCGGTCCGGTCAGTGAGCGGTACGTCGGGGCGGAAACTGAGTGGTACGTCGGGGCGGAAACTGAGCGGCACGCCGGGGCGGAAACTGAGCGGCACGCCGGGGCGGAAACTGAGCGGCACGCCGGGGCGGAAACTCAGCGGTACGCACTGGAGCGGAAACTCAGCGGTACGCCGGGGCGGAAACTCAGCGGTACGCCGGGGCGGAAACTCAGCGGTACGCCGGGGCGGAAACTCAGCGGTACGCCGGGCCGGAAACTCAGCGGTACGTCGGTCCTGTCAGTGAGCGGTACATCGGGGCGGAAACTGAGCGGTACGCCAGGGCGGAAACTGAGCGGTACGCCGGGGCGGAAACTGAGCGGTACGCCGGGGCGGAAACTCAGCGGTACGTCGGGGCGGAAACTCAGCGGTACGTCGGTCCGGTCAGTGAGCGGTACGTCGGGGCGGAAACTGAGCGGTACGTCGGGGCGGAAACTGAGCGGTACGTCGGGGCGGAAACTGAGCGGTACGTCGGGGCGGAAACTGAGCGGGACGCCGGGGCGGAAACTGAGCGGTACGCCGGGGCGGAAACTGAGTGGTACGCCGGGACGAAAACTCAGCGGTACTTCGGTCCGGTCAGTGAGTGGTACGCCGGGGCGGAAACTCAGCGGTACATCGGTCCGGTCAGTGAGCGGTACGTCGGGGCGGAAACTGAGCGGTACGTCGGGGCGGAAACTGAGCGGTACGTCGGGGCGGAAACTGAGCGGTACGTCGGGGCGGAAACTGAGCGGTACGTCGGGGCGGAAACTGAGCGGTACGCCGGGGCGGAAACTGAGCGGTACGCCGGGGCGGAAACTCAGCGGTACGCCAGGGCGGAAACTCAGCGGTACGACGGGCCGGAAACTCAGCGGTACGCCAGGGCGGAAACTCAGCGGTACGTCGGTCCTGTCAGTGAGCGGTACGCCGGGGCGGAAACTGAGCGGTACGCACTGGGGCAGAAACTCAGCGGTACGCACTGGGGCAGAAACTCAGCGGTACGCCGGGACGAAAACTCAGCGGTACGTCGAGGCAGAAACTCAGCGGTACGTCGAGGCGGAAACTCAGCGGTACTTCGGTCCGGTCAGTGAGCGGTACGCCGGGGCGGAAACTCAGCGGTACGCCGGGGTGGAAACTCAGCGGTACGTCGAGGCAGAAACTCAGCGGTACATCGAGGCGGAAACTCAGCGGTACGTCGAGGCGGAAACTCAGCGGTACGTCGGGCCTGTCAGTGAGCGGTACGCCGGGGCGGAAACTGAGCGGTACGCCGGGGCGGAAACTGAGCGGTACGCCGGGGCGGAAACTGAGCGGTACGCCGGGGCGGAAACTGAGCGGTACGCACTGGGGCGGAAACTGAGCGGTACGCACTGGGGCGGAAACTGAGCGGTACGTCGAGGCGGAAACTGAGCGGTACGTCGAGGCGGAAACTGAGCGGTACGTCGAGGCGGAAACTGAGCGGTACGTCGAGGCGGAAAATCAGCGGTACGCCGGGGCGGAAACCCAGCGGTACGCCGGGGCGGAAACTCAGCGGTACGTCGGTCCTGTCAGTGAGCGGTACGTCGGGGCGGAAACTGAGCGGTACGCCGGGGCGGAAACTCAGCGGTACGTCGGTCCTGTCAGTGAGCGGTACGTCGGGGCTGAAACTGAGCGGTACGACGGGGCGGAAACTGAGCGGTACGACGGGGCGGAAACTGAGCGGTACGCCGGGGCGGAAACTCATCGGTACGCCGAGGCGGAAACTCAGCGGTACGCCGGGGCGGAAACTCAGCGGTACGCCGGGGCGGAAACTCAGCGGTACGCCGGGGCGGAAACTCAGCGGTACCCTGGGGCGGCAACTCAGCGGTACGCCGGGGCGGCAACTCAGCGGTACGCCGGGGCGGCAACTCAGCGGTACGCTGGGGCGGAAACTCAGCGGTACGTCGGTCCTGTCAGTGAGCGGTACGTCGGGGCGGAAACTGAGCGGTACGTCGGGGCGGAAACTCAGCGGTACGCCGGGACGAAAACTCAGCGGTACGTCGAGGCGGAAACTGAGCGGTACGTCGAGGCGGAAACTCAGCGGTACGTAGGTCCTGTCAGTGAGCGGTACGTCGGGGCGGAAACTCAGCGGTACGCCGGGGCGGAAACTCAGCGGTACGTCGGGGCGGAAACTAAGCGGTACGTCGAGGCGGAAACTGAGCGGTACGTCGAGGCGGAAACTGAGCGGTACGTCGGGGCGGAAACTGAGCGGTACGTCGGGGCGGAAACTCAGCGGTACGTCGGTCCTGTCAGTGAGCGGTACGTCGGGCAGCAACTCAGCGGTACGCCGGGGCGGAAACTCAGCGGTACGCCGGGGCGGAAACTCAGCGGTACGCCGGGGCGGAAACTCAGCGGTACGCCGGGGCGGAATCTCAGCGGTACGCCGGGGCGGAAACTCAGCGTCGGTCCTGTCAGTGAGCGGTACGTCGGGCGGAAACTGAGCGGTACGTCGGGGCGGAAACTGAGCGGTACGTCGGGGCGGAAACTGAACGGTACGCCGGGGCGGAAACTGAGCGGTACGCCGGGGCGGAAACTGAGCGGTACGCCGGGGCGGAAACTGAGCGGTACGCCGGGGCGGAAACTGAGCGGTACGCCGCGGCGGAAACTGAGCGGTAAGCACTGGGGCGGAAACTCAGCGGTACGCACTGGGGCGGAAACTGAGCGGTACGTCGAGGCGGAAACTGAGCGGTACGACGAGGCGGAAACTGAGCGGTACGTCGAGGCGGAAACTCAGCGGTACGCCGGTGCGGAAACTCAGCGGTGCGTCGGTCCTGTCAGTGAGCGGTACGTCGGGGCGGAAACTGAGCGGTACGTCGGGGCGGAAACTGAGCGGTACGCCGAGGCGGAAACTGAGCGGTACGCCGGGGCGGAAACTGAGCGGTACGCCGGGGCGGAAACTGAGCGGTACGCCGGGGCGGAAACTGAGCGGTACGCCGGGGCGGAAACTCAGCGGTACGCCAGGGCGGAAACTCAGCGGTACGCCGGGCCGGAAACTCAGCGGTACGCCAGGGCGGAAACTCAGCGGTACGTCGGTCCTGTCAGTGAGCGGTACGCCGGGGCGGAAACTGAGCGGTACGCACTGGGGCAGAAACTCAGCGGTACGCACTGGGGCAGAAACTCAGCGGTACGCCGGGACGAAAACTCAGCGGTACGTCGAGGCAGAAACTCAGCGGTACGTCGAGGCGGAAACTCAGCGGTACTTCGGTCCGGTCAGTGAGCGGTACGCCGGGGCGGAAACTCAGCGGTACGCCGGGGCGGAAACTCAGCGGTACGCCGGGGCGGAAACTCAGCGGTACGTCGGTCCGGTCAGTGAGCGGTACGTCGGGGCGGAAACTGAGCGGCACGCCGGGGCGGAAACTGAGCGGCACGCCGGGGCGGAAACTCAGCGGTACGCACTGGAGCGGAAACTCAGCGGTACGCCGGGGCGGAAACTCAGCGGTACGCCGGGGCGGAAACTCAGCGGTACGCCGGGGCGGAAACTCAGCGGTACGCCGGGCCGGAAACTCAGCGGTACGTCGGTCCTGTCAGTGAGCGGTACATCGGGGCGGAAACTGAGCGGTACGCCAGGGCGGAAACTGAGCGGTACGCCGGGGCGGAAACTGAGCGGTACGCCGGGGCGGAAACTGAGCGGTACGCACTGGGGCAGAAACTCAGCGGTACGCACTGGGGCAGAAACTCAGCGGTACGCCGGGACGAAAACTCAGCGGTACGTCGAGGCAGAAACTCAGCGGTACATCGAGGCGGAAACTCAGCGGTACGTCGAGGCGGAAACTCAGCGGTACGTCGGGCCTGTCAGTGAGCGGTACGCCGGGGCGGAAACTGAGCGGTACGCCGGGGCGGAAACTGAGCGGTACGCCGGGGCGGAAACTGAGCGGTACGCACTGGGGCGGAAACTGAGCGGTACGCACTGGGGCGGAAACTGAGCGGTACGTCGAGGCGGAAACTGAGCGGCACGCCGGGGCGGAAACTCAGCGGTACGCACTGGAGCGGAAACTCAGCGGTACGCCGGGGCGGAAACTCAGCGGTACGCCGGGGCGGAAACTCAGCGGTACGCCGGGGCGGAAACTCAGCGGTACGCCGGGCCGGAAACTCAGCGGTACGTCGGTCCTGTCAGTGAGCGGTACATCGGGGCGGAAACTGAGCGGTACGCCCGGGCGGAAACTGAGCGGTACGCCGGGGCGGAAACTGAGCGGTACGCCGGGGCGGAAACTCAGCGGTACGTCGGGGCGGAAACTGAGCAGTACGCCGGGGCGGAAACTGAGCGGTACGCCGGGGCGGAAACTCAGCGGTACGCCTGGGCGGAAACTCAGCGGTACGCCGGGCCGGAAACTCAGCGGTACGCCAGGGCGGAAACTCAGCGGTACGTCGGTCCTGTCAGTGAGCGGTACGCCGGGGCGGAAACTGAGCGGTACGCACTGGGGCAGAAACTCAGCGGTACGCACTGGGGCAGAAACTCAGCGGTACGCCGGGACGAAAACTCAGCGGTACGTCGAGGCAGAAACTCAGCGGTACGTCGAGGCGGAAACTCAGCGGTACTTCGGTCCGGTCAGTGAGCGGTACGCCGGGGCGGAAACTCAGCGGTACGCCGGGGCGGAAACTCAGCGGTACGCCGGGGCGGAAACTCAGCGGTACGTCGGTCCGGTCAGTGAGCGGTACGTCGGGGCGGAAACTGAGTGGTACGTCGGGGCGGAAACTGAGCGGCACGCCGGGGCGGAAACTGAGCGGCACGCCGGGGCGGAAACTGAGCGGCACGCCGGGGCGGAAACTCAGCGGTACGCACTGGAGCGGAAACTCAGCGGTACGCCGGGGCGGAAACTCAGCGGTACGCCGGGGCGGAAACTCAGCGGTACGCCGGGGCGGAAACTCAGCGGTACGCCGGGCCGGAAACTCAGCGGTACGTCGGTCCTGTCAGTGAGCGGTACATCGGGGCGGAAACTGAGCGGTACGCCAGGGCGGAAACTGAGCGGTACGCCGGGGCGGAAACTGAGCGGTACGCCGGGGCGGAAACTCAGCGGTACGTCGGGGCGGAAACTCAGCGGTACGTCGGTCCGGTCAGTGAGCGGTACGTCGGGGCGGAAACTGAGCGGTACGTCGGGGCGGAAACTGAGCGGTACGTCGGGGCGGAAACTGAGCGGCACGCCGGGGCGGAAACTGAGCGGTACGCCGGGGCGGAAACTGAGTGGTACGCCGGGACGAAAACTCAGCGGTACTTCGGTCCGGTCAGTGAGTGGTACGCCGGGGCGGAAACTCAGCGGTACATCGGTCCGGTCAGTGAGCGGTACGTCGGGGCGGAAACTGAGCGGTACGTCGGGGCGGAAACTGAGCGGTACGTCGGGGCGGAAACTGAGCGGTACGTCGGGGCGGAAACTGAGCGGTACGTCGGGGCGGAAACTGAGCGGTACGCCGGGGCGGAAACTGAGCGGTACGCCGGGGCGGAAACTCAGCGGTACGCCAGGGCGGAAACTCAGCGGTACGCCGGGCCGGAAACTCAGCGGTACGCCAGGGCGGAAACTCAGCGGTACGTCGGTCCTGTCAGTGAGCGGTACGCCGGGGCGGAAACTGAGCGGTACGCACTGGGGTAGAAACTCAGCGGTACGCACTGGGGCAGAAACTCAGCGGTACGCCGGGACGAAAACTCAGCGGTACGTCGAGGCAGAAACTCAGCGGTACGGCGAGGCGGAAACTCAGCGGTACTTCGGTCCGGTCAGTGAGCGGTACGCCGGGGCGGAAACTCAGCGGTACGCCGGGGTGGAAACTCAGCGGTACGTCGAGGCAGAAACTCAGCGGTACATCGAGGCGGAAACTCAGCGGTACGTCGAGGCGGAAACTCAGCGGTACGTCGGGCCTGTCAGTGAGCGGTACGCCGGGGCGGAAACTGAGCGGTACGCCGGGGCGGAAACTGAGCGGTACGACGGGGCGGAAACTCAGCGGTACGCCGGGGCGGAAACTGAGCGGTACGCACTGGGGCGGAAACTGAGCGGTACGCACTGGGGCGGAAACTGAGCGGTACGTCGAGGCGGAAACTGAGCGGTACGTCGAGGCGGAAACTGAGCGGTACGTCGAGGCGGAAACTGAGCGGTACGTCGAGGCGGAAATTCAGCGGTACGCCGGGGCGGAAACCCAGCGGTACGCCGGGGCGGAAACTCAGCGGTACGTCGGTCCTGTCAGTGAGCGGTACGTCGGGGCGGAAACTGAGCGGTACGCCGGGGCGGAAACTCAGCGGTACGTCGGTCCTGTCAGTGAGCGGTACGTCGGGGCTGAAACTGAGCGGTACGACGGGGCGGAAACTGAGCGGTACGACGGGGCGGAAACTGAGCGGTACGCCGGGGCGGAAACTCATCGGTACGCCGAGGCGGAAACTCAGCGGTACGCCGGGGCGGAAACTCAGCGGTACGCCGGGGCGGAAACTCAGCGGTACGCCGGGGCGGAAACTCAGCGGTACCCTGGGGCGGCAACTCAGCGGTACGCCGGGGCGGCAACTCAGCGGTACGCCGGGGCGGCAACTCAGCGGTACGCTGGGGCGGAAACTCAGCGGTACGTCGGTCCTGTCAGTGAGCGGTACGTCGGGCGGAAACTGAGCGGTACGTCGGGGCGGAAACTCAGCGGTACGCCGGGACGAAAACTCAGCGGTACGTCGAGGCGGAAACTGAGCGGTACGTCGAGGCGGAAACTCAGCGGTACGTAGGTCCTGTCAGTGAGCGGTACGTCGGGGCGGAAACTCAGCGGTACGCCGGGGCGGAAACTCAGCGGTACGTCGGGGCGGAAACTGAGCGGTACGTCGAGGCGGAAACTGAGCGGTACGTCGAGGCGGAAACTGAGCGGTACGTCGGGGCGGAAACTGAGCGGTACGTCGGGGCGGAAACTCAGCGGTACGTCGGTCCTGTCAGTGAGCGGTACGTCGGGCAGCAACTCAGCGGTACGCCGGGGCGGAAACTCAGCGGTACGCCGGGGCGGAAACTCAGCGGTACGCCGGGGCGGAAACTCAGCGGTACGCCGGGGCGGAATCTCAGCGGTACGCCGGGGCGGAAACTCAGCGTCGGTCCTGTCAGTGAGCGGTACGTCGGGCGGAAACTGAGCGGTACGTCGGGGCGGAAACTGAGCGGTACGTCGGGGCGGAAACTGAACGGTACGCCGGGGCGGAAACTGAGCGGTACGCCGGGGCGGAAACTGAGCGGTACGCCGGGGCGGAAACTGAGCGGTACGCCGGGGCGGAAACTGAGCGGTACGCCGCGGCGGAAACTGAGCGGTAAGCACTGGGGCGGAAACTCAGCGGTACGCACTGGGGCGGAAACTGAGCGGTACGTCGAGGCGGAAACTGAGCGGTACGTCGAGGCGGAAACTGAGCGGTACGTCGAGGCGGAAACTCAGCGGTACGCCGGTGCGGAAACTCAGCGGTGCGTCGGTCCTGTCAGTGAGCGGTACGTCGGGGCGGAAACTGAGCGGTACGTCGGGGCGGAAACTGAGCGGTACGCCGAGGCGGAAACTGAGCGGTACGCCGGGGCGGAAACTGAGCGGTACGCCGGGGCGGAAACTGAGCGGTACGCCGGGGCGGAAACTGAGCGGTACGCCGGGGCGGAAACTCAGCGGTACGCCAGGGCGGAAACTCAGCGGTACGCCGGGCCGGAAACTCAGCGGTACGCCAGGGCGGAAACTCAGCGGTACGTCGGTCCTGTCAGTGAGCGGTACGCCGGGGCGGAAACTGAGCGGTACGCACTGGGGCAGAAACTCAGCGGTACGCACTGGGGCAGAAACTCAGCGGTACGCCGGGACGAAAACTCAGCGGTACGTCGAGGCAGAAACTCAGCGGTACGTCGAGGCGGAAACTCAGCGGTACTTCGGTCCGGTCAGTGAGCGGTACGCCGGGGCGGAAACTCAGCGGTACGCCGGGGCGGAAACTCAGCGGTACGCCGGGGCGGAAACTCAGCGGTACGTCGGTCCGGTCAGTGAGCGGTACGTCGGGGCGGAAACTGAGCGGCACGTCGGGGCGGAAACTGAGCGGCACGCCGGGGCGGAAACTCAGCGGTACGCACTGGAGCGGAAACTCAGCGGTACGCCGGGGCGGAAACTCAGCGGTACGCCGGGGCGGAAACTCAGCGGTACGCCGGGGCGGAAACTCAGCGGTACGCCGGGCCGGAAACTCAGCGGTACGTCGGTCCTGTCAGTGAGCGGTACATCGGGGCGGAAACTGAGCGGTACGCCAGGGCGGAAACTGAGCGGTACGCCGGGGCGGAAACTGAGCGGTACGCCGGGGCGGAAACTGAGCGGTACGCACTGGGGCAGAAACTCAGCGGTACGCACTGGGGCAGAAACTCAGCGGTACGCCGGGACGAAAACTCAGCGGTACGTCGAGGCAGAAACTCAGCGGTACATCGAGGCGGAAACTCAGCGGTACGTCGAGGCGGAAACTCAGCGGTACGTCGGGCCTGTCAGTGAGCGGTACGCCGGGGCGGAAACTGAGCGGTACGCCGGGGCGGAAACTGAGCGGTACGCCGGGGCGGAAACTGAGCGGTACGCACTGGGGCGGAAACTGAGCGGTACGCACTGGGGCGGAAACTGAGCGGTACGTCGAGGCGGAAACTGAGCGGTACGTCGAGGCGGAAACTGAGCGGTACGTCGAGGCGGAAACTGAGCGGTACGTCGAGGCGGAAATTCAGCGGTACGCCGGGGCGGAAACCCAGCGGGACGCCGGGGCGGAAACTCAGCGGTACGTCGGTCCTGTCAGTGAGCGGTACGTCGGGGCGGAAACTGAGCGGTACGCCGGGGCGGAAACTCAGCGGTACGTCGGTCCTGTCAGTGAGCGGTACGTCGGGGCTGAAACTGAGCGGTACGACGGGGCGGAAACTGAGCGGTACGACGGGGCGGAAACTGAGCGGTACGCCGGGGCGGAAACTCATCGGTACGCCGAGGCGGAAACTCAGCGGTACGCCGGGCGGAAACTCAGCGGTACGCCGGGGCGGAAACTCAGCGGTACGCCGGGGCGGAAACTCAGCGGTACGCCGGGGCGGCAACTCAGCGGTACGCCGGGGCGGCAACTCAGCGGTACGCCGGGGCGGCAACTCAGCGGTACGCTGGGGCGGAAACTCAGCGGTACGTCGGTCCTGTCAGTGAGCGGTACGTCGGGGCGGAAACTGAGCGGGATGTCGGGGCGGTAACTGAGCGGGACGTCGGGGCGGAAACTGAGCGGTACGTCGGGCGGAAACTGAGCAGTACGCCGGGGCGGAAACTGAGCGGTACGCCGGGGCGGAAACTCAGCGGTACATCGAGGCGGAAACTCAGCGGTACGTCGGTCCTGTCAGTGAGCGGTACGCCGGGGCGGAAACTCAGCGGTACGCCGGGGCGGAAACTCAGCGGTACGCCGGGGCGGCAACTCAGCGGTACGCCGGGGCGGCAACTCAGCGGTACGCCGGGGAGGCAACTCAGCGGTACGCCGGGGCGGCAACTCAGCGGTACGCCGGGGAGGCAACTCAGCGGTACGCCGGGGAGGCAACTCAGTGGTACGCCGGGGAGGAAACTCAGCGGTGCGTCGGTCCTGTCAGTGAGCGGTACGCCGGGGAGGAAACTGTCGCAGTCACAATAAAAATCGCTGATCGCTGCCATTACTAGTAAAATAAAAAATATTAATAAAAATGCTATAAAACTATCCCCTATTTTGTAAACGCTATAACTTTTGCGCAAACCAATAAATAATCGCTAATTGCAATTTTTTTTTATATTTATATATTTTTTGTGAATATTTATTATAGCAAAAAGTAAAAAATATTGCTTTTTCAAAATTGTCGCTCAAATACCACCAAAAGAAAGATCTATTTGTGGGTGAAGCTCTCAGTACAGGGAGAGAGCTTCACATGATAGGTCAAGCGAAATCACGCAAGATTTTGCCTCGGATAGGCGCAATGACTCCTGGGATTAGTTATAAAATATCCCAGGAGACAGTGCGGAGATCAGATCGGAAATTATGCTGATCCCCGCAGAAACCCTGCCCATAGACGCAGGGAGAGATAAGGGAGAACAGCAGACAGCGCAAGGTAGGAGCCAAAAAAATTTAAATAAAGGGGCATTGGCAACTATTGACAGCTTTTAAAAAAACATCTGTAGAAAGAAAAAATAAAACGAGTGCCGAACCGCTTTAAAAGCAGATATGCAGCAGTTACGCATTTACATTTGTCCCACCACTAGGGGCGTAACTGGCAAATTGTCAAGAGGAACCACTAAATATGTAGGTATTTTCCTCCCCATTCTTACACCTACAAGGAGGATGAGCAAATAAGTTTCCACCCTATAACTCTATCTGGGCACACCAGCCTCTTCTTTCTCCCCTTTTTTTTAATATATATTTTTCAATTTTTAATTCTATTTATATATTAATTTCATATACTTGTTTTATATGTGCACATTTATTTGTAGTTTCTTAGATGCAACACATGCTGGGATTGTGCGATCACAGTATGGCACGAGGGACTACACATAAATATCCTATACACATCAGTAACAATGTTTCTCTAAATCGACAAGAACAAATTTCATTCACCCAGCTATTATAGTGTGGGTGAATTATCATTTGACACACATCTTGCATTATATATTTTTTTATATTATTTTTTATTTCAGGTATTAAGGCACAATGTCAACACATCTTTTCAGATACCTGTAAATAAATAAATTAGTCATATCATTAGTCTGATCTAAAAAGTATATATATATTTAATCTGTTGTGTAATCGGATGTGCAGCAACTCCGCCACGCAATTAGTAATAGAAACATACATTCCGGGTCCAAAAAGAGCAAAATGTTGTAAAAAAATTCAAACTACATTTGGTTCTAAAAACGTGGCTTCTGTCCCCACTATCACACATAAAATGGAGATCAAATCATGGGCATTAGAGGCATTTTGCAAATTTTAAAGTATAGAGACCACACTAGGACGGACTCTGGTCTACAAATCTCTCACAAAATGGCCACGGTCTCACACATCGCGCATGCACAGCGGAGTCGCTGCACACTATAAGACATTAGGAAGTGTAACAATCCACACATTCCAGTAGACGTCTGATGACGAAAAACGCGCCAATGTGATTGCGTCACTTCCGGTCTGACGGCTCAGCATTGTTATTGTTTTTAAACCGCTTGTTGTTCATTCTTTAAATGTGAATACATCTCAAACCTTTTAATAAACACTGAAAAATGTAAAGTGGATTTACACTATGGGCATCCCTTTCTTTTCCCTTCATATGATAAAATCTATGAGATATTAGTGCAAAGAGTGACACCAGAAAAAGACCAGGACCCACAGGCCACAGGCTGTTACACAGTGGCATATGCTGTGAATGCATAGCCCCCCTGAGGGGTAAGGATTTCTGGTGAGTGCATCTGACATAGGAGCACGGATAAGGAGCACGGCACTGAACATCACTTATACAAGACGTTTTTTATGTTATAAGAAGAAAAATATATATCTTCTGAGGAGTTTTCTAAGCACTGGACACTTTTTTAACAGCATGGCCACTTTTTTCTTATATATTTACATTTTTTTTATTTTTCATTTCTATTCTTAATTTTTTTTTGCATTTTTTCGTTGAATTACTGTGGTTTATCTTTTATGTCATATATATCTTTTTTTAATCACTGTTTGTTCATTTACTTCATTAGTAGGATTGTCTAACCATCACAGGGGTCATTGACAAATCTTATCCACACGTTGATTTTGTTAATGCACATTTTTGTTCAATTAGTCCCTTACCAAAGGGTAGCTACACACAGAGCTACCAGAGATTGCACTGCATTTTCTTGCTTCTTTTTTGCTATGTCAGATTCAGCCGTATCACCTTTTAATTTATTCACTTTAGGTGATATATAATATATATTCCCTCCACATATATACATTTTTTTTTCACATGTAAGATATACTTTCTTTCTGTTTCTTTGGGATGTGATAACATTTTTCACAAACACACACCAGAGGGTGTTACACTTTTTATTTTTATTTTATTTTTTATTCATGTGTAATTTTCACCCAAATAATCCATGCTCCCTCTAATGGTAGATAAAAACATATGTGTCTTTCTATAACCCTGTCACCATTAAGTGTAAGGATTAAAATACACTGGATATCAGACAACCACAGGCCGAAGATCAAACACAGGCCATTTTTGAATTTAAAGTTTTCCAAACTAGACCATTTGTTGTCCTTAGAGGTTGATTTATATTTTCATCCAACCTATTTTGTTACCGCTCTTATTACCCTATACATACAAATCACAGGCTGAGGGTCTAATCCCTCAGGACAAAAAAAAATTCCAAGAATTTTTTCAAATAATATTCACAGTAACCCCAAGACAAAAAGGGGACACGTGGCTCACTAGCCACACTGAGTAAACATTGAGGACCCATCGCAGAGGGTATAACACAGTATATAAATAATTGGAACAGCGCCAATCCTACCACAATTTTTCTTTCTATGTTATTGTAATGTGGCACACTTACAACAACCTCCGGTGTAGTCGACTCTAATTCACACACTGTCAGTTCTCAGTGAAATTTTGGCTTGAGGCCTGCTGAACTCAGTTTGATAGTGTACAACCGCCACTATGGGACCACAAGTCCCAGCAACACTGGGAAATTAGTCTAAGTGTGTAAAAGTGCGTTCAGAAATTGTGGGCGACAGCCCTCTCACCGAACCAGGACTGGAAGATTAAGAACCCTTCACTCCGGCTGTCTGAAGCCTGCTTTAAGCCAGCAACGTCACGCTGCTTCTCTTACGCAAGATGTCCCAGACTCTCAGATGGCTCCGTCAGGCGTCTCTGGATCCTTCCCGATCTGGTTACACCACTGCCTCTGCACCCGGGTATGAAGCAGAGTCGCTGGTTATTCCACTCCTCAAAAGCCGGAGGCTGTGCTCTCTGGAAGGCCTCCTCACAGGTCTTTGCTGACAGGCCACGCGTCCCGAATAGGGTGGCCACGTGTTTTTTGCAGGTCTGTCCTAGGTACCTTCATTCCAGGACAATACAGTGTCCCGGAATAAAACTGACAAAGCCAGCCCCCCCCCCCCCCGGGCCAATCTAATGCCCCCAAAAAAGGCTGCCACATGACCGCTTTGTGCTTGTCCTGGCTGAGAATGTCTGGAGGAGCACAATCCCTGCCCCCTGCTTATGATTGGAGAAATTATAAATCCTGCCTCTTGTGTCTAATCACTAAGCTGTGATTTGTTACAGCACAAGCCAATTTTTTTGGATGTGGAGGGGGGGGGGGGGGGGTCCTGAATGGCAGTTTGGAAATGTGGTCACCCTAGTAGGGCTTCACCTAGGTGAGAGAGGTGGAGCCAGTGTAGCACGAGGCTACTTGCTGTACACATGGAGGTGCTGAGCGTCCAGTCTGTGGGAGACAGGCCAAGGCCCTAAAGCATAAGGCCTGAGCAGGAGAGCTGCGTTTATAAGCCATGAGGGCTGAATATCATTTATTTCGGTAGCAGGACTGAAATGCCGAATATACCTGCAAGGGAATCTACTGTTTTTTTTTTTTTTTTTTAACTTTCTTTTAAATAAAAGTGGGCAAAACCAGCCCTGAAACGGAGAAATGCAAGTGGTGGTGTCCTTAAAGTTCTACACTTGGAGTGAACCCCTGACAATAGTACTGTATATAATATACATGTTTATATTTGTACACTAGGTGGTAGTATGGAGTATATGTCATTGTATGAAAGTCCTGTAATCTATTTGCAAAATAGGGAGATGAAGATGAGTCTTTGTTGAGTCTACAAATATAAGCTATTGGTAGTTTAAAGCAGAACTAAACCCTCCTATACTTTTCAGCCAAGGAAGCTGCTGATCTCTGTTCGATGCCATGGTGCTACACATTTGTGCTCAGTTTTGACACCAGCTATTTGATGGTTTGACAGTTTTGCTGGGAGCACAAGCAAATTTGATAGTTATTCCTGGCATGCCTTGAATGTAATGCCGCGTACACACGACCGTTTTTTCCGTCAGAATAAACTCTGACCGTTTTTCCGACGGAGTTCCGCTGAAACTGTCTTGCCTACACACGATCACACCAAAGTCCGATCGTCAAAAACGCGGTGACGTACAACACGTACGACGGGACTAGAAAAAGGAAGTTCAAAAGGCAGTAGCCAATAGCTGCCGTCTCGTACTTGCTTCAGAGCATGCGTCGTTTTTGGTCCGTCAGAACAGCATACAGACGAGCGGTTTTCCCGTTAGGAATTGATTCCGTCGGAAATAATTACTGTATATACTCGAGTATAGGCCGTCCCGAGTATAAGCCGAGGCCCCTAAATCACCACAAAAAAATGGGGAAACGTATTGACCCGTGTATAAGCCGAGGGGCAAAAATGCAGCAGCAACTGTAAGTGGAAAAAGGGTCAGCAATGCCCATCTGCATGTCCCCTGTACCCCCCGTGTCCCCATTGCAGCCCGTGTCCCCATTGCAGCCTACCTGTGCCGATCCGTGAGTCCTGTGTCCGGGGTCCTGGGTCCGGAGTTCGGGGTTCGGTCCCGCTCTGTCCTCCCCACATTACAGGCGCCATTAAAATTTAAAAGCCGCGCCTCCTCGTCCGTGATTTTTTCCCAGCAGTCAGTGTTCAGTGTTCCGCCTATCACGGATATCCTCTCATCCTCGTCCATGAGATGAGAATGACAGGCCATCCGTGATAGGCGGAACACTGTGCTGCTGGGAAAATTAGTGTCCGCCTATCACGGACGGGCGAGAGGAGGCGGCGCGGCTTTTAAACACCGCCGTCTGTCTGCATGACAAGCTGTTCATGTAGGCAGACGGCGGTGACTCGAATATAAGCCGAGAGGTGGACTTTCAGACCTAAAAAAGGGTCTGAAAATCTCGGCTTATATTCGAGTATATACGGTAAAAAAAAAAAAAAGTCAGATGAGGCCCACACAAGATCGGAATATACGATGAAAAGATTCCATCTGACTTTTTCTGCTGGAAAGTCCGACCGTGTGTACGTGGCATAACTGTTTTTTTGGAACCATTAATGCTTGTGCGGGTGGTGCCGCTGTGGGACCCGCACAAATTCCCGCAGCTGCAACCACCCACACAGTGAATCCCAATGGCACGCTGCCCACACTGGAAATTGCACCATTTATTGATAGTTTTTTTATGATGTGGGTTTAGTGATACTTTAGTCATAGTGACACTTTAAAGGTTATTTTATTTTTTTCTTAAAGGATCGGTTCACCTTTTTAGAAAAAATAATAAAAAGCACATATTTTTGCAGAAAAAAGTGCATTTATTATTCTTTCCTGCAGGAGCCTAAAAAGCATTACACCCATGATCAGTGGATCGGGTGCAATGTCAGGCTTCTGCAGACAAGCCCTGCAGCTTTCGCCTGTACCTTCATACGGGCTCCCTGTTTTAAATCTGAAGGGCTTATGAATGAACTACAAGGGTGTTCATTCAGAACTACAAGCCATCTGCTGCAGTGGGTGAGAGTACTTGTAGTTCATTTATTCTGCACAGCTGCACTTGTTTTGAATTGTGACAGTGGGTGTAGGTAGAAAAAACCTTGCCTGCTGTCACACCAAGGGGGGTATTGGGGGGGGGGGGAGAGGCGCACGAGCTGTAAATGGGCTACTCTGCCCATGCAAACATGGGCCGCAGTGAACGCAGGGGTGTTTACATCAAACGCAGGCTGGTTTACATCAAATGCAGTCCAGTGCGTTTTTAATTCTGCATTAGATTAAGAGATGACACCTGGACACCCTTTTGAGGTGTAGAATAGACTTGAATCCCCAATCTATATTCTTGCATAATGAATTTGTCTTAGAATGCCTAAATAGAATGCCTATACGAACTACATAAAAAACACTACATATATATATAAACATGTATATATATAATACATATATATATACATATATATGTATACACACATACATACTAGATACAATATACTACATACAACACATATATAAATATGTATATATACAACATATATATATATATATATATATATATATATATATATATATATATACACATACATTCATACACATATATATATTAGATATAATATACTACATATACCCCCACTTGGGTCGTTCTAACTACTAGAACTGACCCATAAATCAAGCAACAAACATAGCATTACCGACTTGAGGTATTGGATGCTTCACAATGGCTCATATGAAATATAAAGTTGAAACTGGTTACATCTCTCTTCACCAGCCTCTAAAATATCCCCATGAAACAGTCATTAGATAATATAGCTTTAGACCATGACTGGAAAAGGATTCGGTAAACATCCTTATTATATCACATCAAGATCTTGAATATTGCACAAAAACGAGCTGATGTCACAGTTCATTCTTCAATTTTCAACTTCAACTTCATCACATCTCTCATTGAAATTAGACTTGGTGTGCTTGGTGTGCTGGGAGCTCCGATCCACATAAATCCAGGATTCCTCTCCAGGCTCAAGGTTTTCATTTTCTTAAAGATGCTTTTGCACAAACACCAGCAAATCCCGAAATTCTACTTCCATCTTTATAGTAAGAAGAACCATCCATGTACCAGCTCTCACTTTCAAGTTCAAAAGGCTGAAAAAAACTGCTATTGCTGTACTTTGTAATTTGCTGTAGGCCGACTCCTCATTTCCATCCTTAATAGAGCAGTTGCTTGAATCATTCAGTCCATAATTCCACCTGAATGGTATACCAATCTATATACCAATCTATAATTCATATATCCATATAATCCATATATAATCCCCCACTTTCAGATAGAATCAGCTTGACATCAGCGTTTATCAGATCTTCTATCCAGACAAAGCAGCAGTGGAAAATCTTGCCAGTAAAGTTAGGTCTTTTTTTCATCCATATGTCAATAATATTAATGACTGATTCAACAAAGTTTCAAATCATGACTGGAGTGATGAACTTCACTCACCCCTCTTATAAATTTAGGAAAACCACCCAACATACTATAATTTATGCTATGCCAAGCCATTGTGCAGCATCTCACCTTAGATGTCAAATATATAGATCAATATGCAATATGTAATATGCAACATGTAATGTAACATGAAAATTATTTTCGGTTTAAATGTTTCGCTCTGGTTTTAAGATAAAGTTCAAGAAATAAACATAATAAAATAAAAAAATAAAAATAAAAATAAAAATGGAAAAGGGTGAAAAATAAAAATAAAAAAATAGGGCTTGATGAATAAAAATGGGAAAGGGTGAAAAATAAAAAAAAAAATATAGGGAAAAGTCCATTGTCCAAGTCAAAAAGTCAAAAAAAAAAAAAAAAAATCAATTGCTTGATGAATATTGAGAGAGTCCATGATATTGTTTATTCAATGTTTCTCCCCCACTAGCCAGAAATTTCAGCTTGCAGTTCACATGCTATGCGGATGCAGTATCTTCAATATCTGAAAGACAAAAAACTCTCCAACAAAACTAATTAGCAAGATCCTTAAACATTCTTTGAAGTTAAAACAAAGGACTATTTACACATCCACAGGTTGAAACTAAACCACCCCCACTGCTAGGGAAATGTCACTTGTATTCAAAAACAGATCTGGATAATGTAATCTGTTTAGCTGTCCCAGCAATGTGTAATGTTCCATTTTCATTTTATCGTACTCAATCTTCAAGTGGTCATATTTCTGTTTTAACTGAGAAAATGGTATCCAAGCCTTAGATACCTTTTTATTATGATTTTGGTCAGCTCTGCTTTTCATATTAATATCACCTATATTTGACCTGGTGTCTCCTCTTTGATTGTTATCATAAGACATTATCTTTTGATCTTTATGTTCAGTATTTGTCCTAAACAATGTGGCTAAATCAATCTTGACAGCTTGCTCATTTGACTTTCTCCATAAATTGTCTGCTTTCAACAATACATCTTTTAAATCATGGGGATTTGGGGTAACTAGTAAAATATTTTGTCTAATCTCTTCGTTCAAAGCATGTAGAAATATACTCATATGTAACAAGCCACCATGCTCAAATGCAAGATTATTACTGACCAATATTTCCATAATAGATTTTATCCTTCCTGACAACTCGTAGGGAGATTCATTTTTCATTTGTTTGATCTTCCCATGAACAGTAACATCAGAACGTACACCATACAAAACACATAACAATTCCATCAATATGTCCCTTGTCCTCATTGGTTGAGTACAGATCTGCTTAATTCTCACCCAAAGACTATTTCCTATAGAATGTTGCATAACTCTGTCTAAATCAGATGGGTTGAGATTGTACATATCTCTGACATTCTGCAAGTCACAAAACCATTTTAAAAATCTGTTTAAATCATGGCAGGGAATCATTCCTATTTCTTTAAGAACTGCATCTAATTCTTTTGGTTTCAAAGGCTTCATTACAAGCTGAACTTCACCTGCATTATTATTATTGTTATAAACTGTGGTGGTCACAGTGGGTGCGGCTGGCAATGAATTATCATTTAATATGAGGTTCTGTTTCATTTGATAGAATGTTTGTATTTGCATTTTGCTGCAGATTGCTGAATCCACGATTCGATGCATATCTGCATTCCTGAGATCTCTTCTCTAATTCCATAATTCTTAATTTCAATCTCTCATTTTCCTCTGATAATTCATTACAACGTTTAGACTTCTCAAGCAGAGCTTCCCCAATGGTGACTGCATGCAATTTTAAATTTACAGTCTCAGATTCTGATTGGTTTTGTAACCTCTGACAAACCTTGTTGCTATTATCAACTGCACTCTGTAACTGGGTAATTTCCTCAACCTTATCCTTCAACGAACTTTCCATTGTTAAACAGCAAGATAACAAGCCCTGTACAATACAACCTTTTCTTTTACTTTCTGAAATTTTGCTCTCAAAAACAGTTTTTTCTAAAAATTCATTCATCATAGTCCATGTCTGCTTATATTTTTCTGGCACTTCATAAGGACCGCCATGACGCTTAATACATTTTAACACCCATCTGTTAACTTTATCAGAACTGACACTAGCTTCACACTGAGTAAGCATTTTTTACTATATTATTAATAATTTAAAAAGAGAAATATTTTACTCACCGCATTAATTACTCCTTCAGCTTCCAGCTCAGGTCTTCTGGTACACGATGCAGTCCTTTTCTTCGTTTCCAGTCTCCAGAGAATAATTCTGGGGTTCCAAACTTGTTTGATTTTGTAGATCAGACTCTCTTATGTCACAACCAGACGTTAGAGTCACAGCACAGGTCTTGGGTCTCCATCAGACTTCTGTCCAACTCACGGATTGTTATCACCGACTTCTGTTACGACTTCTGCTACTAAGTCCTGAAAATGCTCTTCTGGTCGCTTGAACGGCACCAATGTAGTGATCTAATCTATAATCGTTCCTTCCTTCCTCGTAGATGGTATATGGTTATTAAAAGTATTGTCCGCAGCAAAACCCGATTCTCCCAGAGAGAGATTTTATTGACTTCCAAAACAGAACATTCTTACAGACGACAAAATCCACCAGAGTACATGACAAAGAATATCTTCTCCTAGACCCGTCTTTCTCTAGACTCGCTGACAACCTGCCTGTCTTCTCATATACTGATCTGACACTGGGGGGGGGGTCAACCAAATGTTTACCATGAATACCCCCCTCAATTCTAATTACCATCAGTAAATACTAGGTTTAAAAGGCTATCCCTCACACACACAACTTGCATAAGATTTACACATCAAAGGGTAACAGATAACATTGTCTTTGATGTGTGCGACTACTGATTAGATTAAGAGATGACACCTGGACACCCTTTTGAGGTGTAGAATAGACTTGAATCCCCAATCTATATTCTTGCATAATGAATTTGTCTTAGAATGCCTAAATAGAATGCCTATACGAACTACATAAAAAACACTACATATATATATAAACATGTATATATATAATACATATATATATACATATATATGTATACACACATACATACTAGATACAATATACTACATACAACACATATATAAATATGTATATATACAACATATATATATATATATATATATATATATATATATATATACACATACATTCATACACATATATATATTAGATATAATATACTACACAAGCCATCTGCTGCAGTGGGTGAGAGTACTTGTAGTTCATTTATTCTGCACAGCTGCACTTGTTTTGAATTGTGACAGTGGGTGTAGGTAGAAAAAACCTTGCCTGCTGTCACACCAAGGGGGGTATTGGGGGGGGGGGAGGCGCACGAGCTGTAAATGGGCTACTCTGCCCATGCAAACATGGGCCGCAGTGAACTGTGTTTAACATGGACTCCAGTGGCCCTAGTTCACACCAGTACAGTGCGTTCCAGCACAGTCAAAAAAAGTAGAACATGTTGCATATTTTCTGAATGGAACACATCTAGAAAGTGGCAAAATGTATCACAAAAAAAAATTGAGATAAAAAAAAAAAAAAAGATGGGGAAAAACTCATTAGAACACATCAAAAACCTGTATGGAGAAACGCATTCGGAATGCAGAAATTGTGGTGTGAACCAGCCCATAGGGCAAAAGTTGATGCTTCTTGATTCTTCTTCATGTGGGGATTGACTTTTAGTTTGATACTCCTGTCTGGCCCTGGAGTTTGGACTCCTTTGTATGCCCCGTGGACAGGACTTACAGAACATGCACTTCGGGGGGCGGGCTCAGTCCTGCTGTCTGTGTCAATGGATTTAACAGAAGGACTCGGGAGTGTGCCCGCACGAGTGCCCCCATGAAAAGCAGCTCTCCCTGGGGGCACTCAAGAAGAGGAGGAGACGGAAATGCCGTGGGGGACCCCAAAAGAAAACGGGAGGGGAAACGCATCATGCATCAACGAGCGTACAAAAAAGGTATTTGTAACACACCTTAACCCCTTCCCCTCTACGGCACATACCTTGTGCGTGAGGGCTGGCCACTTAAAGGCGGTGACTTGTCCATACTGACTGGACGTAAGAATGACAGGCAGGAGGTCTGCGGAAAAAAATCAGCAGACCTAATAAACTTCCAAACCACTAGACAACCACAATGAAATAAATATTTCCTTTCCAGCAAAACATTTTCTTATATATATATACCTATATATATACATACACACATATATACCTATATATATATATATATATATATATATATATACATACCACATACATATCCAAGATTTATTTATTTTTTTTTTAAACATTTATTTAAATATGCATTTATTTTTATTTTTTTTTAAATAAAGTCTTTGACCCAACATAGGTTCACTTACCCTGGCAAATTGGGGATACAGGCTAAAACCGGAGTCTCCCCCCAAAAGTTAACCCACACGTAGGCTGCCATGGAGTCTGTCAGGAAAAACTCATTAGAACACATCAAAAACCTGTATGCAGAAACGCATCCGGAATGCAGAAATTGTGGTGTGAACCAGCCCATAGGGCAAAAGTTGATGCTTCTTGATTCTTCTTCATGTGGGGATTGACTTTTAGTTTGATACTCCTATCTGACCCTGGAGTTTGGACTCCTTTGTATGCCCCGTGGACAGGACTTACAGAACATGCACTTCGGGGGGCGGGCTCAGTCCTGCTGTCTGTGTCAATGGAAACAGCCACTCTTTGCAAAACCCTCTGCACAGAAGAGGTAAGTATGACATGTTTGTTATTTAAACAAAAAAAAAAAAGCTTTGCAATCACTTTAATTTCCTGTTTAATTTGTTTAAAGAAAAGAGAAGTAAAAATGTCATAAAATATAAACACTTGTGACCAGAAATCACAGGAGATGTCACGTGCTTCCCCAATGTCAACTGCATGCAGTGCATAGTGAGGAGCAATAGAAGCCCTTCTTCCTGGACGAAGGTTAGACTCTGTGGTAGCGGGATGTCTTTTTGGTATTTAAAATGTCTGTTACATAATCCCATCATAAACAATTCAAAAGATGTCTCCCTTTCTTTAAAATTATTTCACAGTTGTCTTCTCATATCTGCCAGATGCAAGTGTATAAATTTTAAGTTTTGGTCTTGCATGTGACTTATTGGTGATCTTATGTAGACCATCCTACATATGATAACCAATCAGAACCAGAATGAAAGGGTCAGCTCCCGTGATATATAGACAGCTTTCCTGGCAAATGAACAATAGCAAAACTTCCCAGCATTCCCTCCCCATAGCCAGTAATGAGAATCTAACCATCGTCTTTATCTAAAATTTAAAGTGATAGTAAAGATATATATCTATAGTATAGTGATAGTAAAGGTGTGTATATGTGTGTATGTATATGTGTATGTATATGTGTAATATATATATATATATATATATATATACACATACACACACACACACACACACACACACACACACACACACAATTTTTTTATATACGTTATACTAGCCTACATACTAGTGACCCTGAAGCTCCTCTTCTGGGGTCCCCTGTCGGCTCTCTTGGCTCCTCCTCTTCTGTGTCTGCCCCATAGTAAGCATTTGCTATGGGGGCAGACGTGCAGGCTCCCTCCCGAGCCAGGCTATGTGTGGCTATAGATATATACATGGCACAGCCCCACCTCCCAGTCTCACAGAGTTTGATTGACGGCAGCAGGAGCCAATGGCTCCTGCTGCTGTCTCTGTGCCTGTGAGAAATAGGAGAGAGAGCAGCACTCATGCTGGATTGAAATAGGACTCAGGTAGTATTATGGGGGGCTGGGGGAAACAGATTATGGAATGTTTTTTTACCGTATTGCAGAGAATGTATTCGGGCAAAAAACATTTATGCCTTTAAAACCACTTTACGGCTGAACTCTATATGAATATCAGTGGTGAGAAGGGGCCCCCTTGATGTGTACCGTTCGATATTTCGAAGGCTGTGGAGTACATGTCCTCTGCAAGTACATAAGCTGAAGGGAGTTCAACGCTGATATTGCTGAATGTATGTAATACAAAAGCCGAATTTGTCTAGTAACGCACATATAAAAA